>QAOC01004335.1:651929-1069700 GCA_003255005.1 Begonia fuchsioides
ATTTGGAAAGTTTAATCGGATTTGGAAAGTTTTGATATCCCCAAAGTTTAATCGGATTTGGAAATTTTCGAAGCTGTGGCCAATAAATACACGATTGAAAAATTGAAACCCCAATTCAAAAATTTAGGGATATTTAATCGGATTTGGAGAATCCGACGTTCGGATTGGATCAGATTGGCTTCGAATCCGATAGCCAATCCGATCTGATAACGATCCGAACGTCGGATCAAATTACATACTATTCTACCGAATACTTGATCCGATCCGACCGAATCCGATCGGATTGGATCGGATCGTCGGATTGGATCGGATCCGCCCACCCCTAGGTCCGAGAAGGTGGACAAGGTCTTCGAGTTTAGCAACTACTCGGAGAAGGCTAAACTCCATCTCATCTCCCTTGAATTAACCGGGTACGCTAGTCTATGGTGGGACAGCGCCCGTGCACAACGTCTGAGAGACGGCGAAGGAGACGTCCCGACATGGAGAGCCATGAAGGCATGTTGGGGGCGCGCTGTCTCGATGTTGGGGGCGCGCGCAGGCCGAGGTAGGGGGTGTCCAGCGTGCTGATGCGCGCGCGCCATGATCCTCGAGCTCCCACTCGAACAAGTCATTCGGCTGCCCTCTATCTTTCTCTGAGGGCTTCTCAACAACGTCTATAAATTAGTTGTATTTCTCTATCTACACTCATTAATTTATCACAGTAGTTACTTAGAGAATTAAAATTACAAAATCACAAAAAAATCATCCTAAACGTTTAGGATATCCAATAAAAATAACCCTATTTTTTTTAATGGTTCAAGTATCCAAGACTCTTAAGTATAGGATATGAAAATTGTAAAAACTCAATAATAGAAATATGAAAATTGCTCTTATTAAATGTATTAATTTAATTTAATTTAATTTTTTAAGAAGAGTCAATGACTTTCATACAAAGCTACTTTTTTCAAGAGTCTAGTGTTTATATAAAGACATGGCCAAGCTTCCTTCCACTGTATCCTTGAACGAACCCCACTGCTCCTTTCCGAATGGACGAATCCCGGCGAATTCGCACGGGAATACCCCGAGTCTCCCACCGGCGGTCCACCGATCACTCCTTCAATCGCTTTGTCTTTGCCGGAGGAGCAGAAACCTTACACGCGGACGACTTCTCCGACGTTTTTGGCGGTCCGCCTAGGAGCGTTCTGTCAGGGCGATTCTCGGCTCGATTTGAACTTCAAGAGTTGGATTTTTTCTACGACGAGGTCTTCCAGCCTCCGGAATTCGTTTCTCATGCCACTAACGGCGGGAGAAGCTTGCCGTCGTTTCGGATTCCGGCGAAGGAGGCTGCGTTTTACAGCGATGTATTTGGATCGGACTGTGAGAGCCGGTCGAGAGAACGATCGGGTCAGAACTCGAGATCGAAGTCGAATTCTTCATCTATTTTCGGATCGGATCCCAGCCCAATCCGGTCGACCATCGGAGACGACGTCGCCTTCTCTGTCTTCGCTTCAAAGCTTAGGTACACAGTGCTGAGTACAGAGCTCAGACATTCTAACTGTTTGGCGAACTATTTATTTGACGATTATACCTTTCGTATCTTTATATTATATTTGCTCTATTGTCATAATTGATTTGTTGGCTGGTGGCAGGGGTATTTCTGACTTTAGATTTTGCCGAGAATTCTTTGACTTAGATCTCTGTGAATTCAATTTAGTTCACAGTCACACAAAACATATCAAAATTTGATCCGTAACTTGAATGTTTGATCTTGTTTACTTCTTCTTAAGTGACACAATGACACTTGTTTACATATTTTGACATGACTTGCAACCAGTTTTCACTTTAACCACATAGTAAAAGTATTTTCACATTTTTCAATGATGTTGTTATTGATGCCCAAGCTATATTTTTTATGTTTCTGATAAAGAACCTTGCCTAAAAATCACGTCCTCGAAAAGAGCTCTTACACCAGTGTTTTTCCTATAAAATTAGCAGTCTCTTGTATGGCTTACTCTGCAATTTTTTCTGTCCAATTTGTTGTCTGTTCGAATTTCCTCCTTAAAACTTAGCCATGTTGGTAAATCTACCACCTTATGTCGCAACAGGCCACTAAATGTTGTTCCAAGTGGATGGAACTCCCCTCAAATGATGCAAGAAGACAAACCAGCTTCACAATGCAATCGTTCTGCATATAACAAAAATCCATCTCGAGGATATGATTTTAGGGAAGATTTTATGGGCTCGAACTATGGATTTACTAGACACTTTTCGTCTCCAGAAACAATTAGTCTTGAGCGTCCAAATTCATCTGAGAGTAATAAAGTATCTGGAGATGATGTAGAGATTAATTCTGCTATGTCATCTCCTGCCTCTTCACCATGTCAAGTCCCTGAGGATAAGGCTGCTATTCGAGATTATGTAACGACAGAAGAAGATGAAGATGAGATTATGAGCTCCTATGTCATCGAGATTAACTCAGATTACAGAGCGGAAACTCTAGAACGAGGGGCAGTTGACGAGGCCATTGCTTGGGCAAAGGAGATGTTTCAAAGAAAGACGTGTGAGACAAATTCGAGCTCTGGTTTAAGAGATAACGAGCAGTGTGTTGAAGTTGAAGGTATGTCAATCCATTCCACATATATTTAGACTATTTAAAAAAAAAATTGTATCCAAATTTTTTCACTTCGTAATGATTTCTTTGTTCTTTTTTTTTTTAATGCAGGAGGTTCGAATTCTAGTGAACTTGCTGAGCAACCATTGAATGAAAGTGAAATTAGTCAAGTTTCACAGGTAAAAAGGAATGTTATGACTATGATATTTTCACATTTTGGTTCTCTTTTGTTTCTTCTAAAACAAAAAAAAAAAAAGCTTTTTGAAAACATATTTTTTACTTTACCAAGAATAAAATTACACCGTCTTCAATTATAATTCTCCAGCGTCGTTTGTGGAAACTCTTTTTGAATGTGTTGTTTCCAACTTTTTTTTATTTCATCACTGCCCGAACAAGCTCTATTCAGATTGAAAGTTGCAAAAATGAACTTCAGATCGATCATTCTACTTTCTTTCCCAGGAAGAGAAACAAAGCAGCAGGAGTGGTCAAGAAAGAAAACAAGAGTTCGAAAATGATGTAAGGACGTGATCAATATAACTTCTTTATTTGATTTCAGGATTCTGCAGTTCAGATTAATATTGACTGCTGCATATGTATTTATGCTCTACTAATTGCCAGAAAATGCATAATGATTAGTTTTCTGAATCTAATTATATAACAATATACTGACTTGTTTCGTTTCTGATATTCTATTTTCTCTCTAAATTGTTTATTGTATTGTTTCTTTTGCTGAGCAACAAGTTTATTATACTTAATTGCAGAAAATATTGAAGAGATTAGATGAAAACATAAAGCTCTGGTCATGCGGCAGAGAAACCAACATCAATTTGCTCCTTTCTACCCTGCATCAAGTAAGCTACTTTACGTTCATAACCCCGTTATCTCTCTCATTTGCGGTGGTTGAGTTGAGTGTTTGAAGAACGTAAAAGATGAAAGCAAAGGAACTCACACTAAATTTCGAAGTTTTTTCGGAAGCTAAAAATAGTTTCGGAGACAATCTTATGATAAATTTTCAATTTCTATGAACAAAAGCAATTGAACATGCTTCTTATTATCCTTGGGAAACACTTTTTTTTTTCTTACAAGTGTCTCTTACGACAGTTTCTGAAACTACATATACATGACTGTTTAGCAAATTTTTAGAGAGAAAAGTTAGACTTACTAATGGAATTTGGCTGTGAAAATTTGCACAGATTCTGTGGCCCAACAGTGGCTGGCATGGAATCTCGATAACAAGTCTAATAGGAACCTCGCAAGTGAAGAAGGCTTATCAGAAAGCAAGATTGTGCCTCCATCCAGACAAGTTGCAGCAAAGAGGAGCCACTGAACCACAAAAATACGTAGCACAAAAGGCTTTCTCCATTCTTCAGGTGCTCAAAAAACCTTATAAGATTGACATTTGTGATGTATATTCGATATTTCAAATGATCGACCAAATATCAAACAAACGAAAGTGTCTAAATTTACAGTCTTTTTTTTTTTTTGCATTTTAGGATGCCTGGGCTGCCTTCATCACCCAAGATGTCTTCTGAAACCATGGAAGAATTTCCGGTACTCAAATTCGTGGATAGTTGATATAAAGAGTTGGCTCTAAAACTCGCCACTGGATGATGATGATGATGATGTTAATAGAAGAATTGAAGGCTGTCCCTATTTTCGACCGAGTTGTGATGCAAGCAAACAGCTTTAATAATAGAAAAATCTAAAATAAAAATAAGGAAATATAGAGATATAATCAACTGTCATAAATAAATCCATGACAGAAACCAGGTTCAGGAAAATTCACACCAAGAAAAAGTTGCGTCCACCAGTCCAAAAGCACATGACTTTTATTTCTTCACTCCAAAATAGAAAGTTTTAACTAACATAGTGGGTCTACTTAGAGACCAAATTCCTGACCTTTAAAGCCTCCAGCATCTAATTTGAAAGGGGACATAAACCTGAACTACTTCGGAAACTTTGAATCTGCCAGCAAAAATCTTCAATTTTCAGATTGAGATTCATTGTTGGTCATTGCTTTTGCTCATAGAATGTCGTCCAAGCTGTTTCTTACCATGAGCGCGGTGATCATCCTGCAAATGACATTTGGAATCAATTGACACCGAGTTCCGGAGAGGGAGAGGAAGAGAGAGAGAAGAAACATCTCTGAGAACTTATATCATGCTATATACAAACAAATCAAACATTCCGGTTCAAACAAGGGGGGGTGACTAACGATAATCCGAAACAATATCCAAAAATAAGCCAGAGGTATACCTTGTACATTGACGCGGCCGACTCCGATTGTAACGTTTGAACTGCATTATTCACCTGTTGCAAAGCATCCAATGTTAACTGCCACCCACTGAGAGCAATACTATCCGCAATGGAGCGGGCCCCAGACTCTATGCAGCCAGCAGCAGCAACATTTCCATTTACCCACGGGCAGAACGGGTTGTGATGGAGAATCGGATCAAATTCTGCTGATTCTTCATAATTACTTTCTTCTCTAGGAAGTCCTGAAAAAGCAGGGCAAAATTGTTTCACAAAATTTTTGAAAAGATGTTCAATCTATTGAATATAACCCAAAACAGCCTAAGTAGGGGTGGGCACGAGTGTGTTGGGTTGGTTTTCAGCTCATAATGACCCATTTTTTGGCCCCAAAACCGACCCAAATCTGCAGCTTCTCTTTTTTAACCGACCCATAAATTTTCAGGTCGGGTCAGGTCAGTTTCTCTTTTTTTGCTTTATTAAAAAAATCAATTTTAATCAAAAACTTCATTAACAATAATATTTTATATTAATAGTTTTTCTCCCAATTTGCGGTTTGGTTTTCGGGTTGACTGAAAAACCCACAAACTGAACCATGGAAAATCAACTGACCCACAAACCGAAAAATTCAAAAAAAAGTCTTTAAAACCGACCTGAACCAACCCAACCAGCAAAACCGAACAGGTCGGATTGGTTGTGCCCAGCACTAAACCAATGTAAAGTTGGATTAAGGCAATTTACCAGTATTCTGATTCTCTTTTTCAGTTGTTTTATGGGAATACAAATCAATCTTCTCCCCACTTCCAACAGAGTCAGCTTTTGCTGAACCATCAATTTTCGATCCACTATCAGCTCTTTGAACGGAGCGAGATATCATCTCTTGGCTATCACCCAACCGATCCTCCCTATGAATATTAACAGAAACGATCTCACACATCAGTCCAGGATCTGGAGTAGATTCACCAGTTTGTCCTTGATTTTCTCCATCATCTACCCTGTGTTCAAAATCGCCGACTACGCTATCCGTTCTTTGACCATATAAATCAGCCCCACGGATTTCAGCCTCGTGACTAGCACACATACCAACACTTCCGCCACTAATTCCAAAACTGAAACCATCTCTGGCCTGAACAGTCATAGTTTCTGCATTGAAAATTTCTTCTCTGTCGTTTGTACTACTGACACCCATTTCACCAGGAATTACTTCGGTAGATGGTTGAAAACAAATGCTTTGTTGAGCTTGGTTACTATTATTCAGCTCAGATGCATCATTAATATCTAGGTTCCCGTACGTACTGGAAGAGGGAAAATGAATATCATCAACACCTCCCGGATAGTTTTCAACACTTTCCATAGAGTCATCATCTGCACTATGGCAGACCGTGTCCATGGCAATAACTGATGATGCCCGAGTGGAATCCCTAGCAGAATGAATTCCAAGAAGATGATCACTTCCCAACTGAAATGGAGGAAATCTATTGCCATCCGTGTAAAGGTCTAAACCTATTGAATTGCTAGGACCAGCACCAGCTGAATCTCTATGAAAAGATGAACCATATGTATCAAAAACTTCTGAGTCACGAGCACGTTTTGATGGTCCAGCTGTGCACTGTCCACTTTCTGTAACTTCATCACCCTCACGATCAATGACAGCCCCCTCCAAACTATCAGCTTGATTCATCATCAATTGCACCCTATTATCAGAGCTGCCACCTATTTCCAAACTCCGCTTACGAGAACTAGGACCTCGTGATTCATATGAAGCTGCACGATCACCAACCTCACTGCCTGAAGGTTGCCCAATCATGAGATCTAAGCCCATATCTGGGCCATGGACATTATCCGAGGTAGCAGTCATACCCAACTGAGAACATGATAAACCCCCAGCCATAGTAAGATTCAAATCAACATCTTCATTTTGCACCAATCTCCATCCGTCAGTTGTAGCTACTTCATCTCGATCTTTATCCACATCGTCATTTGCAACCCAACCACTAATTCCACTGGCTGCACTTACTCCTCGAGTCAGTCCCAATTTCTTATTTGTGATGGGGCTGTCAACGTTAGTGGGAGTAAAACGAGTAGGCCGATAAACAGTTAAAAAATCAGTCATCCTAACTGTAGCACCACAAACACTACAATCTAGCAACGGTGACCTGAATTCAGAGCCAGAGTCATTAACCACCAGTTTACCTTTTCCAGTGTCCTTCTTTGTTGAAGCTGAGAGAGATTTCTTGATTGGTGCAGCAACCTGGGAAATATAGAACTGAGCCTTAGCAGGGCCAAAAGAACACCCATTTCTAGCTGATTGTGCAGAGTGTTCTTCGCAATCTTGGACATTTAAAAGCCATCTTGGCTCCCAGCCACAAAGGCTTATCAGTTTTTGAGCCTACACAAAGGATGATGTTGTTGGGAATTGATAAGCATTAGTTGAAGGATTGAAACAAAATAGTTTGCCATTAGATTGAAAAGGAAATGCGTCATACTCTAGAATATAAATAAAATGTGTCATCTTGAAAGGCTTCAGCTTCCAGAATACATTCTGGTTTAATGTCAATATCCTCCATAGTAAGCATTTGAGACTGAGCCAGAAAGCAATCAATCAGAGCACTTCGAGTAGAACGTATTTGCTCAAGTGCAGATGCAGCTATGGTTGGTAGGAATGGAAATTGCAGAAGTGCATCACATCTATCCTTGTATCCTCCAACTAATGCAGAATGAGGAGTTGGAAGAAACTGCACTAAACTTTCTGGGCAGCTGTTTCCCTTCCAAGAACAAGAAACTGTGTGTGCGGAGTCTAGCTTCTTAAAAAACACTTCGCCAGCATTTTGAACTTTATCTCAGAGAGAAAGGACATGAGTTCAGCCATAACAAATCAAAATTAAAATCATAAAAAAAAATGTTTTTATTTCTAAGGAAAAAAATAGAAAATGATCAATTAAATAGAATTTCACAGTTGTCTTTACTACAATGCTCTAACTCTTTCAATCTCAAGGACATTCCACACATCAATGTTTCTCTGGTACCTTTTTCTTTTTACATTTACCTACAACATGTCACTCAGATATCCAGAAACAAAATATGTACGTGATGTGAAACAGTTATACTTCTCCTACCAGAAAATAAATCTAAGAAAAAAAGAAGGTTTGGCTGAATTGAAGTGGAAAGAAAATATTTCTAACCTTTTGCAGGCGTCCATGATGGAAGCAATGTAAAACTCAGGTAGGCACCACAAGATTCACATTCAATTTTATCAATATCAACACTAATCCAACCCCTCTGAGCACAAGCCAGAGGACTGACAACCTGTAAACATTAGTAAGAAATAAATTGTTAAATTACCAACCAATTTCTGCATAATAACATAATCATTTTCAGCAGTGACAATTAGATATCAGCATCCCATTACTCCCGTCACTTATATAATGTGGCTACTCATTTCACTAAATTTGCAACCTATGGAGTCTATTAATGAGGATTTCATGCACCAAATAACTTGTCAAGGACAACAATCTTGAAAACAAAACTGGACAAGCAACAACACATATATCAAATTGAATAGCCAAAAATGATATAATTTTATTCTTCCTCTATTTGTCTGTGCTTTGTAAAACGGTTAATGAATATAAATGCCTGGATCCATTTCTCATGAAAAGAGTGATGAGCCCTGAGCACATTGAAGGGAAACATGAATTTACATTTTCAGAACTAGTAAAATAAACATAAGTTTGTTCTAATGCAAGAAGTGAATTTCACAAATTCATATGCTGAAATCAAATAGGAATATAACGTACAAAATATGAAATTTGTAACAAAGCCAACAACTATAAGGATATATTTGTTTACTATGCGGCTAAATTAAAGAAGGAAAAATTTTCACGCAAGTCACTGTAATATGCTTTTTGAAACAGACAGACTGTGCTTAAACATTTTTAAATCCAGTAAAATTCTTGCCTTGGGCTTTCCAAACCAGTTTCCCGGCTTAAAGGTGGCCAAGCGTCTCAATAAATCTCCTTTTTCCCATGGTTTGCATGAAGGTCTTGATGTCCCAAAAGCGGACCCAGCAGCCCCAGTGCTCAAGGAAGTCCTTGGTGGTTGTGAACCAACACAAGATAGAGAAGCCGCTTTGGATCCGTGGATGGACCCTTCCACACTGCCAACAGTCGTTGGAACAGCAGGTGAAGATGCCCCAGCAGAGCTGAAATCATCCATGCAGGGAGTTAAGAATTTCTTTCCCGACCAAATATGAATGATAATATTCTAGAAGAAGCGAAAAATACATTTCAAAAGAATGCATACTAAAGAATTATTGCTAAAATTTAAAATCTAAATATCAGATGAAAGAAAAAAAAACATCTCAGCAAATGTCCAACAGCTACGCTGGATTTAAAGTTGGAAAAAAAAATGAAATGAAAATTGCAGCTGAAAAAGTGGAGTCTTAAGAGCTTTGAGTACATCCAAAACTCACTGAAGATCTCATAATGAAAAGGGATCTTCTTCAATTGATGAAAGCAAATAAACTATTCACAGAAACTACCTCAGACATTTAGTTTACATTAAACAGAAAATAGCAAATTATTTTCCTCCAAATCAGTTTTAAGTTAGGATTTATTCATTAAAATAACATATCAATCACATTGACTCGAAATCATTTGTCAGCCTTGACACTGATATTGTAAATGTAGATATTTTGTTTATAACTTCAGGAATTCGACCCAATTTGTGCATATCTCAATGACTCTATGTTAACCGCAGGTAACCCGAAAAAAAAAAAACTCAAACTTGGAATCCACCAGGTGAACTACCAAAAAGGCCTCGAGTACATTATACATAAACAACCCGCAAGCAATTTTCGCCCACATGTATTATTCTACATGCACAAATTTCCCTACTAAACCTCTGCCAACAAATTTTCCTACAACATTCCTTGAAAACATAAATTCCAATCCTAACCCGTTAATACAATAGAAACGTCGTAAGAGAGCGACGAGCTAAGGAGAAAGAAAACTCGAAAGTATACGCTCACCGACAGGATCAACGAGTAGCTGAAAATTCAGAAGAAAAAACTGGCTAACTCGTACAATTCCCCCCATTAAAGTATTACAGCAACAAAAAAACATACCTCAAAGAAAGAGAAATAAAAGCTTATAGATGGTGAGAGAGAGAGAGAGACCTGGCTGCAGGAGTAGGATCAACCGTTCCTCCGGAGCTGATGACTTCTTCCCGCATATTTTTGATTTCCCCCAAATTTCGATTTTCGAACCCTCGAACCAAATTTAAGAACACAGTGGATGTTATTTCAGCTGATGCCTGCTTTTATAAAAGCGTGGACCATACGCAATAGCGCAGCGCGTAAAACTAGTTTAATTTGTTGATTTTATCTAAAAAAATTTAAGTAATTAATTAAATAATTAATTCCAATCTAATTACTTCTCTAATTTGATTAACACATTTTGTTAATGATAATGAAAATATTATAACTACAACAAATAGATAAAAACCATTATTTTTTCATAAATAAAAAAAATATATGTATATTTAATTGTTAATCAAATTATTGGACATCCTTAACATGAATGGTTATCTTAACCTTTGAATGTTTGTCAAAATTAAGGTTAAATTTAAGAATTTGATTGAATATTTTTAAATCCTAAGGTATCAAATACAAATGGTCTCATAATTCAATGATTAATGTGATTAGAGATTTTCTACCATATTTTTAATTAATTATTTTAATGAATATAAATAAATTTATTTTTAAATTATTTATTTATTTTAATGAATATAAACAATTTCTAACTAACTATTTAAATCAAGGAGATGATAATTACTAGAAAAAGCAAGGGTTAGGATGCAAATACTCAAAAATAAATTAATAAAGTTGAAATTACAATCATGTTTTGAGTTAGGGTTCTTCATTCGCTACTGAAGCTGCTAGAATCTGCACTGCCAATTCGACGGGAAATTTTGGGACTCAAGACGTTTTTTTGCGGAAACCGCCACACAACGGCGGCCATTGGAATCGTTTTAATTGACGTCAATTGTGCGTAGGGGTGGGAAATTTGTTCCATAGATTGGCAGACGTATTTTCGTTCCAATATTTTACCATGAGCGAAGAAGAAGGTGGAGAATCTCAATCCAAAAATGTGTCCGATTCTGAACCTCCTGCCCCTTCTGCTCCTCCATTCGATCCCAGTCGAAGTACGTCGCTTTCGAAAATTCTAGATTTTTGTTTATTTAGGTGTTTGCTTCCGGTTAATTTAGTGACAGAATAATTTAGGTTGTTGCGTTTTGGTTTCTTGTAGCTCCTGTTCAAGATTTTTTTTTTGGTAAATTTGTCTCCTCGTCTTTTTTTGTTGTGAATTCTGGCTATTCTGTCTCGTCAAACTATTTCGATAACATACGGAAACGACCCCATTCTCGACTGTTACTAGATTTTGGGTTGAAAATGGTGGTCTCAGGCATCGTAATAAGCGTTCTCTGATAATAGAAGGGCTTAATCTGGATGATAAAGAAAAGAATGAACAAATATGCAACAAAAATTGGGAATATTCATCTCTTTGTTAATGGTGTTTTCTGGTGTTAGTAAGTTTACGCTCAATCTTATATTGAACGTGGATAAGTTTTTGTAAAGGTTTCATAATATATTTCAAGGTTATTGATTATTCAACCATCTATAGAAGAAATGGTATTTTCTTTTATTTATGACTTCATTATTTCTAATAAACATTTGCTAAAATTTCTCTTTACGGTGAAATTGACTTGTAAATTTTTTTTCTCTGCAGTGATTGGTATTATTAAAAGAAAGGCGCTGATAAAAGAACTAGCGGCTCTATACCATGCTGAGTGTCTAGACTACTGTCAAGAACTTTTGGAGCTTCAAAGAAAGTTGGAAGAGGTAAGATCTATAGGTTCTTAGTTTAGCTTAATATTTTTTTTTACATGATTCTCCTTCACTCATGTTGTTGTTCAAGTTTATCTTAATAAAATATCAAAACTGACTTTTTAGAAGTACCTGTGGTTTTGGAATAATGCTATTATGATTTAAGGAATATTTGATAGAATATACTTCTTTAGATGAGCACTTCATATTGGAAAAAATAATTTAGATATGTAAGAAAGATTTGGTCAAATTATAAAATCGTTTACTTTTGTAACGACACTACTGAGGTGAGCAGAACCTTTCATAGTCACTGACTGAAAAACTGAAAGAAATACGATGATTCAAATTAGTGAGGCTATGTAAGGTTCTTGGAGTTAGTCTTTTTATTATTATTATTATTATTACTTGACGATATAGGCCATTTACGTTTCATCAATATGAGAACTGTGCATTGGCGTTTGGGATTAGTTTTCTTTCATTATTTTTACCAATAGTCCTTTTTTTATTATCTTTACCTTCAGTTCAAGATTGCCTAGGGTATCCACTCAAGAGGAGGATAGAAAATTCAGATCACCAAGTTTGGTTTGGGCTATAAATGATGTTTGTTCTCATTCTAACTGTTCATTTTTGTTGGTTCTTTAAATATCTGCAGCCTTTTATTGACTTGAAAGTTTCAGAGGATTCAAGGAAAGAAATAACAAGGCCTTCAAAACGAAAAAAGAAATCCACTAGGTAAGAAATTATTAACCATAGTTTTATGTCTATGTTACTTCGTTGTTCTCAGAACTTTTTATGTTCATTAACATACATTATATGGGTATATTTTAGGAACCCATGTGAAAAACAAATCGCTCTAGGAATTTAGGTTTTTCGACTATGATAGACACATTTTTATAAATATGGTTCAATTCTTTGGTATTTTAAGGTTTTTTCCTTTTGTAAATATGTAGCAGAACATGAAAATTAAATACAAAATATGGCATTGGGGGATGAGAATCTAGGGAGGAAACTTCTACATTCATAACAGCTTTATTGACAGGTTTAGGTTGTTTCTAAGAAAGAAAAGGCAAGCCCTCTGATTGATTGGAGGCGAGTCTGCAGAAAAGAAAAGGTTTTCTATGGTTTAATCATTGGTTTTCAAGATTCTATAATGGAATGTGTTACGATCCCCTCGCACTGCATTTTACTGAGAGGCGCTTTACTCGAGTCTTTTCTCTTCTCCGGTTAGCTTCTCCCCACGGTTAAAACCCTCCACCCAAGAAGAATCATAACACAGAGTGGTGAGTCCCGTTCAGCAACAGTTTAGTCTCCAATAACATGACACACTTGGTTAAAGGACTTGTGCCCCCAAAGTACAAGTGCATGGTTGGAATCTCTCTATGGCAGAATTATTAAGAACCGAACTATGTTGCCGAGCGAGACCCACCACTCTCGGTAACGATTCCTCTCGAGTTAAAAGTTCTTATCGTGGGGAGGAGCTGACCGGAGAAGAGAAAATGCCTAAGTAACATAAGAAGACACTTTTTTTTGCTACCCGCTCAGCAATAGAAGATTTTTTCATGATTTTTCAAAATTCATGGTCCGGTTAGGATAAAGTCAGAGTCTCCATGCATTATCTATTAAATTTTCAAAAAAAAATTAATGCTCTGGAAAGGATCCTGGTCCTTCCTCTTGTGCATTCCTTTTTAAAATAAATAACATTTTTTTTTGTAAAAACCCTGTATTTGCACATTTTGCTGTGTATTTGTTTACTAGTGATCATAGATGGCATTGTATTTTCTTTGATTTTACTTGTATTTGCAGATAGTTTGCTCGTGAAGAATTCATCAGCACAGTTGGAATGGAACTGAAATGGACAGAATTGTAAATCAGGTTTAGTGCACTTGTTTACGAACTTCATGGAAGAAGTAATCAATTCAGGCCTCCACCACAATTCATTTGAGTCCAGAAATTATAACTTTGTTTATAAAATGTTTCATTTATGCGGCAAATCTAAGTATCAAGTTTGTACTTAATTTAAGGCTAACATTAGAAGTTTCTCCGTGGATGAACATGAAGTTATTTTAGTGATGTTGCTTGAATCAATTTCAGATCAGTCCTATTACAAATTGAAATGCCACACACGACCAAGATCAAGTCCAAACTGTCATCTGTTCTTTGGTGCGAATGATGCATGTGGACACGCTGCTGCCTAGAGTTTGGTTGGAAAATGAAACTAACAAAGGAAAGAATTCCGGTTTTTAGTTGAAATTTGAATGTTGAATCAAAAGGATTGCTGAAATTAATGTGGTTCTCTTTGAATGGTCAGATATGAACCATACTACTGTTTATCATAATTACAATTGACGCGTAATCTTCTTTATTCTTCAAACCACAATCAAATTTCAAATACAGGTCAATATTATAAAATAAAGAAAGATTTTCTTCTTGTTTCACGCAAGAAAAGGTAATTTTAATTCTTATTTTTCTTTAAATAAATGTTAAAGTAAACCAGATGGATGATGAGGGAAACAAATACTCTATTTAATTGTTTGATGCACATCACTATCAACAATCAGCATCGAGCGTTATACACATCATTTTGTCTATTGCAAGCATCCTCGTACAAATCAAAATAACTGATTTCTTTACTTTCTGAGTTGAAATATGAAGCATGAAATAACATTAATTAATGATGCAACATTTCCTCCCACATCTAAAATATGTTCATTTTGTCCATCAGAATCCAGGACACGACAAATAAATAACTCTAAAAGAACTCCTACCTATCTGCTACACCACCAATAAATCAAGACAACTCTCTATGCAATGCAACAAAAGAGAAAGCCACAGAACCCAAAATATTCTATTTCAACTACATTTACAGACTCCCTAAACTATCATTTTGAACGATGGACATGATTGATCGCCTAAGTGACAGCATAGGAGAATTCGACTATAGCAGAGGAAAATGAACTTGGAATGATATGCAGGGTTAAAGACAGGTCATGCAAGGTGAAACCAGCTTGATTTGATTTTCAAAACAAGCCTGAGCTTGAATTCAAACCGAGATATGGAAGCTAAGATATATTCATACATAGATTCATATCAGAGAGAGATAGACAATCTCCTACAGAGAGAACAGTAAAAAACTGGACAAGAATAGATCAGATTCAACAGTTTTAACCATTAAGAAATCTAATTCTCAGTAAACTATTGAAGTATGTATCGGCATTTCTATTTAAGTTTTCTATGGACGTTTTTTGTGGCTCGAAAGCTGTGGAAATGGATAAAATAGTCACTGACTCACCATCTCTATGAACAAAGCCATAAAGCAACCAATAATCTTCATCTTTATACGAGGAAATGTGATAAACTGAGGACTCTAGAAAAATGGAAGAACGTCACAATTCGATGCTGTAAATCTGACTGCCGAGGAGAATCTAGAAACCAAACATTCGAGGATGGAGCTATTCCCTCGAGAAACAAAATTGGATCAAACTTTGAAGATTCTCAGCAATAGATGTCAGAAGCTCAATATTAGAAAAGAAAGTAACAATATAAGTATTCATAAAATTTCACATAATCTTAAAAGGCTATGCTTAGAAGATAATTAAACCCGTAAATAGTCGGAAACTTGTTTAAGACTAGAATTGTGATCATCCAATGGCACCTCAGCAACCCACAAGTCCAGCTAGCTTACATCCACAGCCTTTTTTTAAAACTACGATAACTCAGGTACATTTGAATAACGAAGTTGATCAGTTTTTATTTTCTTTTCCTCTAAATTAAACACAAGAGTAAAATTTACTAGACTACCAAGTCGGTCTAAACCATTGATTCATAGTGAATGTGCCTAACTCAGTATAAGAATCAATGAAAGAGGGAGCGGCCAAAAATAAGCCCTTTCATAGAAAATGGAGCCCATCCCTCAATTTTGACCAACAAATTCTTGGAATCAATCTAACCTAAGAGTTGGGAAGGCAAAGATCACTGGTGCAGGGATAGGAAACAATTTCATGCCAAAGCAAGGTATGGAAAGGACAAGAGAAAGACACAAAGCCCATACAGATTACCTCGAGTTACAAATAAAAATTTTCAGTAAAATGAATTACCAAGTAGGCCAAAGAAACAAAGATTAGGTTGTATGACTTCCCAAACCACAACAAATCACTAAGCAAATAAGAGTTGAGGTATCATATAATCAGAAGATTTAGAATAAAACCAATTTCAATTAAGAGACTGTAATTCTTCTCAACTATCAAAGAAAGTGTGAAAGGAGGTAAAGATCTTTAAAAAGAGAAGAATTATCCGCGCTTTTACTTCCACCAAAGAACCATTGAAAATAATCATAGACCGAGGAAAAGGAAGGAGGTTGTCTAGCAAGAAGAGTAACACAAGCTAAATGCGATTATTGATCGTTCTACGTACTTCTCAGGCAGAAACATCAATTTTAGAGAACAAGCACAGGAAATAAGAGAAGCACCACGAGTAGATAAAGAAATAAGAAAGGACCGAAGATCCCTATTAACATTCTACGACAGCGCAGGAGAAGAAAAGTCTTAGCAGAGAATTCCTACATTCTCTAGACAACAATTTAGACGCCCTTTCTGCATGACATGATGCACTCGAATAAACAGGAGGACTCCCAACGAAGAGATCTAGTAACCTTCAGTGACAAACCTAAAGAATCATGAAAGTAGAATGAGGTGAATTGAGTACCAAAACTTTATGCTTTCATCCTCACACCTCAGGTGGCCATTATAAAGGCCTGAATCAAGTTTTCAGCTGAACGCCTCTGCTCACTGGTCCCAGAAATGAGTGCAACACGATCACCCCAACCCATTTTGGAATCAGATATCTCTATCATTGCACCAGATATCTGAAGAAGATGCAAGTTGTCAAAAATAATAGATCGATCCACCAGATATAGTGAAAGTTAAAAAGAAGGAACTAATTCTCATTTTCAAATTGTATAATAAGATTTTCTAAAGCTGAAAGAGCATAAAATCAACTTTAGCGGAGGGAAACAATGGTATCAGAAAAAGACAAGAAAAAGATCTGTAATGGCCATATAAATGGAATTGGCAATAAAATTAAAGGACTTGAAGCCAATGACACACTGAAAAGTGTTTCACAGAGTTTCTTCTATCGTTGCATTCCTCACATATTGCAGTCGAACCAGCTTTTGAAGCATGAAACTTAACTTTGATAATGTAATTAAATTCTAACAAATTAAGACAAATCTCTTGGAATTACCAACTGTATATTATCTAAGATTTTCTATGGCTACTGAAATCGAGAGTGTCAATCCACAGAAAAAAAATATAAAAGCATGAAAAGTAAAGAAACACAAACCTTTCGAATGTTGACTATATTAGCCCCGCCTTTTCCCATTACTTTACCCACTGCATTAGAGGGGATTAACATCTCAATACTTGAAGGGGAAGGTAATCTGCACAGTAAGTATGATGTCAACAGACAACAATACTAAAAAATGGAAAACGAAGTACCATCATAAGAAGTAATATAAAATGAATAATTAGACACTAACCGCCCATAGTGCCTGGATGAATGGGAAGGGCGACCCCCATATTCATGCTCTCCTGACTTCTAAAAAAAGAAACATAGATAAGACAGAATTGGGGAACAGGCTAGCAGATATAAAAAAAATATGTGGACTTACTGGCAATGATCCATATCCATAAAGGTCACTGAAAGAATATAAACCTACGCCACTTCCAGTTTCACTCTTGTGATCATATCCCAATGGAGTAAGAGGAGGGATAGAAGGGAGCAGAGAAGACATTGAATGACTGGCCCCACCTTGGTATAATGATTCACTACCAATATGAGATTTATGAGGAGCATCCTTGATTCTTAAGGCATCATCGCGAAGCCTCAGAATAATCTGAACAAGTGCATCTCTGACCTTACCAACTTCCCCACAAACCTAAATAGGTAAAAAGAAAAATGACATAAGTACCATAGAAACTGACACCAAAGTATCAACCACAAGGCAGGACAAATGCATCAAATAACCTCAACAACTTCATCATTTGAATCTGCGCGCTTAGACTTATCGCCCTTAGAGATACGTATATCTGCCTTAGTTTTCTTTCTTATTTCATTAATAATGGAACCACTTTTCCCGATAATGCACCCAATTACTTTGGATGGAACAAGGATCCGCATCGTTACAATGTCATCATCTTCATCATTTATCTTACCTTGCAGCAGCAGCACAGTTTCAACTGCCATGGATTTCACATCCTCAAGAGACTGAACCACAATATATCCAAAACTATCAATGCAAGTACAAGAATAACAATGCAAGAAGACCAACAACAAAGAAAGCACCGCTATGTGAGTCAATCAATGCTACCACAACACCACAAAACAAATGGAAAGCTCAACAATTTTCCCAGTTATACTGAATAAAAACTCAAACAGAAAGACATGAATGCACTTCGTAATTGTAAGCAAGAAAGCAAAAATTTTGGTCATGAAACTCGAGACTCATTATCTAGTTTAGAATAATATTTTCATCTTTCAAAGAATGGGCCATTCCCTGTGAAAAACTTATATACAGCTAACAAGGGTCTTTGAAAGATAATATTACACAAACGTGAAAATATTTAGAAGTATTACAAATTTTTAAGTAATCCTTCTGGCGTCTATTTGATACATAAAGATAATTACCTCTGTTGAAGTGACAATTATTAAACAATCATTATGATCCTTCTTAGAATCATCAACATCAACTCGTGCACCACTAGTTTGCCTAATACTTTTGATAGTACCTCCTCCTTTCCCAATCACACGACCAATTTTATCAAAGGGGCATAATATTCTAATGATTAGCTCTTCTGAGCGAGCAGTGCCACTACCACCAGAAATTATGGGAACAGTAGAGGAAAAAAGAGGCCATGCATTTTGTGTATCTGCATAATCTTGAAGATCTTGTACGCGTGAAGCACCTAGGATTGATGCCACCGACCTAGAAGGGACTAGAGGATCAACACTTGGGTACAATCCACCTGGTGGATATATAGGGACATCTGAGGGGATAATAATGCTTGGAAGAGCTTCCTGTACAGTTGTCTCGAGTGAGATACTTTCTATTGGAGTAAACTTGTACATAATTGAAGAGATTGCAAGCAATGCCTTTCTCACTCCACCTTCTTCGCCAGATATCTATTGATAATGAAGGAAAAACCTTAGATAATTAATCAAACAAACTCACATAAACCCTTATATGCAACAACTATCTAATTTACAGCATAAATTTCATTTGCTATGAAGAAAAAATAAATCCATAAATTTTTCATCAAGTATAAGTCAGAATTTCACCATCTTCTTTAGGCAATAATCTAGTTGATAATCTGCCAAATTATATCACAAGCATCAGATCCACTTACAGCTGTGTGTCTGAATAAATGGATACAGTTCCTCTAGATTATGCCATCAAGGGAAAAAGAAAAGTTAGACAGGAAATTCTAATCTACCAAACTCTCTATAGTGAATAAGAAAATCATATAAAAAACAACATATGTCAACACATCTTCTAACTTTTCCTATTGTTACCACCAAAAAAGGCAACGGATACGCACCGTGACAAAGTTGTCAAACTCCATAGCACATGAATGACTGGGGTCGGAAGCATCCTTTGCAATAACTTTAATGCTGGTCTTTGTTTTGCTCCTAATTTTTTTTATTGTGGATCCCCCCTTTCCTATAATATTAGCAGACTGGCTTGATGGAACAAGAATCTGACATTCTTCCTTATCCTTCTGTTTCTTGTCTGGATCACCAACAGTGGCCAAAGCATTTGCGATTGCTGCATGAACTTTAAGAAGAGCATCTTGAGCAGCACATAAAGGTTTTCTCTCACTGAACTCATCATCAACGTCAAACTCTTCTTTTTCTTTGACATAACAGTAGATTGTTATAACACGATCCTTAGCACCAGGAAATGGATCAACAACCTTCACTTTTGCCCTAGTCTCTTGCCTTACAGAATTAATCACTTTTCCACTCTTACCAATTACACTTCCAATGACTCCATCAGGGCAGAGTATTCTATAAACAATAAGTTCATCAGTGCCCCTATCATCTCTGTCATTACCCCGCCTCCTCTGATTCTTATCTTCCCCATGATTCTCTCTCTGTGAATGGAACCTCTTACCCGTCACCATATTTTCAATTTCTTTAGTTAGCTAGATCACACATAAAATAGATGAAAATCGAACAACCTGCATCAAAGAATGGAAAAAACAACATTTAAAGGGAAAGAGACAAATCTTTTATTTTTTTGGTCCAAAAATCCATTTTTAGTCCCAAAAAAAAACAATGGTAAGAAATATATGCAGATATTCCAAAACAGCAAAAGTATATGAAACTTTATATTCGATTTGTATGGATAGTATGAAGTCATCTTTCCCAGAGAATAAACAAGTAATGTTTTGTTGCAATATTCTAATGATGAGAAGACATTTCAGAAAATATCCCAGAATCTGTCAAACAAAAATTATGTGGGTCTATACTGCATGAAGTAATACTAGAGAGATAAAAAGAATGAAAACAATAAAATAGGACTCCAAACATATATTATTTGTATATTTAGCAAAAAAACAATGCAGTGTAGACACACTCATAAAATGATTTCATTTTCACCATATGAAGTGAAATTTTATTGAACAAATGTTTTAATAATTTAACTAATGAAAATAGCAAATGATTTCACCAGTTCAAATTTTGTCAATAACGAGAGCTAATCAATACTAAGAAATGTTTCGCCTAAGAAAGCCCTTTTAAATCATCAATTTCCAAGTTTCACTTCTTAATTTATCTATAACACGAAATGTGTGTTCACCAAATCAAGACGGAAAGAAGAAAGAGAACGAAGCTGAAACCCCCAATTAAAGCTTATATGTGCAATTAACTATACAAGAGAAAATCATCAGCAGCGATGACAGTCTGAGACATGTTCAGCGAATTCTTCGCCGGAAAATATTTGAAGCTCGTAAATCAAACTATTCATTCAAGTCAATGTACATTTCTCCTCTGAGACCAAAGATGATCATCAGGGTCCAAATTCATAAACAGGAAGTGCCCCCATCCACAGTGAACAGACATTAGAATCAAACAAAATCAGAAACAATTTCATAGAAGTTTCTTGACCAAGCAATCAGCAACCTAAAACATGGTAAAATATGTGGCAAAATCTAATAGCAAAGCCTACCCAATGATTCCGCTTCTGAATCCCTATAGAAACCCTAAAGTTCAGCGCGAGTCGCGAGACAGGAAAGGAGAGCAGCGCTATACTATACCCCGCGTTGTTTCTCTAACTATAAAGGCGGTAAATGAAGGTACCCAATCTGAGTCGTTCGATTGAAAATCTACGGTCCAACGTGCTAAAGTTATTATTCACGTAGTCTTTTAAAATAAATTTAATATTAAATTACAATTAATAATATAATAATTTATTATTTTAATTACAATATATTATAAATATTTTAATTTATTCAATTACAATTTGATACATCATAATATAAGTTAATAAAGTATGCCAATAAAATAATCATAATATTAATTTTAAAATAAATGTTAACTTCAATTGACATCATCAAATGATCAAGATGTTTTCATCTTATACATTGAATGAATTTTTCTGATAACTAATATTTCAAATCTTTTGATTTTTCATTCAACACTTGCAACATTAAGTTTTAAAGCACGAAAGTATCATTTGCAAACCCTCTTTGATTTACATTCTTTATAATCAAATATTTTGCTCAAGTTTGATATGCATACTAGATAATCCAATGAAAGATTGAATATTCAATTGAAAATTTAAAAATTAAACTTGTATTTATTGACATACGCGACTAGAGAGCAACCAAGGCGATTTAGGTTGAATAACACTGATGCGTAATAACATGTAATCAATTAGCATTGAAAAATTTAATATCGAAGGTATTATTTAACAAATCAAAAGGTACGAAGTATTGGTTGTCATAAAAATGAACGAAAAGGACCATGTTCGATCTTTACTCTTTGAAGTGTAGACCCACGTGAGTAAATTTTCGTCAAACCCCATTATCACGGACAGTGTCCGATCTCTACTACACTTGACATACATGAGACTCTTTTTCACAATAGGGTGATTCGTTTTGTTCACCTTAAACTTTTACGATTGTTTAAGCTTTTTTTTTCTTAGTGTTATTTCTTTGCATGACGTCATCATTATTAAGTATTAAATTCAATTAAGTTAATAATAATAAAATTTGTTAGCTTTTTAAGGTATATTTAAACTGATTTTTAGAAGGACAAATAGTTATCAAATTTAACGTGTGACTTATGAATTTCTATATCACAGATGTTTAGTTTTTATTGGTTCACAAGTTATTATCTCTTCTAAATTTTATTCTTTCTCCTGTCAAGAAATTTGGTTTTTTGAATTCCGATTTCTTTCCACCGATCATAGCTACTTGTCTTTGATGAACGATTAAAATCACGAAACAAAAATAGAAAAATTACTAAGATTGGCATGCGAATGGAAGTAATTGGTTTCTAGATCTTTTAAACTAAGAACCAGTTAAATCCATGAGATTTTTGCTTTTGATCTCTCAGAATGTTCCAGATTTTTGAAGTTTTTCTTGGATTTTTTGAAGTTTGATCTGTCTGTTGAATTTTTCGATAAACTCCTCGATCCTCCGGTTTAGTTCTTCGTCTGTCAACTTTGAAAGCTGATCTTCTGAGTCTTCGATCGTCTCTTCTCGCTCTACTTTCTCCGGTTCGCTCTCCTCGACCGGGTTTTCATGATTCTTCGTCTTTTCCACGGAGAATAATGCGTTATTTCCTGAAGAATCTTCGTTAGGGTTTTCTGCGTCATTTCCGACGACGCTTTTTATCAAACCATTTTCTGGGTTTTCTTCTTCTTCTTCTTCTTCTTCTTCTTCGAATGTGTGATTCCTTTCTGGTTTTTCGAAAACGATGGGGTTCGTTTGGAAACGGGGATGATAGTATTCTTGACGGAGATAAACGACCAGCTTCTGTCTGGGGGGAGAGAAAGCTCCATAGTCGACAGCAATGATGAAGATGAGAGTGTTGGAGATGAAGAACCAGAATGTTGAGTTATGGACGACCGAGGAAGGAGAGAGACTGCAAGCATAGAAGACTGAAACGTAGAGGAAGAGGAAGAACAATGAGATCATAAATGGCGTCTCTTTTAGAGTTTTCAGAGGAGTTTCTCTGGTTATGGTTATGGAGGCCATTTCTCAAGCTAGAGAGAGAAAGAGAGGAACTTAGAATTGGACAAAGATTTAGGGTTTTTATACTGAATTATTATGAATTTAACATGATCACGATGGCATGTACTATTCTATACTGGCAAAAGAAAATTGATGACATGTTAAACAACGATAAAAATACAATGAAAACGATACTAACCTCATAAATTAGCAATTTTATAATTCATTCACTTATCGTATCGATATTTTTTTTTAAATAGAAGAGTGTAAAGATAAATATAAATGTAGTCATGTTTATAAGTGTTAAATTCTTAAATTTACGTTCTATTTTATTAGGAACATCGTTAGCGTATGAAAACAGAACGATGCCAATCATCGAAACAAATAGTAATACGATACAATAATTCATCTACCTTGCAATGTATGCGATCTCCTCACGATCTTATTTTGGATCTTTGTAAATCATCTTCAAAATAGGATTTTTCTGCGTTGCAAATGCATGCATGATTGATTGATAGTTCTAGAGTTTCTCACGTACGTCAACCCCGTATGATCAGCCATATAATGGACTCTTGTGGGTCCTCCTATCCAATCTTAGGATTACACGTGTACGGGCAGTACTTTTGAGACGTCAACTTTAGGACAACTTTACATGGGAGATCAAAAATGGCAGCACTTGATTGGTCGAATATCGATCTAATCTTTATAAATCATTTGAAGCTTGAATTATTACTTCTTGGAGTTTGATGAGTAGCTTCTAAATACCATGGCCAAAATGAAAACTAGATTGAGAAGAAGACAATGTGTTATTTGTGATTGGGGTAACTCCCATTCTCGGTGTTATCTTAGGGTTCGGAGTTTAACTAGAATACTCATCAAAGAGAAATATGTTGTTTGATTGGGGTTCGAACAAAAAATAATTGAGTTTGATTACATGTTTAAGCGATTTTGAAATAAGATTTGAAAATGAATCGAGCATTTTCTTGAATCAACCTATATTCTTCAATCATTTGCTTCTTATCTCGTCGATTTATGGCCCAAAACGCGTTTCTTTTTTCTCCATCGTTGATGTTGATCGAAGCTTAGGATCGAGTTTGAGCAAAGATGAATGCAAAACCATTCGTTAAACCAGGTAATCGATGGACGAATCATGCTAGATCACGTCACAAACATTCTAATTATCTTCGCAAAATAGATGTCTCCTAATTGTCAAATGCAATCAATGTAGAAGTCAAGTAGGATATCACTCAAATCATTTATATGAGACACAATAATAACAATCAACTTCGACACATAATCATATCAATGATTAAATTTTTATTTATAATATTAAATGACTATGATAATTTTAGTCATATTACAAATCATTGAATTAAATTAAGCTAAATTGGTGTCAAATGGACTATAAAACGAGTGCGAAGGTATATTACTCGAGTGATACGGTACAACCGTAAATTTCTTTTCTTATTGCGAATTATATTTGACATGTTATATGTTGTCGAACTTTTCTTTAAATACGTCATTTGAAAAATCTAGGTTTAATTAACTACTGAAAATTATTCGTAACCTATAATAAATTTACATTCAAATACCTCATTGAATCAAGACATGTTATATTATCTAAATTTCGTAATTAAATTCTTATAATGTGTTTTTATCAATTCTTTAATCGTCATTTTGTACCAATTCTCAATTACGTCAATCCTTCTAAAATTCGAGTATATAATTTGATCGAGAATCAAATGATAATCAGAAAATTAGAATAAGATGTTGGACACGGTCACATGATATTTACACAGACAGATAAACAAATATACTGTGAATACTAAAATATAACTACTGAGTTTTTCGATTATAGTTTACATTTGCATGATCTACCAATTTTCACTCTCGAATTCCGTATTCCATAACCCTTGGGAATTTGAACTTATTTATGGTCAAAGTTAAATAACACGAATTGATTTATGTAACATTACTCGTATCAAACTCGACCCTTGCGATTGTGTTCTCTCATTTGGAAACAAAATATCATATAGTAATTCGATGATATCTTTAAGGGTAATGGTAAGTTTAACTTCTTAGCATATATTATTAACTTATTTTATGACATGTCGAATTCTGATTGATGCAATTTATATTGTAGATATTTATTTTAATTACACTATACGAAAGATACTTAAATTTGACCAATCAAAACTCGTCACGTACAAAAATAATTTAAGAGAACATGCTAAAAAAGTAAACATAAGATTAATTTATCTTTAAACTCATCATTATTGCTTTATTTTCTATTTACTTTCTCTATTAATTTCTGCCTAAAAGATAATAGTTAAAACAAGGTTATAAGTTTATTCTATTTTCATATTTCATGACGTATCGTCGCGCGCGATTGCTTTAACTTAAATGATAAATAAATATTTTTATATGTTATTAATTAAATGTATTTGAATTGACCAAATCAAACGTAGAACTCTCATAAATCATGATAAAGATATAAACCTAGACTCATTCTTAGTGTGACATAATAGATTTGTTGCATTTTTTTTTAAATTTGTTTATATGCATTTAATGATTAAATAATTAGATAGTTGGAAAAGAAACCATTTAATGATGTATAAATAAATGTAAATACTAAATAATTGGATAGTTGGAAAAGAAACCATTGGCTGCAAACACCAGAGAGAGCGATTCATATTTATGGGACAAATCTCACAGACCACGAAGCAGAGATTGTTGCCATTTGAAGAAGATGATGGAGAGAGGGAGAGACCAAGGGAAAGACAGAGATTTGTAAGAAAGACAGTGAATTAAAAGCATCATTGTTATGTCCGTTTCATGAAAGATACTGAGATTCATTCAGCCAATGTCCCATCAATGTTACAATTCCTTTTACGGAAGAACCATCTTGGCCGTTCTGACATTTATTTTCCAATTTTAGCGCCATTTTTTTGCTTTCTCGTCTGCCAATCTCTGTTGGGTTTCATAATTGCAGGCAGAAAACTTTCGCGCAAGCTTTCGATCAGAGCACTGACACAACGAGAGCTTCGTTTTACATATATTATTCTCCGTCGCCATTGCTGTCATTTCAATGGAGCTTCTTGTGAGTTGAAATACATTCTTGGTTTATACAGTAGAAGCTTACTTTCTGGTTGTTTCTGGTGTTTTGATTCTCGAAGGCATTTTCATGGCTTCTCTTGCTGTTGTGTTTGCGGGGTTGCTTCTTTGTGCAGGTGAGGTGTTTGCTGAAATGCCTGAACCAACTGGAAATGACGAAGTGATGGAAAAGGAAGAGCTTTTGGGGTTGTTTAAAGTTATGGATGAGCTTTTGGAGGACTCTCAATGGGGCCTACTTCATCCCCTGCCCTGCACTGAAACTCCATGGCCTGGACTTCAATGTGAAATTGGTCAAGATCCGCCATTTTTTCACATCACAAAGCTTCATATTGGCCCTGATATTCTAAACCCCCCTTGCAAATCTTCTGCTACTCTATCTCTCTCCTTGCACAAACTGACCTATTTGAAAACTCTCTCGATTTTCAGCTGTTTTTCAGCATCACCCATCACTTTATCTTCTTCTCTCTTTGCTGCATTGCCATCTCTAGAACACCTTTCTCTTGAATCAAACCCTTCTCTGTCTGGAGAAATCCCTGCAAGTGTTGGATCCATTGCTGGCCTGAAGGTCCTCAGCCTATCTCAGAACAGTTTCAATGGAGAAATGCCAAGAGAAATTCGATATTTGACGAATTTACACCAGCTAGACGTCAGTTTCAACAATCTAAGCGGAGAAATTCCCCAAGAAATCAGTGGGTTAAAAAGCTTGGAGATTTTGGACCTGAGTTGGAACAAATTTGAAGGTATAATACCCAGCACTTTAGTACAGTTGAATCTTCTCCAAAAGATTGATTTGAGCTCAAACAAGCTCAGAGGAGCTATACCTCAAAATATAGGATTGCTCAAGGCATTAGTTCTGTTTGATTTGAGCTCTAATTTCATCACTGGGCCACTTCCTGAAAGTCTCTCAGATTTGGATTGTTTGGAGTATCTTATGATCGATAAAAACCCTCTAAATTCAGAGATCTACCCTCTGTTTTTAGAGACACTTGAAAACCTCAGGTCCTTAAGCCTCTCAGGATGTGGGATTAAAGGGACAATTCCCATTTCTCTATTGGGTTTGAAAAAGCTCTCCGCTTTGTCTTTGGATGGGAACAACTTCACCGGTCCAGTTCCGCCATTTTTGGGTCATCTTCCAGCTCTGAACGAGTTGAATTTGAGTCACAACCAACTCAGTGGAGAGCTTTCTCTGTCAGAAAACTTCATCGAGAAGCTCGGAAAAAGATTGGATCTCAGAGGAAACGAAGGGCTTTGCTCAAGCAATCTGCTTTACAAGAACTTCTCTGGTCTTCTACAAATCCCAGTCTGCTCGAACTCTTCAGGACCCAACAATGGCGGCAACATGAACAATCAAAACCCATTTCCTCGCGTGAATTACAACAGCGAAATCAGTTCGAACTCTTTGTTCGTAAAAAACCAGAAGATTATCTCCATCACTCTTGGTCTCAGCGTTGTTCTTTTTCTGCTAGCTTCACTGCCGTGAAAAAATGTTTAAAGTTTTCTGGACTCAGACCAGCCATGGCAGTCGCCGGAGAAGAAGTGGAGAACTTTTCAGAAAATTTCTGGGTGTCTCCATTTTCATGGATATTAGTCTTTGCTTAAAACTCTGCAGTCATCACTTGTCGTTTTCATGGAGGTAGCTGAAGAAGGAAAGGAGGGATGTTTATTTCAGAGCTCAAATGCAGGTTTTCATGCCCAAAATAGGCAGAAACTAGCATGCTCCTGTACCCCCTGTTTATCTTGTGTAATTTGAGAGTTAGTGGTCCATAAATTAACTGACATTTTATTTTTAAAACATTTTTATACCAATATCTTAACATTTTTAAAATTATAATAAATTATAATAAATTATAATAAATATTAAAATTGAGATATTCAGTGCAATTTTGTCACCCGATCCTTGGTGACTCTCTGGATTGAATCTTTGAAGAAATGACAGGGCTCGTGGATTTTATAACACAGGGTATTGATAAACTATAGGTTAAAATTGTGAACGTGATAATTGTCACGTATGTCTCATTATTTTTTGATAAACTATAGGTTAAAATTAGTAGGTTGGAAAAATCGAGAGAGAGAGAGAGGGGCGATGGAAACAATGTTGGGAACGAGTGGCTGTTCTTTGTTCTCCCAATAAAAGCTCTCAATCCAGAGGGTGTTTGAGGACCGAGGACGGAGCAGCCATCGCTCGAAACCTCGATCTCTTCGCCCGCATTTCTTTATTTTCTCTACTGTTTTGTTCTCCTCGAAGCGTTGATCTCCTCCCGGTGATTTCTTCGCTTTGTAATCGAGATGGCGGTATGTTTCCAAGGTGTTGGAGCTGGGACCGGCGTTTTTTGTTCTAAATCTTTTGATTCGAACAAGTTCATGCTCTCATATAGAAAATCGTTTCCAGGTTTGATCCATGTTCCGTTTCTTTGTTTCAGTTCTTGTAAATTGTATCGTATTCAGCGTGCATTGGTTGGGGGATTTTGTGTCCTGGTCGTGATTTTGTTTCTTTTTATTTTCTTCATTGTTTGAACAGAGAGGAGTTCCAGTTTCTTCGTGATCAGATCTGATGGAAGAGTGAACCTCGATTCGAATCCGAGATCTCGCAGCTCTTCGCATTTGATCACACATGCAGTTGCAGTTAGTCTTCCCCCTCTCTAGTGTTTCTTTTTTTCTGTGATTTTGTGTAATTCAGATTTGAATCTTGACACTCTTGCATCTAATACTCTTTTAATGGCTTTTCTAGACCAAAACTGACGGTTCTACTGCTTCTACGGCATCAAAACCAGGGTATAACTCTATGCCACGATTTTCATTTGGCCAAATACTGTGCTTTATGATGTCATGCTCATTTATGCCTCGTGGCTCATTTTTTCATTGTACTTGTTGATTTTTTTAAAGCTAATTCACCTTATTGATTGCATGTTGTTAGTTTTGTTTATTTTTTGTTTCTCGTCTTATTAATTGATACGCTGTTATTAGGTTCACTCATTCACTGGTCAATTATTTTTTGTTTTCCGACTCGAGAAGGAAATGAACGGGAGGGTGGTAGACTTTGTTTCACTTCAGTTACAGCCTTCTTTTATTTGATTTTCTGCATTGTGTGATTTTTGGTTTACTATTCAATAGTTTTAGAATTTGACTTCACCAAGAAGTCTTTGGTCCTACTTGGGAATGGGATCAGGATATTTGACGCAAGAAATTTACTGAAGAGTATGTGTTGAACTAGTCAAAACTAAAATTTCATCCAAGCTTGGTTTGAAATTCCTACAAATTTTTTTAGATTGATAATTAGCAACAAAAAAGTCTGCATGGACATCGTGGATGGAATAGCCATTAGGCTGTTTGGAGACAATTTTTGTTTTCTCTACATCGTCTGCCCTTGAATGTCATCACGGTTTGCTTGTGAAAGATCATTCAAGTAAAAATGAAGTTTGTTAGTAAATTGCTCAAATGTTTGGCTGTCCTTAATCAGAATAGTTAGTAACTACATTATTTCCAAGCATTTGCATCTCATGGTTTATTACTTTTCCCAGTTTTCATTGTATTGTTAGAATCAACCATATTACAATCAAGTATTTCTCATCCAATGTCATTCATAGGCATGAAGTCTTACTTTTTGAAGCCTTGAGGGAAGGTTTGGAGGAAGAAATGGACAGGGACCCACGTGTCTGTGTGATGGGTGAAGATGTTGGGCATTATGGAGGATCATATAAGGTGACCAAAGGCCTCGCTCCAAAATTCGGAGATCTTCGAGTTCTCGACACGCCAATTGCCGAAAACTCATTTACAGGCATGGGAATCGGAGCTGCAATGACAGGTCTTCGACCAGTTGTCGAAGGCATGAACATGGGTTTTCTTCTCCTGGCTTTCAATCAAATCTCCAACAACTGTGGAATGCTCCACTACACATCAGGAGGGCAATTCAAAATTCCAATCGTCATTCGTGGACCAGGAGGAGTTGGGCGACAACTCGGCGCAGAACACTCCCAAAGGCTCGAGTCTTACTTTCAATCAATACCGGGAATTCAATTGGTAGCTTGCTCAACTCCTTATAATGCCAAGGGCTTGATGAAGGCTGCTATTCGAAGTGAAAATCCAGTTATACTCTTCGAGCATGTTTTGCTGTATAACTTGAAGGAAAGAATTCCGGACGAAGAATATATTTGTTCTCTCGAGGAAGCCGAGATGGTCAGGCCGGGTGAGCATGTGACGATTTTGACGTATTCTAGAATGAGGTACCAAGTTATGCAGGCTGCAAAAACCTTGGTGAACAAAGGGTATGATCCGGAAGTGATCGACATCAGGTCTCTGAAGCCGTTCGATCTTTACACCATCGGGAATTCAGTGAAGAAGACGCATCGTGTGGTCATCGTCGAAGAATGTATGCGAACCGGAGGGATTGGTGCGAGTTTGACTGCTGCAATCAACGAGAATTTCCATGATTATTTAGATGCTCCGATTGTTTGCTTGTCGTCTCAGGACGTGCCGACTCCTTATGCTGGGACGCTGGAGGATTGGACCGTGGTTCAGCCGGCTCAGATCGTCACAGCGGTCGAACAGATCTGCCAATAAGGAAGCCAGTAGACAAGATTTCATTTCTACAAGAGTTGTTTTTGTTTTAAGACTAATTTATTTGGGATTAAGGTTTTTTTTGGCCTTGTGTTTCACTTTCACACTATAAACTCTGTTCTTCTCTAGTTTTTATTTATTTATCCAAATTTTCTTCATCATTTTCTTTTTCTTGATTGGTTATTATTGTAGCTGATTTACAATTATTTTCTAACAATTAATTAAAATTGAAGTTAGGATTATTTGATTACTTTGAAACAAGACGACTCACGTAGACACGCACACGTAGGTTCCTCCGAAGTATCTATATTTCTATAATTTTAGTTGCATCATCGAACTAAATAATTTGTGATGTAGTTGGATGAGAAATAAACATTTAAACAAAAAAAGAAAAAGAAAATATGGCGACCAAATGTAGAAAAAAGGACCAATCAGAAGAAGAGTTCGAAGAGCAATAAAAGAATCTGGTTCTCCTCAATTCCTCATCACTGCTTTGCTGGTCTCATGTCATCTTCCATTTTGAAGTCCTTTGCTATCACGGGTCATCACCGTTTAGCAAAAGAATTAGTGGGTGATTACTGTTTTAAGCAGCCATTGATTCCTTGAATGCGAAAGAAGAAAGCATTTCTGAAGGTATTTTAATGGGTGGGTCTTTGTTGAACTCTCTCTAATTGCGCGTGGCGGTGCAGAAATCTGAAATCAAGGAGCCATAGTCGCCACGTGATTGTATAATCTGCTTTTTCTTACTTCATCGGTTCCTTTTCAGAGTTTTGGATCATCTGTTTTTGGGAAGAACACGATTCTAAATCTCGTCTAACCTACCAAATTCGCAGATTTCTCGCTTGTAAGTTTTCTACAATTTGGTTTTCTGAGTTTAGTTTCTACGATGATCTGATAAAATTTTATGAATTTTTGTTCTGAAATACAGCGTGTTTCTTTTACTGGCTGGAATTTCGGAGCGTTTTGCTTCTCACAAGTCGTATGTAATCTTCTGGGCAATTTCATGAGTGTTGGAAGCCATTTATTTCGGCAGAACTTGGTTTGGTTGAGCTTCTTGTTGGGGTTTATATGCCTTTATCATAGTTTTCATCGCTTTAACTCAAACTCGTAGCTGTTGCGCATCTTCTGTTGATCTTCTTTCTGTGATCGAGGAGCCAACTATTGGGTCTTCAATCTTGTTCATAGAACTGAATTGGAATCGAAAATTGGAAAGTTCCAGATAGAAATTAGCATTTAAGACAAGGAATTCAGTATTTTGTGAAGTTGTTCATATCAGAAATGCAGCGGGTTCGATTGTCATCTCAACAAACGCCCGTGCACAAATTGGGGGATTCTCAGATGGCATTATCTTCGAAATTTCGATTAGCCATTACTCAATCGCCATTGAATTCTTCATCGGATTTGGAAGCATCTCTTATGGAAAAACCGCTAATCCCGGGCCTCCCGGACGATGTAGCTCTCAACTGTCTTCTTCGTCTTCCTGTTCAGAGCCACACGGCGTGTAGAGCAGTGTGCAGACGATGGCATCTACTACTCGGTAGTAAGGAACGATTTTTCACGAGGAGAAAAGAATTGGGTTTTAAAGATCCTTGGCTTTTGGTCTTTGCTTTCCATAAATGCACTGGGAAGATTCAATGGCAAGTTCTTGATCTTACCCATTTCTTTTGGCATAGTATCCCAGCAATGCCTTGTAAAGAGAAGGTTTGTCCCCATGGATTTAGATGTGTTTCGATCCCACATGAAGCCTCTCTTTTTGTCTGCGGTGGGATGGTGTCTGATGTCGATTGTCCCCTCGATTTGGTGCTAAAATTTGATATGCACAAGAACCGTTGGAATGTTCTGAATCAAATGATCACTGCCAGGTCGTTTTTCGCAAGTGGGGTCATAGATGGGAAGATTTATGTAGCTGGTGGTAATAGTTCAGATCTTTTTGAGCTCGATTCGGCCGAGGTTTTGGACCCGAGTAAAGGAAATTGGCATTCCATTGCGAGTATGGGAGCACATATGGCCTCATACGATGCAGCCGTTCTTGATGGTAAACTTCTCGTCACAGAAGGCTGGTTATGGCCGTTTTTTGTGTCCCCCCGAGGACAAGTTTATGACCCGAAATCTAATAGTTGGGAGGCTATGGCTGCTGGATTAAGAGAAGGCTGGACTGGTTCGAGTGTCGTGGTTTACGACCATTTATTTGTCGTTTCAGAATTGGAGAGGATGAAACTCAAGGTTTATGACTCGAATTCCGACTCGTGGGAAGCCATTGAAGGGCCTCCTTTGCCCGAACAGATATGCAAACCTTTTGCCGTCAATGCATGCAAATCGAGTATATATGTAGTGGGTCGGAACCTAAATGTTGCTGTCGGCCATATCTCGAGGCTAAGCACGAAAGGCAACTGTGAAAAAAATTGGAGCTTTGGTGTACGATGGCACGTTATTGAAGCTCCGGATTTCTTCTCAGATCTCACGCCCTCGAGCTCTCAGGTTCTGTTTGCTTAGATTTCTTCGAGTTTTTATGCACTCGTGTTATGTAGTTATTTGAGACTTAGAATTGTAATGTTTGTGTGCAACGATGCCCTGAAAATCAACAGATTCTAATGGTGGAGTGAAGTTTTTTTCTTTTATAAATTAATAACTAGTTCATGCTATTCTAATCACAAGGCTTATGCAGAAATTGTGCAATTTGTATGATCTTGCTCGAAAAACGTATCCAAATCGAGCCAATGACACGATGAACTTATTTTAAAACATAAAAAACGTAAAAAATTGATCAAATTTTCAAAGTATTCTTCGATTTCCTGCACATTTCTTGTAAATTTAAAACAAAGATCTACTTTTTTGTTCGTTTTAGAAAGGGGAAATGTGAGAAGATATAAATATGCAAAACAGAACGAAGAAGTGTTGAAATGTGATTTACAGTAAAAGGCAGGGGTGTCACAGAGCAAAAATATGAAACTTAAGAGCTTCTTCTTCTTCTTCTTCTGTACATTAATCTCACAAGGATTGAGCAACCATTGTCCACCGGAGAAGGTCCACCGGAGAAGGTCCACCGGAGAAGCTCCGATCAGGCAAGGTAATTGTAGATCTGCGGATTGTTCTTGTCGCGTTCTAAGTACTCTCTATCAATCAAGCTCTCAATCCTTTTCTTCAAATCAGCTGGTTTTATAGGAAACTTCAGCTGCAGAGAGAAAGAGAGAGAAGATTAGAAAGCTCCAATTCATAATCATCACACACTGAGACAAGAATATTTGATCAGTTTTTTGCAAAACAAAAAATTAATAATTTTGAAAAGTGTTTTTGAAATCACTTTTGCATCTGTTGTTCACAAACGCATGTTAAATATGACAAAATGGGGCTCTAAATACCCACTTTTCTCTTTTTGCTAAACAGACAAAAACATTGATTCAAAATGATTTTCAGTATTTACCACATTTTATTCTCAAAACTGTTTTTGAAAACACACATGAAGACCCCGTACTTCGATTTCTAACAGCAAGAGACAATATCGCCTTAATACTTACGAGGTTATTTTAACAAAAAGAATGGCTAAGTGACAGCAACGCGAACACTTTTACCTGCTGAAAGAGCTCGGTAATAAGAAGTGTGTGACTAAGCACCTTTCGTGTCTTCATTATTCGAACAATAGCTGCGTCGACCTGCAATTGACAAAGATCAAGCAATATTTAGCACATGTGAATTAAAAGGTTAATGAAAATGGGGGAAATGAGAATCTTAAGATGGAATAAGATAAACCTGATACTGGCGATCTTGGAATACTCTTTCAGTGGTGCTCGCGTTTTCCTCCACTGTTTCCTTCATTTGAATTGCATTAACCTGAAATATCTTTAAATATAAGAAATAGAGACTATGCAATATATCTTAACAAAATTGGGCCGAACATGGTGGAAGATTATTTTCTCATGATGTGACGAAATATTTATGAAAATGCAAATCAATATGAGCCCCTAATCACCCACATCAAATTTCACAGAATGTTTCTTCAATTTTTTGAGAACTTGGCATTGATGCCACCAATTTTACTCAGAGCACATATAAGACTTGTTTTTTTTCTATTTCTTAGTCTTTTTTTACTGTAATTTTCCTTCCTGTCTAATCTAACAACACTACAGGAGGAAGAAAATGGAAGAAAAAGATTATTTCCTTAGGTATACGTGTTCACATAAGAGTTCCATATAGCTTTACAAGTATTATGAACATAAGAGATCCATTTAGGATCTTTACCAACATGCGTTCTTACATTAAATATTTCCTTCAATTGGTATATTCATTATTGTAGTAGTTCGCCTTTATAAATAAGTTTCAAGATTTAACTACCAAAGTAGACTCCGAAAACTGAATAGGCTCATGCCAGGTTTCCCAAGAAAAGATTCACTTATCTAACTGTTCCTGATTTCATTTCAATCTCTTCTTAATTGTTTTATTTTCCTAACCCATCTGTCACTTATAAGACCCAATTCGATAACAGAAACTAAAATTCTTGGGGGCTTATCAGTTATTTCTTGTGTTACTTATTTGTCAGCTTCTCCTTTAATTCTAATATTCATTTCCCTGCCTCGTGTCCATAACTTCTACTCATCAAGTGAATCAAAATAAACACAAGTATATTGTTTACTCATAATAATTCTTTCGTATCTTATTTTCCTATGCTTTTGCTGACATATTTTCTTATAGGTTGGAGAGATGAGAGAAACAAGAGTGTGTACCTTTAATCGGTAAAGGGGAGCTGTGAATCCGTCATTGAACATAAATGAATCATCGTCCTCCACATCTCTTCCTTTGGGAAACTGTAGCACATTTAAAGTAAGAAATAATGGAAATAAAAAAATTGAGTGAGAACCCGGCAATTTCAACCACCATACCTTTTGAAGTACTCTGATTTTTCCACATGCAAGGGACTGCAAAGTCCTTCTAAGTTCTTTATCCTCGATTCCAGTGGAGTCTCTAATATCTTGAAAGCTTAGCTTCTCAGCATCATTAAAGAGCATCAGAACAACAGTCTGGTGTAGAGCACACGTCCAAATATGTTAGAACTTGTTGAAGTAAAAGAAGCTAAAAGTAACAACTCTCTCTCTCTCTCATGTTAGATTTCCTGTATATTGCGTTAGAATGGCACTCATGTTTTGGTACTCTCTCTCTCTCCCCTCTACACACAGCAATCTACATATTATAAAGATATGAAGAACCAGAAAATAAGTTTGATGACTTGCAACTAACCTGAAATAAGGAGACGGCCAGCTCCTTTTTACCTTTCGGAAACTCAGCTTTTAGTACACAATGACCTAACGAATTTTGCCACATTAACCGCCTCCCACTGTATTTACTTAAATAGAACTCCTTAAATATGTCCTGTTCCAGCGATCAGTGAGTAAGTGGAGACATTCAAATGTAAAATATTACAATTAGTATGACAAATACGAGCCACAACCAAACCTGGTAAACATTCAATTCATGTGGAAGCCTTACATCCATGGGTGGATATGTTGGCCAATACCTAAACCAACCAGGAAAAACATCCAACTTTTTAAAGCAGATCATGACAAAAGAAATGAAAAAATAGAGATTGAACACACGCACCCGGTAGTTAAAACATGAACACTCATCTCAATCCCCATGGGTAGTTTCATCCTAGCCTGGGATGACTGCTTGAAGGACTCATTTATCTCTTTAGATAATTCAATGTCCTGGAGAAAATTGCACCAACCAAATAGGAGATTTATATATAAAAGGAAAACAAATTACTCCAAGTAAATATGATTATAGCGTTATCAAAGAACCAGTGGAGTTAAACTATGAACGCTATCTCATAATGCTTTAGACCAATCTTGATGAATCTACTTGACAATTTCTTTAATTAGCGATGAGAAAAAGGGTCTATCTGATCTCGTTTTCCGGTTACAGTATAGTTCACATACACTCCTTACGTCTCTGTATCACCAAAATGAGTATACATCTAGGATAATATAATTGATATGGAAAAACCTTCTGTGAGAATCATTAGAATGAAGATTTGTGTGATTCTTTTTTGGAGGGATGAACTAAGGGATTAGACTTTGCAAAACAAAAGATAATTATAACTGATATTCATAAGAAATTACTCACATTCCTGCAAATAATACAATGTACACATGCTAAATCTCCCACAACAAAGAGGCACATACCTTAAACATGCCCTCTAGTTTGTTTGTGAATTGGCTTCCGCACTCAGTCTTCAGCTGTATTAGAGAGGTAAAACAAAGTTGTTAGAATACAAAGATCACTGTAGCTTTTCTTAAAGAAAGAAATTAAACGGAAAGAAGAAACTTCAATGCTGACCTTGGAGATCATAGACTTCTCTGCATCAATGGAAGCACTCTTCCCTAAAAGTAACCTTTTAGCAAGATCCTTCTTGTAGAAGGCTTCAAACACATCTTTACCCTTAATTAACATACAAAAAAAACAGTGAGAGAGCAGTCATCATTAATAAACGGTTATGTGGTATAGCTGGTAAACTATGCAAAGTGAACAGAAGCAAAAATAATGGTTCAACAGTTGGTATAACTACCAGTTCTTTTTACCTAAATGAAATTAATTAATTACCTGGATAAACCTGAATAAAACTAGAACTCTATCAAGAGTGCCCTCCAATTCCTCTTCAGATGTACCCTTATTTCCAGCACGGAGCTTTTCATCCAGAAATTTTGCGATGAGCTCAGCTGGTCGGTTCTATGAAAGAATAACAATAAAAAGTTAAGTCTGTGTAAATGAGCAGCCACGACCAACCAACAAATAATGAAGTATGAACATAGAAACAAAAAGTATAAAATTTGAGTGGGAATCGTGACCAACAAACTAACTGAAGTATGATTATGGAAAGATAAAAGGCTGTGTAATGCATGGTTCCAATAGTTAAATTTATGTGAATATATATCAATAAAGTACTTAAGATTGTTTTTAATTGAACAAAAAGACTCCTGACACCGGAGGTATCTGAATGAGTAGGATAGAATCATTATAGAAACCATGTGGATTCACACATGAATCCACAAATATTACATATAAAATAAACAAATGAATACACTTAGATCCGGCAACCTTACTCCATTGACAGCAAACGGAAGCAATCTGATTAGATACTACTACACAAGTGTTGAATTCCTAGGAATAAATAAATGTTGAGAGAGTCTAATTTATACAAATCAGATGTGAGAATCATTACTGCATCCCAAAAACTATTCTATTAATTAATGTGGCAGCACAAGGTTGTTCTACAGCAGAATTGGTGTGGGAAAAAATTCCCCGACTAATTTTCATGAAGTTTTATTATATGTAATTATATTTCATTAATTAATTAATATTTTATTTCATAAACAGTTATATCTTAATATTATATAATTTCTCAAGTTAAATATTCACCAGGTCCATTAAAAAACTCGATTGTAGTTTTTGGAGATATTTTATTAAATTAATACAATATTTCCTATTTCGAAAGTTATTTTTCTGAATATTATTCTATTTAAATGTTTCCGCTGCACCGAATTAACATCAATAAGCAAGGATTTTCATCCCGCAATGATGACAGAAGAAAGTTATAGTGGAGAAAAACACAATAACAATGACTGATGGATCAAGATTTTAATCAACGATACGATAGAATTCAATCACAAACTTGTCGAAACCAAAAAACTCTTTTGCCAATAATATCTGCAGTTACGTGGAAAATAACTGCAGATATTATTGAGGATCGAAGAAATTGGAGGACATAAAGCTTTGATTTTAGAAAATTTGATGTCAATAGAGATGAATTTAGGATAAATAGATTAAACACTTCGTCGTTAAATTTTCATTTATTTAATTTTCATTACTGATAAAAGAATAAACACTTAATTTTGCTACATCAAAGATGCATTGACAGAAGAGCAAAAACGAGCTAAGAATAAGACAACATAAAAAAGTGATACCTGACGAAGATTGATCAGATGCTCAAAAGCATCCTTTATGGTGTTGCAGAAAGCTTCATTCTTAGAAAAGCTTTCTTCCCATATTGTATCAAGGGAAGCCTTAAAATCCAAAAGGGATGAAACCATGTCTTTATCTTTTTCTTCATCCATAACGATACCATGACCAGTTCTTCTAATGTATGAACTAATAGCTTGCCTAAGTGATTCAAGTGCATTAACTCTTGATAAAAGGGCATATACTCTTTGAAGGTCCTCTATACGATGCCCATCCATCAACATCATGAAGCCCTGAAACCTCAAAATGAAAACTTTCAAAACTAAATGAAAATATAAAACAAGTACAAAAAAACTTGAGTGAGCTGAGATAAATATAACCACATGCAAGTAAATACACCTTCTCAAGAATGGCCGGTACATGCCGCTCAAGAAGTTGTCTTTCAGCAGTTGCTATTAACGGCTTTCTCGTAGTTGCATCAAGGTAGAGTAAACATCTTTCGTGTTCTTCATGTAACCTTAACTGCAACATTATGTTCCCACTAATAATCCATAAGTGACCAAAAATGTAACTTAAATTGTTCAGTTTACAGACATGCTGTAGCTTATATTCACTCGAAAGTATAACCAAAAGATAAAAGTACTCAAGAAACTCGAGAAGGCACCTCTACATGCTTTAAATAATCAGGAACATCTGATTGTTGCATGTACTGCATCCCTTCAGCAGCATAAAACTCAGATGTGCACTCCAGAAATGACTTCTCAAAGCTCTCTGAGTAAATTCCTAATGCAGTAAACATCTTCAATAGGTGGTTAAGGAGGGTCCTGTCCACAGCTTCACCTAATCTGTAAGATCCAGAAACCTATTATTTTTTTCATATTGACATATCACACAGAGAAATATAAACCATAAACCTGTAAAACAAATATATAGCAGAGTTAGCAGCCAAAATACAAAATAGAATTATGCCATCAGTCTATCTTGAGTCTCGACTGTTATACTTTTTGCTTTATCTGCATCTAAACAAACAGTAGGAAGACCTGATTTGACAATACAAGAAAGGTGCAATTAATGGATCACTGAAGTGATTGACAAAACCTAAATTGCGGACTGAATCTTTCTGTTCCATCAACATATAAAACATTTTTAAAAAAATCCAACTCTTTCTTGGGTGTGCCTGTAAGCATTAGCAAGAATTCAAATTTTTTAAAACCATATATATTAAAGTAGCATCAGCCTTTCTAAAAGAAGACCAGATTTTTCTATCTGCATTCAAATTGACAATTTTCGTTTCATTTTACAAGTGTATATTTTTACTTTTTGTTCGTAAAAGTATTTATGACTCAGTTATAATGATATAAACAAAGAATTTTTTTATCTCATAGTTACTCTTAAAGTACGAGCATACTCGGGCTCAATGGATCTATTTGTCTATTTTTACTACACATTTATGCAGTGAAAAGAAGTATGGATCTGAATAAAATAGACTCACTTTCAACAACATTACAAAATGAAAAAAGACATTTCGAAAATACAATTTATAATACCATCAAAAAGTGATACTTTTATCGACAAAAAAACTCATATACCATGTTAATCAGGTATAATCTAATATTCAGAAATTAGAAGATATGATGCTTGAATGTCAGATAGAACACAATGATCTCAAAGAGCAAAAAAACGAAAGGAAAAAAAAATCCAAAATCACTATGCAACAAGCAATGATTCAAAAATTGCATAAACCAAGTAATAACACAACCCACCCTAAATTTCAAATCATTTACCTTTCTTTTTCAATCATTCTTAGAAGGCCTGTAACAGTTTTGTGCTCAACTTCTGGAGCCTGAGATAGATGTTTGCGGAACAGCTGCAAGCCCATGTCCCACAAAGAGCGTACACTCGGAGTTTGTTTGACATATGTTCTATCGAGATACAAGGCTATACCACGAATCATTAGCATCTGGTCGCAAAGATCTTGCCAACACTTCTCTACTAGAGACAAAAATACCACTAAATCTGGGCTTTGGCCAACCAATGACTGAAGCGCTGCAGATATGTGTGCTTCACACTCTTTCTCAATCCTCCGATACAGACTTCCTCCCATTTTGTGAAGGCAAAGATTGTTTACAGCCTATAGAAATAAAATTTATTTGTATTCAAGACACCCAATAGGTTAAAGCTCAGAAAAGAAATGTTGTTAAAACCTGATAAAGTTTCTCCAAGTCACAAGAGTCAGGCCTCTTCAAGAATATTGCGCAGATAGCAGATTTCAACTTCGCCCATGTATCCTCCTCAAAATTTGGAGGTAGAGTTGGTTTAGCTTCATTAAGTTTGAGACAAATAATTACGTTAATAATTACCAATAAAAGCAAATTTATGATGATAGAAATTATCAAATCATATATAGTCATTTGAAAAAGGATGAATTTAGAATTCATGAAGCAACAACCCAATTTTGACAAGTTAATATTTTTCACTAAGCACAGGGTAAATGGAAGTGCGAGATGCTAATAGGAACATGAGAAGCAATGCCAAAATAGTGAAATTGAAGGATCTTCCTTGCAATTTGTCTGAACAAAAAAAGAAACACCGATCAAGTCAATTATTATTAATAAAATTAACAAGCCAAAGGGTATCTAGCTGAGAGTTTATTTTCCATAAAAGGTGGGAAAGATGAACTAAGAATATGAAAAAAAAACGTAGGTTATATGGCCCTTGTATTGAAGTCAAATTTTGTCTTCGTAAAATAATGTCACCAAGCTTGCTGAATAATGAGATATGCAGAAAGTTCAACAGGACTTTCTTGGAGGGTAAGAACTCTAACTTGCTGATCTCTATCCACTGATGATGTACATAATGTTAATCAAATGGAAGCTAGTTAAGTTCAATTGATCACTGAAGCTAGGAAGCATCTCAAAGTAATAGATTCAGAATTCCCTTTGCGGAAATTTGGGAAGAGCCACACAAACTTTGAATCCTAATGTTGAATTACAACCTGAATTTCATCAAAAACAAAAACTTTGGAAATTTCCAGATCTAGTATTCAGAGTTATCGATTCTTTGACAAACTCGAACATATAAAAATCAAGCAAAATTAGAGCTCTCGCCAAATTCAGAACTCATATACGCACAAACGCACCAATCAACATTCGAGAAAACAGGATCCTAATATGTACCACCTTCTGTGATACTTAAAGTGGCCAACATCAAAACCCGGTTAGTTGAAATCATATCATTCACAATACCAATCTTAAAAAATCTCGCCACGACAAAATGAGATCGGAAACCAAACCTTTAACTAGCTTGATGACGAGCTTCTTCGCCGGCTGAGGAGGAGTTGCCTTCTTCCTCGACAAATTAGCTGCAACAGCCCGCACGGCGCCATCGCCAGAGTCATCCGGCTTAAGATCTTCATCGAGAACCATAGGAACAGATTCGTCGGAAGTGGAAGTTGGATTGCATTCAGAGTGTTCGTGGAGGCGGAGGCCATTCTTGCTAGGTTCGAGAGGTTGCGACTTGGCCTTCTTCATGGCAGAAGTAGAGTTGGAAGATGAGGCAGAAGTGGAAGATGCAACTGCAGAAATTGCAGAGCGCTTAACAGGGAGAGACATGAAAGAGCTCAGAAAGACATTGCAGAGCCGGAAATTGAAACTCAGAAATGGAAGATGAATCAAGATTACAGAGACGAACAGGGTCGGAGAGGGAGAGCCAGAGCGAGTTGCATTTCTTTTTCTTTTTCGTATTTATATTGAAAATCAGTATAGTGAAGACTGCGAGAGGGCCGGACCGGTTCACAAACCGGATCAAACCAACAAAAAAGCTAGTTGTTTCGACAAAAGCAAAAGAAATACTGAAATGAACCCACCCAAGAAAAAAACCATGGCAAATCAAACCAATAAATTAAAGTTTCTTGGTTTATTTTATGGGCCGGTTTCGTTTTCTTACCTTTATGATCTATTTGTTTAACATGAATTTTAGCAGGTGTGAGCAAAACTGAACCAGAACCGTAAATCAGACTAAAATTGAAGGTTTTAATCCAGTTTTTTTTCTAATTTATAAAAAATCGTGACCTTGGGTTGAAAAAATTCTAAAATCGAGTAAAATTCGACCTATATACTAATAAAATTTAATATAAATCTTAAAATTAGTTATAAATATGTCTAATTATTTAAAACTCAACTCAAATATAATAAATATATATATATATATATATTTTTTATTTTTAAAAATAAACCTTTTTGGCATGTTGATACGGTGAGTTTTATTTTTCATGAATGCTTAAGAGTCGGCATAATTTTTTCATAATATTTTAGGTTTAAAGATAAATAATTAAAATTCTATGTCTTTGTCAGCTTGAGGTTCTTAATTATCAAATTTAAATTTGAAGAATCAAATGGTTGCTTGGAAGGAAAGTACAGGACTAATATAGACCGTTGATGATAAAGAATTAGGAAAATTATCGGTGGATGATGGATTCGAAAAGAAAGGATAAATGTAGACCGTTGATGACTTGACAAATTGCAATTTGCAAGACTGCATGGTTTGACTTTTTTTTTTCTATTGTCGAGTCAAAGCGAGGTCAACAGTCAACTTGATCAACCTCTGTCAAAAATTCCAACGCCAAAACCAGAGCCAAGATCCAGGCAAGAAAGTGAAGGACACCCATCAAACTTCAGAGAGAGAGAGAGAGAGAGAGCAGAGCGCTTTCATGTTCTCTATCCACTTCTGCAACTGTTACGTTTTTAGTCCAGCGTCAATGGCGGAGAATCAGAGAGGAGTTCGGGTGGTGATGATCGAAACCCAGCAGGTTGAAACAGACGAGCTGAGCTTCAAATCAGTGGTTCAGAGGCTGACGGGGAAGACCCAGAACTCGTTTACAGATTCGAAGAGGAAGAGAAACGAGGAAGATGACGAGAAGAGAAGCTCGCACAGGGTGAACAACAATGGCGGAAATTCGAAAATGTCGTCTTTCTCCGACTTAGATAGAATGATTTTGGAGCTTCCTCCAATGGCGGAATTTGACTGGACATGCTTTGGCGTTTTAGACAAGGACCTTAACATGACCCTCAACGGGTTGGGTTAGGTGTAAGAAAATTGGGCTGGGTCCGGAAGAATGACTCGGACCAATTTAGTCCGGTTCATCATTTAGAATCTTCCTCTTTTACGTCATATTTAGTTATTTATTATTTCATTTTTATCATCGAGCTAAAATATTCATTATTTTTTGAAAAATCTTCATACTACGCTTACTAATTAGCATAATTTCACACTAATCATGCATATTAATAAATTTCCCGACCATTAATAAAAACTATAATATAAATATAACATTGTTCTTCATAAAATATACGAAATTTGTGTAAATTCAGGTGCTCATGATTTCACTATCACCAAGTATCACCATTATAATTTTGCATCCCTATGATATTTTGATTTAACATTTTGATTTATCGGTCTTAATTCTTCATTTTTCTTTTGTTAATCATAATTAATGGTTGCCAAATGATAATTAATTAAAAGTGAACCCTTTCTTTCTTAGTATCAAATATCAACCAAGTCGTAGCTAATCCCGACATGTTAACCTATAACACCCTTCTTGATCATGCTCGATTATGGTAGTTGACGACTTGCAACGTTCTTTTCTCGACGGGAAATATACAAACCATTCATGCACAAACAACTAATCTCAATGATAGAAAAGACAAGTGTGCGTTTGTTTCTCGAACACATATCGTTTACATGTCAAAAAGAAACAAACACCGCACACATTGTACTTAGATGTGCGTATTGAGTGGCTTGAATTGGATCGTTTGTTGTGTTTAGTCGATGTTCGTGAAGGAACGAATGGTGGATTCCTTTTACTTTTTGGCTAAGAAATTAAAGGTAAGGTTGGTTGGGGCATTTTGATCGTAAACAAGACTTCACAAGTTGACGTGGGTTGGAAAGAAACAAGCTTTTTTTTGCCTAGAAAATGTCACATTTTCTCGACAAGATATCATTCTTAAGTACCACTCAAGAGTTATGATCCAAAGACAAACACACACCCTCTCTCTCTCTCTTCCCTCTCTCCACATCATTTGAGTGTCTCTCTCTAGAAACTTTGCCATGATTCATCGGTTTCTTCTCTCTGCTGTTCTTCTCTCAGGTACCCATCTGTTTTTTCTAGCCAAATTAGCGTCTAACTGTGATGATTTTCCTTCTCTCTTTTTACAAAATATGCCGTTTTGGTGCTTTTTCTCTCTAGAAACATGCTACATTTCACTGGTTATTTCTCCCCTCCGTTTTATTTGTTTAAATTTTCACACACATCTGATGTTTTCCGCAGTAAAATTGCCATTTTTGTTTGCTGTTTTGCTTAATTTTCAATTTTTTTCGCAGTGACTGGTTTCTTTCATGAAGCTTTCTCTCTCGGCATAAACTACGGCCAAGTAGGCAACAATCTCCCACCACCACAGACAGTGATCGAGATGCTGAAATCTCTAAACATCTCAAAAGCAAGAATCTACGACACAAATCCTCAAGTTCTATCTGCATTTTCAAATTCTGGCATCGAACTAATCGTGACAGTAGAAAATGAAATGCTGACTCCATTGATGGATCCTCAAACATCTCTTCAATGGGTACTCACCCACATAAAACCCTACTTTCCATCCACCAAAATAACAGGAATTGCTGTTGGTAACGAAGTTATCTCGACCGAAAACGACCCCGTTCTTGTCAGAAACCTTGTTCCCGCCATGATTAGTATTTATGGAGCTCTAGTTCAACTAGGGCTAGACTCGTTCATCCATGTTTCTACTCCATCCTCTCTGTCAGTTCTTGAAAAATCATATCCGCCATCGTCAGGAAGCTTCAAAGCTGAATTATTACCCATATTATCAGAGTTGTTGCAGTTTTTATACGCCACTAAAGCTCCATTTTGGATCAATGCTTACCCTTATTTCGCTTATAAAGATAACCCAGAAAAAATCCCCATAGATTATGTCCTTTTTAATAGCCCTAGTTCTGCCATGGTAGACCCTTATACAAAGCTGCAGTACGATAATATGCTGTATGCGCAGGTAGATTCAGTGATTTTTGCCATTGCTGGATTAGGGTTTGCAGGCATTGAAGTGGGAGTTGCTGAAACTGGTTGGCCATCGAAAGGTGATCCTACTGAAACGGGAGCTACAGTTGAAAATGCTGCAATTTATAACAGGAATTTATTGAGGAGACAAATGGAAAATGAAGGGACTCCATTGAAGCCTGGGTTAAAGCTTCAAGTTTATCTTTTTGCTCTTTTTAATGAGGATTTGAAACCTGGTCCTACTTCTGAGAGAAACTATGGTCTGTATCAGCCTGATGGAACAATGGCTTACAGTTTAGGGTTGAGTACTCTGATAAGTGCTTCTTCTTCTTCTTCAGCTTCTATTTCTCTCAGCTCCTCTGCAACTAAGGTAAACCCCATTGCTCTGATTTCATTTTTAGTCGTATTAGCCTACACGAAAATGAAAATTCTATACAAGCGTGCTCATTTTTGTGTTGAAAAACATGATTAAACAGGCTGCAAACATGGAATCTCAAAGCTTGGTCTATTTGCCGTTTGTGTATTTACTGCTGACCATCTATGGGTTTACAAGAAGAACATTTTAAGAGCATAAGGTCAATGTCGACGGTTAGGTTCGGTTCGATTCATTTTGTACAATGTTGTCCATGTTGAGTTAGTTCCGAAGATTGGTGACAAAAATGCGTTATGATTACAGTATAAGATGGCGATCTAGTTTCTTAAAAAAATTGAAAATATTAAGGTTCAATAAAATAGATCCACAATTCTTTTAGTCTGATTAATTCATCTGTGTTCTTGAGTTTGCTGATGTTGTCAGGCATGTTCCAGCATTGCCATTTGCTTCAAAAACTAAGTTATAATTGAGACGTGGAATCCATTGTCGCTTCTGTTTATGATATTTGAGACGTTTTCTAAGATGACTCTCTCTCTCTCTCTCTAAAGCCAGTAAGAAAAGGGTCCATTATCTCTCGTTATCCCGAGCGGATAATGGTGGTAGGGTAAAGCATGATTCTCGATGGTCAATGATAGAATCAGCATTTCCTCATCCTCCCATCTTTACACAAAGGATCTTTTTCGTGTATGACTTTTCCTTTCATCTCCTCTTGCCTTTTAGAGAGAGAGAGGGAGAGAGAGAGATAATCTTCTTTGAAATCAGCGTCCAAGCAACATGGTTTCACATGCAGACCATTCTACGAGTATCCATCAACCTTTTATTTCTGAGTCATCAACATTCATTTTCATAGCTTTTCTCTTTTTTTTTTTGATGAATTTCGAGAATAATAAAAAATATTTAGAGGAAGAAAGATAAATTCCCAAAAGAGATTTGTTTTTATCTCAGGCACGGCCGAATATTCTCAAGGATAATCGATTGATCTGAGTCGACCTTTAAAAAACTATTATACGGACGTGACATTACTTAATAATTTTACGAGCAATTAAATTAGCTCGATCAATGTTGGGTTTATCGAAAATTGACGTAGTGGGCTTGGCTTTTTTTGTTGGAGAAAAAGAGAGTGGAAATTAGAGTCATTGGAAGCAACTTTTTTGTCATCTCTATCTCCTTCTACTGCTGGGATCTCATTAAATTTGATGAATAGATGTCCTCTTTTTTTCGTCGATAGTAGACCACTTATTTTTCAATGAAATTTATACTCTTTTCCTGTGAAAATACGAAAACGCCCCCAACTGGACTCTGTTTTGTACTCCTTGGTCGCTGGGTTTTAGCTCCACTCCGGTCTAATAAAACGTACAACAACAATCTATGGTTCGAATAAATAAATAAATGTCATATTCGAAAACATTTTTGTAACGATATTGAGAAATTGATCCTTTACTTCTGGATTTGACTGCCGTAATCGGAGTTAAACTTCTCACACCGATGAGCGTGAAGATGAGCGGAGGGCCTCGTGTTCTTTAAAGCCATATCGATATCGTCAAGCTCGATCGGTCCAACACAGGGCAGCTCTGCAAGCCAAAAGAAACAAACTATATGCAATCACAATTAACGTCAAGGCTAGGACACCTAATTTTCCAGAGCAATAAGTAACAAAAGTTATTTAAATGCGGTCCATTTCATGATCTTAACATATAATTTCTTTTACATTTTACATTAGGCAGGATTTCAAGCTTACTATTCTAACAATCACCGCACTTAAAGGTGGTCACGAGCTAGTCCAGCCTGATTTTATCATAATTTTATTTTATATTTTAAAAAATATAATTAGGGGGATTTATAATCAATTTCATGATTTATATCATATTTTATTAAGGTTATGGTCAGATTTTACTCGATTTTGGAATTTTTTTGAATCACGGTCCAAAGACAATTTCACGGGCTCAGACAATCACAGTTTTTAAAAATTAGAACATAAGTTGGATTAAAACTGGCGATTCCAGTCTGGTTTGCGGTTTTATACCAGTTTTGCCCACCCCTAACCGCACTCTACCCAAAAAATTATGTCCTAGTTTAATATCTATGTGGCTTTTTTGAACTCATTGAGGTCATATCTTGTTAGATGTGTTCATAATTTAAGAAATCTAAAAGATAACTTACCATCCTCAGGTACCAATTAGAGTCTAGCTTCAAGTTGTTCGATTGAGCGCCTCAGTGGCTGCATTGCAGCCTCTTTGCAGACCAACCGGATATCTGAACCTGAATACCCTTCGGTTCTTTCAACTAGCAGGTCATAGGAAATTTGCTCATTGCCGAATTGAGATGGAAGAAGCTCTTCAAAATAGCCCTTCTTGCTTCTGGTTGAGGAAGAGGCACGAGGATCTATTGGCCGTTTGGTCAAAGGAAAGATACAAGTAAAATTAGTTGACATCTTAAATGACAACAAAATATTGCATACAGAAATAGCTTCGTATAAGAGAATACGAACTATCATCTTCTATTGTATCATGCATTATTGAATATCTGACTTAATGAAAAAGGATACTCGTTTTTCGAGTCACCGGAGCAGGGCTAAATCTAATTCCCATGGAAGGTTGGTTGCTGCCAAGACAATTACAAGTTCATCTGTCCGCATCAACCCATCCATCTGCAATCTAATCCAATAAGCAATTTTAAGAAAGTCTCGGAAAAATGAAGAAGTTAATTATTGAAGGTGCATCACGGTATGCCTTATTTACTATAAAAAGAGGCCAGTTACAGAAGTTTTCAAAAACAATATATTTATAAAATGGTGTTAAAAACTAGCTCCAACACCATCTAACGACATTTACTCATAAGCGATACCCATAGAAGATAATGGTACTAAAAAGTTAAAGATGAATGACTCCGATGCTTTTTGAACTATTTGAATTGGATGCTTGTGAATGCATAAATATAATGAAAGTCAGGCAGTAAGAAACAAACATCACCTGTATAAGTAATTCGGTTTTCAATCTTCTACTAGCTTCATTCTCACTGCGTGCTTCACCGCGTTGATTTATGATTGCATCAATTTCATCTAGAAATATAGTTGACGGAGCATGATGCCGAGCAAGCTCAAACAATACTTTCACCAAATTTTCTGAATCGCCTGAAAAGTAACAATAATTTCTAAGATTAGACATATTACACCATCTGTAATGGGATTATAGTCAAACATAAATTTTGGCCTTTTTCTTCCTAATCTGATACAATGTCTACCAGCATAACAAGGAATAGACTAATGAAGGTGTCAAGTGGTCCCCTGGGTTCCACATTTGTGGACAATTATTGTGAATTCAGAATCGTTTCGACAACTGTGTTCAACTCATCCATTCAATACTCAGTGCTCCATTCTAGCGACTAGAAATTTTTTATTAGGGGAAGCATGCTAAAATACAAAACGAATGATGATAAATAACTAAAAAAATAAAAAATCCATTAAAAAAATCGATTCTTCACATACCACGCCATTTGCTCACAACAGATGAAGCTGAAATATTAAAAAAGGTTGTTTTGCACTCTGTTGCAACAGCCTTTGCTAGCATTGTCTGCAAAAACTGAAAGGATAAGAAGTAGCTAATACAGCAAGGTAAATCATATTGGCGATTGGTAGTTTTCAGAGTTCAGTTCCTCAGACAACGACCAAGTCTTCTGGCACTTTCACTCAATCACGTCAGAGAAACTAATATAATAAAGAAAAGTACTCAAGAATCTCCAAACTTGGAGTGATAGTTTAGATTCACTCAGAAATCGTACGTTATTATTATCATCATCCAGAAACCATATCCCATCTCCAATCAACAATAAAAGAGAATGTATGCACCATATGGAAAAACGCCTTTCAAAGATCATTTGAGAAACACTCTAGTCAAACTAGCCCAGCAGCAGAAAATAACAAGAAAAAATAGAAGTGTCAACAAACCTTTCCTGTCCCTGGAGGGCCAAAATAAACATATATTAAGTTAAACATTCAACTATTGTTCTGAGAAAACTACAAAATGTAACCAGACATTGTTTGTCAAATCTCGAAATTAACTGTTGATCAAATCATGCATGAACATTAAAAGCCATTTTCCCAAAATTGATTGCATGGCAGTAACCTACTGCATCAATTAATGATGCTCACTTTAGACAAAAAACTAACTCTCAAATTTGTGTTGATTACGAAAATTCCCCAAATGTTTAATATGTGCATTACCTGGCTCTGAAACTGTTCTTAAACAGCCATGCCTGCATTATTTTGTACATGCACGCTCCCATTCTCCAATGGACTCGGAATATCTCCATTACTGGAAGAGTTACCATTGGTGTAGTTGTTTTTCGATTCCAATCCCCTCTTTCTACCAAACTTCGCATCACAGTACATTTCAAAATCCTAGAGATGTATATAATAACTTAGAATCTTAGATCAACAATCAGGATTACCATGAAAAAATAATTATTGGAAAATGTAGAAAAAGGGAAAGATAAAAATATTTTGTTAATTAATATTAACCGATCCAAGAAAAGAAAGCGACATAAAACTTCACTGTCCTTAATTCGGCATCAGAGCAAATTCAGAAGAATATTAAAAAATCGGAGGTTAAGAAGCTCCGCTACTTTTGTGCCTCTTGTTTTGTCTACTAAAGAAACTGTAGAGCCAGAGTAATCATCGGTTAAGCTACATAAAGCATTCAATCTAGTTCACAAAGCAAGCACGAGAACGCTCAATGTCTAATTGTCAGTCAGAGAGCGATGATGAGAGGAATCAGCACCTGGACAGTCCAGCGAGTAAGCGAAGGCTCGTCCCCCATGGCTGCACAGAGCTCCGGTGTAGAGAGAGAAAACTGATCTCCCTCACTGACAGCACCGGAACCGAAAGGAATATTACAAGCAGTCGTTATAAAAGAAAAAAATAAAATGAAAATAAATTGCTCATTTGACGAGTAGGTGACTCACTACCTATTTTCCTAATAAAATTAATTTTTAAATTGATTTATTTGCAAAATTAGTGACGTAATTAATTTTAGATATTTATGAGCATTACTTGTACTTGAATTTTTAAGCACGATGCAATAAAAAAATAATTATTGATATTATTTTGAAATATTATTTTAACAAAGTAGATTTATAAGAAATTATTCACTAAGAAGCGTCTTTTTTGAACCCTTTATTGCAATAAAAAATTTATTGATTGGGTCAGTACTTATAAAAACAAAAGCTGAAGGTCAAATGTGTAAATACCGGGTAATAGTTCCCTCTTAGTAACAATAAAAACCCTAGCGCCGCTCTCTCTTATAAAACCTTACATATCTTCCTTCACCTTCGTACGCTCGCTGTTCGCAGAATTCTTCGCCCGGCATCCTCCTAAGCTAGCTCAATTATCGTTTCCAAATCATGGTAAGAAAACAAAATTTTATTCTCCTGAAAATTTGCTCTGTATTTTGTTGATGAAGTGTTTAAGATCCATGTTTTGAGTATATAAATTGTTTTCGAGCAAAGAAATAGGTATTGTCCAGATCTGTTTATCGTAGTGTAGTGCATGCATCATGTTTTGATGGATTTTCTGGTAATACTCTATCGATATTTCCTTAAGGTTCTAGAAGTTCTATTGCGTTTAAGATTTGTTTAGTCTCTCGTTTTACTGGAATGAGGTTTAACGATGTTTGATTTGAATTCTAGTTTTGTTGATGTTTCGAGCATGACTTCGTCATTGTTATTTTACCTTCTTTCCACTGGTTTTACTTTGGTATTTCAAATATTGTTTGGAAAGCAGAAATTTATGCTAATCCAAAGATTTAGTAACTGATCTTATTCTTGATTAACGTATAACCATCTGAATTTCCTCATCTCTGTACGAATATCTTTCTTTCCTGACTGATCTGGACTGGATTAAACAGTCGAGGAGGAAGACTAGGGAGCCAAAGGAGGAAACTGTAACACTTGGGCCTTCTGTAAGAGAAGGAGAACATGTGTTTGGCGTAGCACACATTTTTGCGTCCTTCAATGACACATTTATTGTAAGTTGAATTTTTAACTGCCTAATTCCATCTCGTACTACTATGAGGTTTTTATTGTCGTAGATGCTGATCAATCTGTCTAATTCCAGCATGTTACCGATCTGTCTGGTAGAGAAACCCTAGTGCGTATCACAGGTAAATATAGATTTTTCTTTGTTATATCTGCATTTTTTATAGCAATAGCTGGTCAAATCTTGAAGCTGTAATAGGTAAAACAATATCAGTAAAAGATTTCTTTCACTTGTTTTATCAGTTAAATAATGATATAAATTAATTTGCATTGCTTGTAAATGAATAATTGCCATTACAGTGAATCTTGAATGCACGTATTATACAATATTATGTGATAATTAATATAGGAATATAAAGATGAACATGAACTAGGTTCTAAAATCTTAATGATCATGACAGTATTAACTCGTTTTGGAAATTTCGAAGTATCCTACAAAAACCACAGAATTTTATGGATTGCCCCATTTTCCCTGCCTCCTCACTCTTACATATGTGAAAAATTATTTTGTCATTCCCTCATGCAATCATAGACAGAAACTAAAAAAGTCACTCCAGAGGTTGACACCAGAGAGGAAATGGATGGTGTCCAACTGTCCTGATCTAATATTCTCAACTTGCTTTATCAGTTTATTTATTTTTGTGAATTCAATTTGTGTTATAAAGTATAAACTAATTGGCACTGCTTGTAAAAGAATAATTATTGGCGTTACTTTGAATTGTGAATCCATGTATTCACACATATCATATAATGAAAATGACATATATAAACATTTATATTTATACACATGCATATTGTCTGCCTTTATTGATTCCAACATTTTTTGGTGGCCATTTTTTCAAATAAGATAAACCACTCAATATATTTTTTGGTCTTTGAAGCATCGTTTAGATAGATGAATGAATACAGTATCAAGGAAATTGTTATAATAACATCCATGTTTAAATATTTATATGAATAACAGGTGGTATGAAGGTGAAAGCTGACAGGGATGAGTCTTCCCCATACGCAGCAATGCTTGCAGCTCAAGATGTTTCCCAGCGATGCAAGGTCTTATCTTGGATTTTTTTCTCATGTTCAGCAATGGTTTTCTTACTTTTGTTTGTTCAATTTTCCTTCTTTTTCGTTTTACTGTTCTGTATGATATAGCCAAATATTCATAGGTTGTGTAGTTTTGTACCTCTGCAGTAACAACATCCTTATGGTGAATCAGGAACTTGGCATCACTGCTCTTCATATTAAGCTCCGTGCTACTGGAGGAAATAAGACTAAAACACCTGGACCAGGTGCTCAGTCTGCCCTGCGTGCACTTGCACGTTCTGGAATGAGAATTGGTCGTATAGGTGAGGTTTTAGCTCTTTTCAAGTTGTTTTATTATTTACAATTCTACCTACTTATTTATTCGTTTGGTGCTTAAATTTCCAATCTTGTTGTAGCCTTCTGCTGATGGGGTTTTTTATGTCATCAAGAAAAATAACTCATTGGCTTGACAGTACTATACCAATGCCTGAGTCTTTGGTTGAATAGATCACACGTTTTTTCTATGATTAGTTTCTATTTTCTAAAAAAGCAGAATAAATTGATTTTGTTTTTGGATCCGACCCATGTTGCATAGGATCTAATTTGGTTGAATAGATTGATTTTGTTTTTGGATCCAACCCATGTTGCATAGGATCTAATTTGGTTAAATAAATATCGAGTTTTTTCAACGATTAGTTTCTATTTGTCAAAATGCGGAATGAATTGATTTTGTTTTTGGATCCAAACCATGTTGCAGAGGACGTGACTCCAATTCCGACTGACAGCACTCGCAGAAAGGGAGGTAGGAGAGGAAGAAGGCTCTAGGCTGGTCTCCTTATTCCATCCGATTTGGTACTGTTATCGGTTGATGTGCTTCGAGCCCATATTTTTCACCGAGAATTACTTATCGGGAGATGAAATTTCAATGGTTGCATAAACTTAGTCAATTTGGACCCTGTTTTATCGACATGCTCGAGTTTTTAGATACAATTTAGTACTTGAAATTTTTGTTTTCAATTTCTATATCTTAGTATTTACCCTTTCGATTTCTATTGTTATTCAAGTTTGATGTAATTTAATCACCAACTGAGATGAAGCTGTGGATGCCCTCTCGAGTTCATCGTTCTAACAATTAAAAATTAATTTAAAAAATTATAATCATATTATATTAAACTCCATCACCACGTGTCAGAGATCAGGCGGGGCGGCCATTTCTACCACTTCTCCTGGCTCTCCGCGGTGGCCTTTCATTTTTGCGAAGAAGAGGAAGCCATGCTATGAAGTAATGGCGTCTCATTTCAGGTATTGTTTATAAGCTTGGGTGTTTGGTTTCCTTTTTATATTCATGTGTTGTTTGGAATTTTCTCGTTTATTATTATTATTTTTTATTTTTGTGCGTGATGAATGTGAAGAGATTAGTGATGATGATAAACAATTAATGCACGAGACGCTAATTTTTTAGGCCTTGAACTGAAATGTTCATGTCCAGCCAAATGCGTTCAGTTTTCACGCCCAAGAGTTTAAGTTTCAACGAAGTGCCTTTGATCTGGTATTTACTCTATCTCTGTGTGCAGTTTTTAGAAACATTGACCAATTGCTGTCTGGTTTACACAGTTTTTGGAATTACTTTAGAAAACTACTTTAAGCCACGTGAGCTGTGTTATATCTCTGATAATATTAGCTGCATCTCTTATTCTACGCATTATCGTTAAGTTTGGAAACCTAAAAGTTGATCATTTTTTTTGGAGTCGTTATACTCGAAAACGACAGAACACTTGAAGGGAAAAGGTCCGAATGGTGCCTTTTCATCATCACCTTGAGTTATGTGGGCATCAAAGAACCATTCATAGTTGCTGGGGCGTACTAGGTTTCGTTTGTTTTGGCGTTGTCTCCATTAGATATCAAAGAGAGCATATTTTTTAACACGAACAATGAGAAGATTTGTTGATTCTGATTTAGAATGTGGATCTCGGATCTATAATCGGAGAGACATTCTTGAAACACCTAACGTAAAATTGAGAGCAAACTCAAAGGGAGGAAACTCCCAAAAGAAAATAAATTACAATCACTACTTATGATTATTTAGCGCGATAGATGTATCGTGTTAGATACAATTATTGATTTTCTTTTTTACCTTCGGTCTTAAATAATCCTATAAATTATTTACTGGGTAAAAAGTTTTAGTTTCTTGCTATTACTTTTAAATAAATAAATCTATTAAATCAATTCAATATTCAAAAAAAAAAAATTGCCCATTGACTTAATGGAAAAAAATACACCGAGGAATGCCATATTTACTAGGAGTGGACACACACTTGTTTGACTTGATTTTATCCTAAAATAAAATTGGAATCGGAACTCATAGTTTTGGATCAGAACTGTATTTGAGTGGGCCTGACTTCGATTTTGGTTTATTTTATATATTAAAAATTTTAAAATATATTTTTTATTATATTTGGGTCGAGTTTTAAATAATTTGACAGATTTATAATCAATTTTAGGACTGCATCAAATTTTATTAGAGTTTGAGTTGAGTTTTACCTGATTTAAAATTTTTTTTTTTACCCATGATCTGGTTCTAGTTTTATAATTTTTTACTCTTAAAAGCTGGCATCGACCCATCAATCACTATTTTTTTAAATTAAAACCTAGATCGGATTAAAACTAGCAGCTTCGCTCGAGTTTACAGTTGTGTCCGATTTTGCTCTCCCACTATTTATTAAATTTAATATATTATTATATATTCTAAAAAAAAAAGAAATAAATGACATTAATATTATATAGTTGGCCTTGGGTAAACTGGTAAGCAATATAAAAAAGCCCAATTATCGGGGAAATTCCAGGTTTAGGGTTTCCTTCAGGCTCTCACCCGTATATAATGCTAGGAACACCCGGACTGTAGCTTCTTCCCCAACTACCAGAGTGAGCGCGACTAATTACAGAGGCCCGCGGCTTCTTCTTCTCTCAGAAATGGTTACTTTCAGGGTAAGGTTTCACGTTCAATCGCGGATCTCTTAGTTTTATCCAATGTCTCCATCCATCACCAAGTCCCATTTATCTGCTTACTTATTGATTTTCGACGACATGTTTCTCGTCGAGTCATGAAAAATAGAATGAAATTCGGTTTCTTCGGGACATTTATGAAGTTTGCATATTTTGTTTTGTGTGGCTTTGCAGTTTCACCAGTATCAGGTTGTGGGAAGAGCTCTGCCTACTGAAGCAGATGAACACCCGAAGATCTACCGTATGAAGCTATGGGCTACGAATGAGGTTCGGGCCAAGTCTAAGTTTTGGTGAGTTTTATTAAATGTTTTTTTTTCAAGTTGCGAATGTGTTATTGTTGAAATGGTAATTATTAGTGCGTCTGTAGGTACTTTTTGAGGAAGCTTAAAAAGGTCAAAAAGAGCAATGGCCAAGTGCTTGCTATCAACGAGGTATATAAACCTTCATTCCTTCATTATCTAACATTGATTTCGTACGAATTCATTTATAGTTGAACAAGAAGTTAGAGATGGTAATTATAGGTCGCCCTGTAAATAATATATGGTTGTGCTTGTTGTTGTGGATGCGATTAGTTGACTAATTATCCCCATAAATATCATGCCTGATCATTTGTAATAGGAATCTTCTGTTTGACGAACCAGAGCTGGACATTTTAAGTCTCTGGTTGTTCATGATTTGTTTATATTCATGTAGAATATTAGTATGTGATGGCCTAATAATACATGAATGATGGTTTTCTTGTCAGTTTAAATTATTCTACTTTGTTAGAACTGCAGTTTTTTTTTTTTGTACGATTTGTGTTGTCATTCGAATTATATGTAGAACTGTAGTGCAGACTTTTAAGTGGAGTAAAATTATCTTTTTACCATGTGATAAATAATGTGAGTCACTTTTTGCAAGTAGTTTGTCTCAACAATTAGTTAGATGAAATTTTTTTCTTCTGTTCATATGGCTATTAATTTATAAAGGGTCAAGTTGTGAATTATTTTACATTAATTCTTTTAATTGTTGGCATTCAATCTGCTGATAAATTTAATCCAGTTGTAAGTAAAGAGATTTGCAGAGCTTACAGTTTGTATACATAATCGCATTTAGTAAAACACAAGCTATGTCTGTCCTTTTAGAATGTTTTTCCCTCTTGTTGCATCTCTGGAAATTTTAGGCCATGAATCTCAATCTCAATCACAATTCTTAATTTTCATTTATTGTTTTTGACATCTTGAAGAACCATTATGTTTTGCCACAAGGCTAATCTCTCAATTATTGATGTTTTAATTAAATTTAGTCTGTACAATGATTATATTTTCCTTCATAGAATGTGAGAAAAACAACTTCTGTTTGTATTCTTGGTTGTACAGATCTTTGAGAAGAATCCAACCACTATCAAGAACTACGGTATCTGGTTGAGGTATCAAAGCCGAACTGGTTATCACAACATGTACAAGGAGTACCGTGACACCACTCTTAATGGGGCGGTGGAACATATGTACAATGAGATGGCTTCCCGTCATAGAGTGAGGTTTCCATGCATCCAAATCATCAAGACAGCCACTGTGCCAGCCAAGCTTTGCAAAAGAGAGAGCACCAAGCAATTCCATGACTCAAAGATCAAATTCCCATTGGTTTTCAAGAAGGTTAGGCCACCAACTAGGAGTCTGAAGACTACATACAAGGCTTCAAGACCCAATTTGTTTATGTGAGTCGTTTGTCTGCGAGTTGAGGAACAGAGGTCAGATGGGTTCTTGTTTTATTTCTGAAATGAGAAACCCTCCGTGCCATTTTTTTTCCTTTTGTTCAACTGGTGCCATTTCTCTGAAAAAATGAGACATTAAAATGCCTCTTTTTTATGGTCAGATTCTGGAAATGATTTTTTTCCCTACTAAAGTGGCAGTGAATATTATTATTGTTTATGACTTGATGCTCTATGATCAATTTGATTAAATGTAGTGATTGTTTTGGCTAGAAATTCATAAATTCAAACTCGAGTTTACTTGGTATAAATCTGTTTGCCATTAGTTATCCAATCAATAACCATCTTTATTTGGTGGGGTTGTTAACTTATCGTCATCAATCTGCTCTATCTATGCATGTGAAAATATAATGTTTATGTTTTGTTACACATAAAGATTGACATGACTTCGTACCCATTTCCCTTTCTTTTGAAATTTGATGCAATTGTGATGATTACTCTTAACTTTTGCTAATCTTTATTTTAATCTAAAGCTGACCTGTTGATTCAATACATTTATAATTTTTATTATAGCTAGCTTGATGTGCTCTTAGATACAATGGTTTGGTTATTTCCCTTTGAATTGGATCCTGTATTTTGTCAAATTACGAGCACCCTAGGCGGATAATGTCTTCGAACCTGATTGGCTTGTTGCGGATATGGGAAGACCATGTTGTAATTTGTGCATTTTTACTGGCAAAAAGAGGTGCAAAATCAAAAGCCGTAGGTATGTGGATCACAAATTTAATGTCTTTTCTTCTTTGAATTTTTCTCTATTTCATCAACAACTGCAAGAAACTAAAGAGCGCTCAATTGCAGGTGGGCCCTGAAAAGGCTATTTTATATTCATTTTGTCTGACTGTAAAGCTGTGTTTCATAGTGTTTTGGCCAAATTCACCATACCCTCTTTCATTTTCATCATATGTGCTAATAATTTTGAATAAATTTGGAGTTTATATTTTAAAATTATTTCTTCTGAATCGGGTCTAAGAACGATCTAATTCTTGCTTTTTGGAATGGAAACAAAAGCTTATTTGTCCATGATTTCTGCTTTATGTGATAGGAGGTTTTGCATTGAAAGTGCTTCAATTTAAAGAATAATAATTGTTAGGGGAGGTTAGAGCTCAATCGATGGTGTTAAGATGGGTCCTATTTCATAACTTTGAAATCTTAGATTTTATGGATTTAATCGTGATTAATGATTATTATTTGAATACCACAACGCAAAATGTTGTACTTATTTCCATCATTGTGAGATTACCTCCAAAATGACGACTTCATGTCCATTATCGGTTGGATCTAGCCGGTTTTGGTCGGTTCAGTACCAACGTAAAACTAAACAAGACAAGTTCGGTTCTTCATTTGAGGATTCAAAACCAAACCAAATTGAGACCGAGAACCAAGCTAAAGTCACATAAGGTTCTCTTGTAATTTTGGTTGTTTCTAAAGTTAAGAATCCAGCAAAATCAAAAGGCTGTGTCCAGCCTCTTTCAGAAAATCCATCGGCTCTTCCTTACCCATTAGGATGTAGGAAAGTATACAGTTAGTTTTTTTCCAATTTAATTAAGAAAAAGGTAAATACGACCAATTATTTAAACCCATCCAACTGTTAAAGTGGATTAACTTACTTGGTTCTCAAGAAGTTTCTACTTTTGTTCAAAGAATGTGTCGTATTCGTGCCTAAGTAGACTATGATTCCCCTTCATTCAACAACTATAATCCTTTTTCTATTTTAGAAATCTCGTCACCGATCGTTTTCTCTGCAAATTTTATGTAAACTAGAGACGGGAAACTCCGTACTCCGTAAGGTTTCTCTCGAGTATATTCCACCTCGAACCACTTAGAATTTGCCAAAAATAAGAAAGAAAATAAAAGAGGTTCAATGTCAAACCCACTAGTTTGAAATTGCAGAGCATCTGCTCCACCTTTTTCAGTGGGATTTTCAGAAAATAATTGAAAATTTTAATTATTTTCTGAGAAATTCCCACCATCGGGAAAAGTGGATGCTTGGAAATACTACCAATTCCTGAAATACCTTTTGTTAATAAAAAGCAAAAGAGATCAACTTTTCTACCACCAACCAATAATCATGGCTCTGCAAATATATAAACTCACCATCTGATGTGTCTGTTTTCTCCATTGTTTCCCTGGGTGAGCTTATATTTCTAGAGAGAGAAAGAGAGAGGTTGAAGATGGGAGGATTTCAGAGACTAGCTTTTCTCAGCACTGTTCTTCTAAGAACATTAGTACAATGCTCAGTGCATGAAGATCACAGCAACTCTAAACTTCACAGCAGCACAGATAACAGCAATGATAAGGCAAGAAGATGAATCAATTCCTCAGTTCTACTCATCTTTCTTCGAATTTAGATGCAAATTTCATCAGTTTTTGCATTTTTTTGGTTTTTTTGGGTTTTGTGCAGATAAGTAATGAGATTAAGTTTGCAATAGAGGTGCATGGCCTTCTTCTCTGGGCTTCCATGGGGTTCTTAATGCCTCTGGGAATATTGGTTATCAGAATGTCGAACAGAGAAGTGGGAGGATCTTCAAAACTCAAGCTCTTCTTCTACCTTCATCTTATCTTCCAGGCAAGCCTTTCCATTCCCAAAGATCGAAGCTGTTTATTCTCATAAATATCACAGAATTTTCAGAAACACAAACTCTCTCTCTACATCTCTCTTGGGTGTGGACCTAGAGAGAGAGAGAGAGAGGGTGATTTCTAATGTTTTTCTGGGTGGGATTTGGAACAGATAGTAGCAGTGAGTCTAGTGACAGCAGGAGGAGTAATGTCAGTGAAGAAATTTGAGAATTTGTTCAACAATGGCCACCAAAGAATAGGCCTTGCTCTCTACATTGCTGTCTGGTTACAGGCTCTAATCGGCCTCTTCAGACCGCACAGGTCTGCTTTCGTTTCGGGCATAATTTCGTGTAAAAATTCTATCCATTTTCACGCATATAAATCTCAGCTCGAGCTTGGATTGCAGGGGGACGAAAGATAGAAGAACATGGTACCTTGTACATTGGATCGTTGGAACAACAATATCTCTGGTCGGAATCATAAATGTGTACACAGGCTTGAATGCTTACCACAAGAAGACAGCAAAACCAATTTCTCTCTGGACTGTCCTCTTCACAGTCCAGCTTTCGCTCACTGGCTTCCTCTATCTCTTACAAGATAAGTGGCATTACTTCCGGAAGCAGTACCCTCTCGTTTCGGATCATCCTAAGCAGAATTCGCTACGTAGTTTGTTTAGTAGATGATGAGGTTCTATTTTCCTTGTGTTTTTTTGGGTGTTTCTGTCTCTACATTTCCATTTTTTGTGTATTATAGTACAGGGGGAGATTGTAATTTGTGTTTATTCGGTTTGATTAGCAATGAACGGTTCGGGAACGGGTTCACAACGGACAACCAACCGTTCATCGCTAATTGTTCGTTAGGTATAGATTTGAGCATTACGAATATGTCAGTTACACACTATTACATCTATTTTTCTAATCCGATATGTTGTGCTTAGTTTCGACACAACTGTGAAGCCAGGAACAAACAACTTTTCAGATGATTATCTAAAAAATGATTAAATGGGAATATTATTGGATCATTTTCAGTATTTCAAGCAAGTTATGTTAGTTGATCTTAAAATCAAAAGTATTCTTTAAAAAGCATCTTCACTAGTATTTCAAAATTCAGTGGTCTGGATAGCAACAGAGCTCAAAAGCCAAAAATTGTTTGTAGTGCTGAATTCGGAGTCAAACTTTAACCATTATTGCACAACAAAAAAGTTCAAACATACCAGGCTGGATTGCAGAGACGAGGAAAGCTAAAAGATGAAGAAGACTATGCACTCTTTTTAATTCTCGATTAATAGTACCCGCCCGCCAAAATTTCTGGATTAGCCGGATGATCAAGGTTTGAATGCTGAAAATGCAACAACTGAATTGTGTCCACCGAATCCGAATGAATTTGATATTGCTGTAATTATGCATGTCTTTACAGATTAGTATAATGAAGTGTCATATTAACCAGTAAGGACAGTGTCATGAGGTTTCAACAACTTACCAACATTCACTTCATGTTGCTGCTTCTTGTTCGCAACTGTGTCAAATTCGACCGAAGGCTCGGGATTCTGCGTTACAAATTTTTTAACAAATTTGAGAAATTAACAGGCTAAAAAAGAGATTCCAAGGTTTTTAAATTTACTCAGAACAATTGGTATGACATTTTATATTCAAATTTACACTCAAAAGACAGCATTGTCCGGGAAAATTCATCACAAGAATATATAAGATGGAAACATAGAAAAGAAAAGGGCACATACAAACTGATTAATTGAAGGATGCACCCATCCAGTGGTAATGGCTTTCACTGTGGCAATGGCTTCCAAACCACCAGCAGCACCAAGGCAGTGTCCTATCATGGACTGAAATAAAATGGTTGGCAAGAAAAAAGCATCAATGATTCATAGTCAGAAGAAAATATTCATACCGTGAACATTTAGAAAAGAGAGAAGATGTATAACCTTCGTTGCATTGATTTTGATCCCTGGAGTATCCTTGAAAACCTTTTTAATAGCATTTATCTCAGCCAAATCGCCAGCAAGGGTGGAAGTTGCATGTGCATTAATGTAGTTAACCTGAAATGAATCACACACAAATACGATTTAGTTATTAATGTATGAATAGAAAAATGTCTGAGATGGAGCTACTTCATTATTGGTTTAAATAATTGAAAATAGCACGATTGAGGTAATTATGAGCAATTGACCAGAAGAAAATATAATAATTACGACAAGTGTTTATAATTAATTGCGCACCTCTTCTGGCGATACCCCAGCATCTTCAAGACTGCTCATAATGCATGAAGAAACACCAAGTCCATCTGCTCTTGGATCAGTCATATGATAAGCATCACAGTTAACTGCACCTCCCAAGTATTCAGCAATAATTGGTGCACCTCTTTTCACTGCGTGCTCTAAGCTCTCCATTACCTGTCAGGAATAATAAACATCTGACAGTTAACAACAAAAATCACTCATAGCAAGCTACAACCAAAGTTGTTGATTATAGAGAAAAGACAACCTACAGATGGATGCTTGAAAATGGAAATACAGAAGCTCACCAATATTCCAGCACCTTCTCCCATGACAAATCCATCTCGATCTTTGTCCCAAGGTCGGGAAGCAGTTTTCGGGTCATCATTTCTTTGAGATAAAGCTCTACATGCAACAAAACCGCCTAGCCCAATAGGAATGATAGCAGCTTCAGTTCCACCAGCAACCATCAGATCAGCCTCACCTCGTCGGATGTGATTTGCAGCAGCATAGAAACAATAATTGGACGTTGCACAAGCAGTTGAAATGGAATAATTGGGACCCATCAAACCAAGGTCAATCGCAAGCAAGGCAGAACCCATATTTGTGATAGCATAAGGAATGAAAAATGGGGTAATTTTCCTGTGACCTTTTTCTATTAAAGCTTGAACACCATCAGAAAACACCGTAAGACCCCCCATTCCTGTTCCAACAAGTACACCTGCTCGCTCCTTGTCAATCTGTGGTAAATGACAAAAGCAACCACCTTAAAATTAATTTTCATCACTCATCCTTTTCAATCATCAGACAAACTTAATTTTCATAATGTCAAATACAAGTAAAACGATACATCAGATCAAAGATAGTGAAGCTTTACTTAAAATAACATTACAAGCGAGAAAAGAAGAACATTTTTCAAACTCAAATGCATGAAAATCATCAATTCATCATAGCCCATAATTCATTCCCACATAGATTCCTATGAAGAAAATAACTGCTTAATCGACCTAAATCCTTTGAGACAAGATGCCTCCATTAAATTATTATGGAAAAAGACACATAGCTTTGCTTGGATTTGCATCCTCAGCTTTTTTTGTTCCTTTTTCCTATTTTTACATCAGGCTACAAAGTTACAAATAGAGATAGACAGTTGTTGATTGCTAAAAAATAACCAAGCGACAGTCAAGTTCCTCCCCGATGGAAGCTTCAAAAGCTTAACTTTATCAACTACTATATATCAATTTGTAGCTATTAAACACATGAAATGCACATTAAATTACAATTTCTTAAAAGAAATAAACGAATCAAATCTTCACCAGAACGCATAATTGAGTTCTATTTCCAGAGGATGATTCGACTATTATAAGAAAACAGCAAACAAGGACTTTCTAAACAAACAATTTTGACACTACAAAAAACTTCAGGTGAACATGCAAAAGAGTACTCTTTTCGAAATTTCCTAAACAATTTACAAAATAACCCGTATAAAAAATTCACAGAAATGAACCTTTGAAAGCTTATCACCACCAAGATCAGCGTCCTCGAGGGCCTTCTTCCCAGCGACAATGCAATAGCGAAGGCAATCATCGAGCCTGCGATCGTTCTTCCCATCAATGTACCCCTGGGAACTAAAGCCACGGATCTGACCGCCAAACCGGGTAGGAAACTTAGAAGCGTCAAAACGATCGATGAGGCTGATTCCACTCTCACCTGCGAGAAGCTTATCGTAGTAGGCATCAACGTCGTTTCCAAACACAGACACAAGTCCCATGCCAGTAATCACAACACGCTTTTTGGGATCCTTCTCGCGCTTGGGAGCCGAGGCAGTGGTGGAGGAGGAGGCGGAGATGAAGGAAACCTTCTTCGATTTGGGAGGCGCAGCATTGGTGAGGATATGCGAGTGCTCGTGCCGGCGAAGAGGGTCCAACGGCGAAGCTCTGAGAGTCGGCGACGGGAGAGATTGCATGGTTGCTGTGGAAACTGGCAATGGCGGAGAGAGCCAGAGAGAGAGAGAGAGAGGACGATAACACCGAAGAAACAATTGGGAATTACTCCGTAGCTCTATGGAGTGGGTTGGTTGACCGTTGACGAGCCTTCCTAATTAATACTTTTTTTTATTCACAATTAATTAACTCTAGTTTATAAAAAAATGAAATTTATATCTTTAGACGTTCTCTAATCAGACGCAGAGTCCCATTACAGACAGACTGTATCCAAAACTCGATAAGAGATTAGCATCTGATTAAGAATCACTGCATTCGATGCAGACACAAAATATGTTTGATAGGAGGTCGAATGATTACTGAATTTTAAAAATTCTAGTCTCAATCAGACTTTTTAATCAAAATTGAGAGATTGTTTTTTTTTAATTTTTACCATATTGAAAATTTTGCATTGAAGTAATTGTTTCAATTCGGCTTACTCACGAGTGGCAGCATTGGTTACCATTGTCTGGAAAACTCCTTCCGGTTCCAATTCTGGCCCATACCCTTCATTCATTTCAGCGGTTTCTTCAATGTATAAGAACAAATAGGAAAGAGTAAATCTTTTCCACCCATTTCGTTTTCTCGTTGAAAACCAGGAGATTTTGAGCAATACCAGTTGTGGGATCTCTCTTGACAGCTATTAACGAAAATATTATTTCGTTTTGAGCACCGAAGGCATTGCTGCCATCATTCTCTTGCGTTTGAGGTTAGAGAGAGAAAGGGTGGTTAGTGGAGGGAGGAGGGGTAGGGGACGCGGGGATGATGCTTCAATTGAGGGGAGGCTTTTGCTTTCCGAGGGTTCTGGTGGATGTTTACGCGGGTCTTGCTTTTGTCGATGCTGTTTTTGCCGTTCTTGCATTTTCTCTGGTTTGTAATTTCGCTTTCAACCTTTGGAACGTGAGAATTTTTACTAATGTCGGTCTAATATATGCACATTTGGAACTGACGATGTATTACTCTTGTTCTTCGGAACGAGTTTCGACTTTTAATTTCTCTCTCTATCTCTGTCGTTCTTTTATCGCATTGTTGTTACAATTTGGAGTTCATTGTTTGGTCTGAAGATCATCTTTCGAAATGGAGAAATTGAATTTTGTAGAATTTGTTATTCTCGCTGGAATTTTCATGTGCGTTTGTCTGCTTAGTTACAAAGATTCTGTATATGTTTGAACATACTTTATGGATTTCATGCTTAAATTTGGTTATTCTAATATCCCCTTTACATATTTTATTCACTGCGTTTGTTCGGATGTTCTTTCTATCATTTTGCTCCAAAATTGTGGGCGAGAATCGTTTGTTAGACGGAGCCACTTGAAGCTGCCATTGCAGTTCCAAATGGGAATTAGTTTTATTGATAGAATATCATACTTTATTTTCATTTCTTGAATTGACGACCATTGTTTTGTTTCAGTTAGCAAGGATTCACTTAAGGACTTCACAACTTGGATGGACACGTCAAAAAGTTAGCATTGTTCACTGACATATCTAAATGCTTTTATTCATCGTTCTTTCAAGTGTCCTCAAATTGATTGAACTGACCAAACTCAAATCATTAAGAATCTTTTGGAGACAAATCTGAACTGGGTTTAAATAAAAGTCAGCTGGCTGATTGAGATTAAAGTTCATGTCATGCAAGAAGTTTTTGAGAATTTCCCAACAATTTAGTGCAATTCTTAAATTCATGAACTTGTAAATTTTTCCATTCCCTTTCTTAGTTTGTTAAGTTTAGCAAACCCTTATTGTCTTCTTTTATCTAATGACTCATAGATAAGGTTTTCCTTGGTTGCTAGCTCTATCTTATACAGATACAAGCATTTGACTGATGGGCATGAAGTCACCTTTTGATTGAATTGTTTATTATGTGTTGAAAGAGTTTTCCACTTTCTCACTCCATTTAAATCTCTTGCTCAGGTGTTTCATTTATTGATTGGTTCTTCTAGCACCGGTAAGATTTAGTGACATCTGATGCTGCAATTTGTGATTAAGTATATTTTTCTTTATATAAAACAATGGATATTGTTAGAAAGAGTAAAAAAAGGGAGGGAATAACCCTTGTTAGGACATGGCAAATAGAAACATAACTAGTTTATAGCAATTTCTCCAGTTATAACTCAAGGGAATAGCCCTCGAGTTATATTGAACTCAAGCGGGTGATGAGCTTATCGATTTCGTCAGATGGGTCGTCGGAGACTGGTTTGGGATGTTTCTGGCCGTCGGATTGATACTGCGGCGAAGCTGAGAGGAGATCTGGGGGAGCTTCGCTACTTGTAGAACAGGTTGTTGCGCTATGATACATCTGGTCTAAATGTAGATAAATGGGTGAGCTCAGTGATTCTACCGCCGAAAAATTTGTAACTTTCTCTGCTGTCGGCGACGGAGACGGCTGACCCACCGTCATCCCCGGTGGCGGTGGTGTTTCTGGAATCGGTTGTTCAGTTTTCAGCCGTTTTTCAACCTGGTAATGATTTCAATGCGACGAATTTGAGAAAACAAAAGAAACGCAAACTTATTAGATTATGGTGTCACCTGTTTCAGTGTAGCGAAGAAATTGTTGAGCCGAAAGGGTGGTGGTGGCGGTGGCGGTGGCGGCGGGTGCTTTTTCATTATTCTAAATGTGATTTAATATAATTATCGTACAAGTATTTGAAGTCAAGAGGTATAAAGAAGAATGGATTACGTTCAAGGGTGATTGTACAAAATGATTCACAATCTCTCAAAACGACGTGCCGGGAACGAAGTTGGTGGCGTAAGCCCAGGCGTTGTTGTTGACAGGGTTGGCAAGGTGGTCGGCGAGGTTCTGGAGGGGTCCTTTTCCGGTGACGATGGCCTGGACGAATAATCCGAACATATTTAAAATATATTTAATGTTTTTTAATTAAAAAAGGAATTAGGATGAAAATGTAAGCGTGAGGTTATCCCTATGAATTCACAGATGGATCAAATTATACAAACCTGGATAGTCTAAGCACAAAATAACAATATATCATGCAATCTTATCTAGCATGATCCTAAGACTGCCACGTCGAGTTGAAAATCAGACCCTATAACTTTTTCAGCCAATAGAAATTCAGATACTGATCTCCACAGATAAGGACCCATCTCTCTCCTCCTTTATAAGAAGCTCTGCCACCACGGCCATCTTCATCCAGCCAGCTGCATCTCTCTCCATCGCTACAGTACATTCATCTCCTGCAATGGCTGCCTCATCAATGGCTCTATCCTCCCCGTCCTTCGCCGGAAAGGCTGTCAAGCTCTCTCCCACTGCTCCCGAGATTGTCGGGAATGGCAGAGTTAGCATGAGAAAGACCGCCAGCAAACCCGCTTCCTCCGGCAGTCCATGGTACGGCCCCGACCGAGTCAAGTACTTGGGCCCGTTCTCCGGCGATTCTCCTTCCTACCTGACCGGAGAATTCCCCGGAGACTACGGCTGGGACACTGCCGGTCTCTCCGCTGACCCAGAGACCTTCGCCAAGAACCGAGAGCTAGAAGTCATTCACTCGCGATGGGCCATGCTCGGAGCTCTCGGCTGCGTCTTCCCTGAGTTGTTGTCACGGAACGGCGTGAAGTTCGGAGAGGCCGTGTGGTTCAAGGCCGGGTCACAGATCTTCAGCGAGGGAGGTCTAGACTACCTGGGCAACCCGAGCTTGGTCCATGCCCAGAGCATCCTGGCCATCTGGGCTTCTCAGGTCATCTTGATGGGCGCCGTCGAGGGCTACCGTATTGCCGGCGGGCCACTCGGAGAAGTCACCGACCCGATCTATCCAGGCGGTTCGTTCGACCCATTGGGTCTCGCCGACGACCCGGAGGCATTCGCGGAGCTGAAAGTAAAGGAGCTGAAGAACGGAAGGCTAGCCATGTTCTCCATGTTTGGATTCTTCGTCCAGGCCATCGTCACCGGAAAGGGACCCCTCGAGAACCTCGCCGACCACCTTGCCGACCCTGTCAACAACAATGCCTGGGCTTACGCCACCAACTTCGTTCCCGGAAAGTGAGAGAAAATCATGTTATTTTGTAATTCGGTTTCGAGAAAATGGGTGATGGAAATTTCCGATGATCTGTGATGTAAATTTGATTCCAATTGATTGAAAATTTTAAATGAGAGTTTGGTAAAAAAGTAATCTTTATGATAGACGTAAGAACCTTGAAAAGTATTTTACAAAGTGCACTTGGACTTCAACCCAAGTATTTCAAAATTTGTACTGCTACTGGTCCATCATCGTCGCCATTTTCAGATTGCTTGAGAGTCAATGCACAAAGCTCGTGTTATCATTAGGAAACCTTCGCTTTCGTTTTCTTCACTTTTGAACTTCTCCTCTTCCCCATCTTCTTCTTCTTTACGGCCTCCCAACTACCTGCAAGATTTCTCCGGCTGCATTGCTTTTCTGCAATCATGCGCAAATCGGAAGAGCCTCTCCGGCGGGAAAATGATGCATTCCTTTCTTATCATATCTGGGTTTCTCCGATCTCCTTTAGCCATAACAGGCCTCATCAATATGTACTCCAAATGCAACCGTCTGAAAGACGCTGTCCTTGTTTTTCACGATCCTTGCCATGATCGTAATGTTTTTGCTTACAATGCGATTATTTCTGGGTTTACAGCGAATTCAAAGCCTGCTGAAGGGCTTGATTTCTACGATCAAATGAGATCTGTGGGTGTGTTTCCTGACAAATTCACATTTCCTTGTGTTATCATAGCTTACGGTGAAATGAATTTTCTTTCTGAGGTTAAGAAGACTCACTGTTTATCACTTAAATTCGGATTGGAGTTGGATGTTTTCATTGGAAGCGCTTTGGTCAAAACGTATTTGAAATTCGGATATACAGATAATGCAATTAACCTGTTCGAGAAAATGCCGCTTAAAGATGTTGTGCTTTGGAATTCCATGGTCAATGGTTTTGCGCAAATGGGGAAGTTTAAAGAGGCATTAGAAGTTTTTCAAACGATGGTCGAAAAAGTTTCCCCCAGTAGACATACAATCACCGGGCTTTTGTCGATTTTCGCCGTGATCAGAGACCTAGTTAACGGAAAAACAGTTCACGGTTTGGCTTTCAAAATGGGGTATGATTCTGGTCTTGCTGTTTCAAATGCTTTGATAGATATGTATGGCAAATCCAAGTGTATTGAAGAATCTTTGAAAATTTTTGGGAAGATGAATGAGATGGATATATTTTCATGGAACTCTATCATATCTGTTCTACAACAATGCGGTGAGCACGAGAAAACTCTCGAACTTTTTGATAAAATGCTTGGGTTATCGTTTCGACCGGACCTAGTTACAATTACTTCGGTTCTCCCCGCATGTTCTCATTTAGCTGCACTGAGGCATGGCCGAGAAATTCATGGATATATGCTTATAAACGGGTTGGGGAAGGGCGGTAAAAATAACGATGGGGATGATGTGCTGGTCCATAACGCCGTTATGGACATGTATGCAAAATGTGGGAGTATGAGAAATGCTCATTTGATTTTCGACATGATGAGTCATAGGGATGTGGGATCATGGAACATCATGATCATCGGTTATGGCATGCATGGTTATGGCAAGGAGGCTATGGATATTTTTTGTCGTATGCAAGAAGCTCGAGTCGAGCCAGATGAGGTGACATTCGTGGGAGTTTTATCAGCTTGTAGCCACTCGGGATACATCAAAGAAGGGCGTCATTATTTTAACCAAATGAAGGAGGAATTCAGCGTGGAACCGACCATCGAGCATTATACATGTGTCATAGACATGCTCGGCCGAGCTGGACATCTTGAAGAGGCCTACGAGGTGGCCTTGACAATGCCAATCCAGGGAAATCCCGTAGTTTGGACTGCTTTATTGGCCGCTTGTCAGCTCCATGGCAATGCAGATTTGGCAAAAATCGTGGCCAAGCAGGGGATGAAGCTTAAGCCAGAGCATTGCGGTAATTACGTATTGATTTCAAATATATATGGAGTTACCGGTCGATATGATGAGGTATCGGAGATAAGACATACCATGAAAGAACAAAATGTAAAAAAGACACCAGGCTGTAGCTGGATTGAGTTGAAAAATGGAGTCCATGTCTTTATAAATGGAGATAGGACCCACCCCGAAACCGAAGTTATTCATGCTGAGTTAAAAGCCTTGACTGCTTGGCTGCGCGAGTATGGATACGCCCCAGAAGTATAATTCAAACCGGCGATCACACTTTGTGTGAATATTCGACGAGCTTCGTTCTTTGGGGGTTCTTTCTGGCCAAAAAAAACGTCGAATGACGGAGGATTTGCCTCGATGCATTGGCGTTGGACAGTATTTTCTGGCCTTGAAATTGAATTCATCACCACAGATTAAGAAGGTACTATGTTCTCATGTGGATTAAATTTATGGACATCATATAATTCTTTCTCAACATTGTTATTTGTCTACTGAACTCTTTTAGAACTCTAGATAGATAGGTTGTTTATCAATCCCGAGATATTTAGTTGTTAGATTTGTCCGGTATTTCGTCTTGATGTTCATAGATCGGAATAAGTTTAGCATCGTGGAATCGGAAATACTCATGTTTTGCGGCTATATTTTGATCTTGGTTAATGAATTGAGAATTAACCCATATATTTATTTATTTGACACCGGTTTAATTTTCATAATCTCATTATTCAGCATCATTTCATCATTTTGGAGCCTTAGTAACAAGCATGTTGGATAAGATCATTAAATTACACTTAAATCTTACATGCCAATGAGACGATAGCAATAAGCAAGTCTACTTAATTGCTTAAAATCGATATCAACATGCACAAAATTTAATGCGTAAACATGTTGGGAAAAAAAAAATCAAAGATTTGAGATTAAAATATTCTTTCAACCAAAATCATCTGATGAAACGACTGCAACATCGATGATATTTGTGTAGCATCCGATATAACACATTACACTTGATCACTTGCTTTAACATCGATGTACGAATTCGATGTCACATGACATGCATTAGCACTTGATCGAAAAGAAAAAGAACATAGAAACGGCTGGGAGATAATCCTCTTCCATGTCATTTCCTGGTACGTCTGCTCTGATATCTTTTATCGAACAATATAACGAATGACGAATTCTCGCCGAAGCACCGAAATTTTTTTGAGCATATATCATACTCTAATTTCTCTGATTTTCGCTCCCCAATGAACACAAACTGTTCACATAAAAAGAAAAATATCGTCAATTACATCGAAATTTGACCGAGTTGGAGACATGAAAAGAAGCAATAATACAGAGAATGAGGAGCTAATTATGTACAACCAGACCTTTAAGAGAGGTTTTGTAATGAGAGAGGTGGGACTGTGTATAAAAACCGAATAAAATTCTTTGAAATTCAAGTAAATATATGAAATCTTGAACACTTCCTAAAAGAAGGAATTAACGGGGTTACTTACGTTTACACAAATAACGTGACGAAAACCAATGAGGTGCAATATAAGCAAAAGGAAATGGCTGCGCCGGCTATAAAATTATGAAGCATTCGCCGGTTATCCTTTGTCGGTATAAAAGCTGTCTTAAGTGTATTTGTTAATTCAAATACCCTTAGAGAGATCTGTAAAAGCAGATAATAGCATTACGACACAAGAATGGTCATTAAGTTTTGATTAAGAACACTTGATCTGGAATCCAGGGATAATAACTTATCTTACCATTACATAGATTGCAGTTGTGAGCATGAAGTTCAGCAATGGATATTCAGGAATGAAGGAAAGAAGCCACTTAGGTTGACCATCAGGCACATTTGATCTTGGAATCACAACCAAGCACAATCATCCGTACAAAGCCAAAAATACGAAAAAAGTCAATTAAAGAAAAAAATGACATTATTCATAGCAGTATACTCAATTCCTAATAAGATAAGGAAGAACAGCAGAAGACACCTCAACCATATGTGGAACTGTGAAATGTAGGTCTCTAATGTTATCTTGCCAAGCCACCTAATTATACAACATTTAGGATTAGAAAGAACTGGAAGAACACAGAGGGAGAGAGCCCTCGGCATTGGAGAATCAAAATACATACGCAAAGAGAGTCATCGAGTAGTTCCGAAATAATTGAGTGAAATTCCTCAAGCAAATGTAAACACTGGAACGGAGTGAAACATGAAAATTTGTAAGATAATTTGCAAATTTTAATGAGGTTTCTCAGAAACTATATCGCCTTCACAAGCAAAAAAATATAGGAAAAAGGATTAAACTACACACGTTATGGGAATCCATGATGTGTAAGGGTGATATTTGTTATAGGTAATCTTGTCTAGCTTGTAGATCCATTCATACCAAAGATAACCAACCTACATAACACGTTCAACATGTTATCAGACAATTAAATCAACAAATAAAACGCAGCCAACATAAAAACTAAGAACACGAGACTGATAGTAAAACTTACAAACAAGGCAGTTGAAACTATGCTTAATTTAATTGAGATTCTCTTTTTCATTTCGACTTCCTCTAATTTCTCCATCCATTTCTCAACCTACAAATTATAAAGAAAGAATGACATTTAAAAAATATGGACATTGATATTAAGAAATGTAACAATAACCAATCCGAACATATCAATTTACATTGGGGTGAAAATAGGCATATATCATGCCAATGATCCATATATAGCGATCAAGTCCAGATCTAAAATGCCATTCATGCAGTTTAGGCAAGTCAACTTTTGCAGGATCCGTGTATCCTAAATGAGAAAAAGGTAATATAGTAAATATGGATTAACCAGAAACTAGTAAAAAAACATGTTACTCTAGCTTTTAAGTTTGGAGACAAAGATACTAGCCACTAAAGTGTTTACATTGACCCTAAATTAGATCGTTTAAGAAATGAGTTTAGTAAATTGAAATTTAAAAGCCTTGTAGTGCATTTTGGAAATCATGACTCTATTAACAAGGATATGACAGTCTGTTTGTCTTTTTTGTTTTGTTTTGTCATTATGCTATTTTATTAAGTTATATAAATAAGGGTAGTTTGGAACATAGTTGCATTTTCCAAGTTTTGTTTGGATTAGATTAAACTAACTAGGGAAAAAGGGTTATTTTGTAGACGTAAGAAATAAACTAGCATTGAGCTTTGCAATATGGGAGAGATTGCAATATTCAAGCTTTCTTTAATTGAATTAGAAAATTTCTTTTATCATGATAAAAAAAAAGATTACCGCTTTGAGTTCTGCTAGTATTTATCATCCCTAAAAAAATTTATTCTTTTGTTGTTGAACACACCAGAATCGTCAATTGAATGCCTATCATATAGTCATACTGTAAAGGCTAACATTTCGAAAAGTTAATAGCTTATCACACAATCAGATTTAAATTCGTACATTTAAGATGCATGATGGCATAAATAAGCTAATATAACACATCAAAGCACCTTCTGGTACTTACTGATCAATACAGTTATATAAGAAGGCAAGGAAGTTATACTTACGCAAAAATAATGTAAATGGACTCCAAAATACTTCAAAAACTCCAGGAATTTCCCAAATTACAATAACAACAAGGAAGCAAGCGAAAATCTTCAAAGCTATTACTGATTGAATCTCATTATACTTGTTGAAGATGCCAAGAGCTCCATAGACCATGAGGGTGAAGAGTGTATGCATCGGGCAAATATAGTAGAGCATATAATCATTGTTAAGAATGATACAACAAAACACCACAAAAAAATTTAGCCGCCACATCATCTGAATCATTTAGCAGAATTAGCAAAATACTCTAGATGTAAAGAGAAATGAAGTTACAGCTTAAAACGCAACCTGAGCAAAACGTGCAAGGCTAAAATCTTTTCGAATATAATAATAAGAAAAGTTGCCAAACCCTGTCATCCATACATAAGCAGCAATGAAGACACGTATAGCGTTGTATATCTCCGTCGCAGCAAAATAATGGTACATGAGAAATAGGACCTGTTGTCACAGAAACAACAGTGTAAACAACCATACATTTTGTCACATAAACAGCAATGTAAACAACCATACTCTCAAGAAAATGTCAGGCATCTAAGAAACGATCGGAGAAGACAAGTATTATGGATTCTTAGAATGGAAATTAATGTCATTTCTTTTATTAGCAAGAAACACAATTCATGGTCACTAATAAACCCTCTTTAAGAGTAGACAAATTTATGCATAACTCCAATAACGTGGAGGTGATTTACAAGTCTATTTGCTGAAACCATGAAGTGATATAACATATCCCAAATAAACCTGTCTCTAACTACGTTTTCATTAATTCAAACATCTTGCCTGCATCCATCCTTTCCACTCCTCTGTCTGATGCCGGTTAAGGTAAAGAATGGATTTCCCAGAGAACACTGACTTATCACCATGTTTCTTCAAAGAAGTTGCTGCTGAAACTATAATGAGAAGAATGTATAGAAAGAGAAAGAGATCCCGATTGTAATTCTGTCAAAATGCATAGAAAGTGTTAGCATTTGGTCAAAGTACATCCAAGCAGTTTAATTTGTTAACTGAGAATGATCTTACATCCTTACGAATACAGATTTTCAATAACAGAGAAGAATACTAGGCAGTGTGTAATTCTTTAATCAAATTTTTTACGGTTTTCATCTTATCTATGCCTTTTATTTTTGTTGTGAAAAATGATTACTTCATTCGTTGTATACAACAATACAGAATCAACTTTGTCTACAAGCTTGTGTACCCTTTAATCTAGGCAATCAGAAATGTTGTTCTACATATAAAAATCTAATTTAAATCCACAATGATACATAACATATTTACATAGAAATATTATTAAAGCATTTAATGATACAAATATACAACACTTTCCAGACTCATAACGTACTAAAATCTAGTTGAGCCTATTTTAAATAGGTTAGTGTGAAAGATTAAATTTAATTGTACAATGATTAGTTAAATCATATAGTAAACAGATTCATTGAATGCAACAACAATACATTGTATATAACAGTTAAAGAAGTTTAATCTTATACAGGAGAAATAATGATAAGATACCTTCGTAGTTTCTCCCACAATAGTTGTACGGTCACATATGAAGAAGTACAGCAAAATTGCTCCAAACTCAGAACTACATCAGAAGAACATATTATCCACTGGTTTTTCAGTTTTTACAATACATCTTTATTCATTACAGACTTACATTGCTCTCAAGGTAGCACGGTTTTCTAGCAAAAATGCATCATCCAAAGTCAAAAACCTAAAATTAAAAAAATAAAATAAACCAAAAGAGAAAGACTTCTCTAAGATGGTGGGGAAAATCAATTTAAGATGCTATCATTAGAAAGACCTGATTAAATTTGTTTTGGTGGACGAAGTATGCAACTTTGCAGATCCTGATTTTATCAAGCCTCCTTCAAGCAAAACAGCTCCTTCTTCCTCTTTTGCTGTTTCCACGCCTATTTCAACCAGACTAATTTCTGAACGACTACAAACCATTAGAAATTCTCTTCAGCATTGGATGAAATTAGAAAAAAAAGATATTACATCAGTTCATGAAAATGTCATCTACAGCAATTCAATCCATTAGTTTCTGATCCTATTGTGGGCGTGTTAACATAGGCAGTATCAGGGTAAATAACCCTGATCCTGATATAAACCAATTGTTACTTAGTAAATCAATATCCTTTAAAAGAAAGAATCCGCACTGAAAACATCATTTTTCAAAATGCTCCATAATTTTTCATCCTCAAGAACTTACGGCAAAAAATCAAACACTGCTAGTCTAAAAAGTATAAAAGAATGGGTCAATATGATGCATCTTGTACGCAGATAGAACACTTAATCATATTCCATATTTTTATGTTGATAGAAAATCTTGTATACTTTATTATATAGACCATAAGAAAACGTGTAAGCTGCAGTATCAAATAGAAACTGATTGTCAAGGCTTTGAACATACTTTTTAGAAGGAGAATGAGTCTTCTTGTACTCTAGGTACTCTGAATATATCCACGTAACAAATAAAGGTACGATTCCGAGCAATAACGAAACCTGGACATCAATTTCAGAAAACAACCATAGAACCAGAAAGAGATACAAATCTCAAATAATTATGAATTGAGTTGGTTAAATATCGTTTTTTACTGAGATTAAAGGTATCATCTTTATTTTGTTCTCTTAGAAACCAGACAGCTAGAGCATATTAACCTCATTTGCAGGAAATGAAATCTTTTAGATTCTTTTATATTTATAAAAAAATATAAATCTTTTAGTGCCCTATAAAAAATTAATAGGGCACTAAAGATTTTTATCCAAACCTCAACCTTTAGTGATCGGAAAACCAAAATCAATTTTTTTTACTGACCACCGACAGAATCAGCATAACAGAATAACATGAAAAGTCATTTCAAATTCCAATGAGTCGACGAAGTTCGTAGTACGAACGCAAAACGCAACGAGAATCATAAAGATCTAAATCCATATTACCTTAAGCAAAATTTAACAGTTATTAAACTACCGCCAAAGAAGAACGACTGGCTTAAATAAAAGTTCACCTTTGATTTACACCAACAAATACGGAGCAAGAAACTTTACCTGTCCTGGTTTGATTTTCCCGTAATCCTCCATTTCCGATCTAGATAGAAGCTGCGAATCGAAATGGCAAACGAAATCAAGGGTACGGACAGTTGAATTTCGTAAAAAAAGAAAGAGAAAGAACGTAGAAAAGTGAAATTAAACATCGTAGCAGGTCACATACTTCTAAGGATTAATGTTGATAGAAATGGAGGGAATGCCTACAGCATTGAGTACAAGAAAAGGGAAACAGAGCAATAACAAGTTTGCGAGAAGATCCAGAAGCAAGAAGAATTCGAAGAAAATATTGCTTCAAGATTGGAGAAAATGCCCGCCGACGCGTCCTTTCTCTCTCTAAGCTAGTGATTATGGGCTAAAGCTGTAGTTGTGGTTGTTTTGTAGTCGTTCTCTCTCTCTCTCTCTCTAGCTCTGAATCTGAATTTTCTCCCTGATTCTGACCTTCTTCTCCGAATCTGATCTCTGTTCTCACTCTGAACCTGATCTCCCCCTTTCTTTCTCAATTCATAATTCAATCTCTCCCTCTGCTCTAGTTCAAGAGTTAGTTACTGAGATTAAGAACTAATAAGCAATTATTAAGGCTTAATCCGATTTTAGATCATTTTTCTAGTTTTACCTGCCTTTAGTGTTAACTTGGTGAAAACCAAACCAAACCTGCATTTTTGGATATGAAAAATGCCTGCAGGGGTGGGCACAGCCTGTTCGATTTTATTCCGAAATAAAATTAGAATCGAAATTTACGGTTCTAGATTTTTAGAACCAGCACTAAAACCAATAGTTTCAGTTCTGTTTTTATTTTAATCTAATTTTATTTTATATTAAAAAATTAAAATATAATAATAAAATATATTTTATTATTATTTAAATATTAAATTTTAAGTAATTAGTTGAGTTTAAATCAATTTTTATTTGATTTTAGAATTTTTTTGATACACAATCCCGGTTCCGTTGCACAAATTTTTATTCTTTAAAACCGTTGTCAGTCCATAAATAGTAATTTTTTAAAAATTAAAATAAAAATTAAATTAAAATTGACGATTTTAATTTAATTTATGGGTTTGGTATAGTTTTGCTAAAATTTAGGTTTTAGACAACAGTTTCGAGCACCGACAGTGTGAGTCAAGATGCAATTTCGATATTAAATAAAATGTAAAATAAAAAATCATAATTTAAAATTTTAGATTTTGTTTATATGGGAATTAATGGAACCGAGTGGCTGAAGAGAGTTTAGTTCTGGTTTAGGAGCGAAGGTGGGGAAGAAGAAGTGCAGTAAGGAGAAATGGGTTTGACTATGGGCCTGAACTTGCTACTCCTCATGGCTATGGTGGCTACCAATCTACTCTCCCTTTACCACCTCTCTTCCACCATTCACTTCTCCAATTCATCTCCCTCTTCTTCTGCTTCTTCTTCGGTTCCCGATCATCTCGTTCACCAGCTCCAGAACATTCGTGCCGCCATTAACCACTTGAATCGCCTCCATCCGTCAAGCTCCGGAGTTGATGTTGCCAGACGCAGGCCTGTTGTTACTCCAGATCTCTTTCTTTACTCCCAGCTCTCCCCCATTGCCTCCGCTTGCCATGGAAATCCCGAGCTTCTTCAGAGGTTTATGAATTACACTCCCTTCTCCTTTTGTCCTTTTGATTCCGATCTGGCTGAATCTCTTATTCTTCGCGGTTGTCATCCGCTTCCTCGCCGGAGATGCTTCACTAGAACTCCTGCGAAACCTTCCGACTCTTTGCCTCTGAATCCGTTCTCTTCCGGTATTCCTGATTCCAATATTATTTGGTCTAAGTACTCGTGTAAGAGCTTGAGCTGCTTGAATCGTTTGAAGTCCAATCTTGGCTTTGATCCGCCTCTTGAAATCACCAGATTCATGACTTACGAAAGTGAATTGGACCTTCCGATTCCCCAATTGCTTCAGATTGCCAAGTCTCAGAACTCCGTTCTCCGTCTCGGCGTCGACCTAGGAGGTGGCACAGGAACCTTCGCCGCCAGAATGAAGCTTTACAATGTCACAGTGGTGACGACCACTATGAACCTCGGTGCTCCGTACAATGAAGTTGCATCGCTCAGAGGGCTGATTCCGCTTCATGTGCCGCTACAGCAGCGGTTACCAGTTTTCGACGGCACTATGGATCTTGTTAGATGTGGTCACGCAGTAAACCGGTGGATACCTAATATAGCTTTGCAGTTCTTGCTCTTTGATGTGGATCGAGTGTTGAGAGGGGGTGGATTTCTCTGGTTAGATCACTTTTTCTGCAAATCAGATGATCTTGATAAAATTTATACTCCATTGATTGGGAAATTGAATTATAGAAAGATGAAGTGGGCGATAGAGAGTAAGCCAGACTCTGGTAAACTAAAGAATGGCGAAGTTTACTTGACTGCTCTGCTGCAAAAACCTATATCAACATGATGAGGTAATATGAATTCTTTTACTTTGAACTTCACTATTTTTTATTCAATTTCACCTGAGAACTCAGCTGAATCTAAATAAAAGAATATAGTATCAGCTGAATTCTTTTTATGGTGCTGCAAGATCAATCTGATCCTGCATTTCTATTGCAAATGATCATCAGTAGTTTTTTGTTTGTATGCATTAGATGTTTAACTAGTTCCTCCATGGAGTAGTATGATTTTTGGATTCAAATGTGTTTCTTATAAGTATTTTCGGATGATCGAACTTAAAAAAGGTGTTTCTAGGAACAGTGATTTGGAAATTCTAACTGATCGTCAATCTGATTTTTCACTGGCATGGGTAATTATGGTCCTGCTCTGAGGTTCAGCTCCTGCAAAGTAGAATAACTTCCCTCAAGTCCCCTGTTAAGAAGAGAGAAGAATAGTATATTGTCTAGAATGTAATTTAAGTAACATATTATGGGTGGTTCTTAGTTTGAATTAAGAGTGGATTTTGGTTTGAAATTAAGAACAAATTGTAAATTGGAGGAAAGTAAGTCTCACAATTTTATCGTCTGAGAATTAAGTCAAGAATGTGGAGGCATAATCTCGAATCTTTGCTATGTATTGAAGTGTTCTTGTGTTTTGATAGCAGTTTGTGGTAATTCCTAACATTTACATCCTGTTTTTTTGGGAAAGACATCGTTTCAAACTATCAACCATTACCTTAACTCATTCAACAATGCTGATGAGTTTGATGTCTCTATTTGAAACAAAATCCATTAAGAAAACTAAAACCTTTTTAGAATTGCAGACATCTTTTATTGGCAAATGTAAATTATCACATCTTTTGATTATTTACTTGGATAGATTGGTTGGTTTTACTCGAGCATCTTTCTTCAGCTGTTGCATTGTCTTAATAGCCGCCATGAGAGAAACTGGAGAAAACATTCACATTCAAATACTAGAACTCGCAAGAAATGATGATTGCTGGGAAAATCAAGCAAAGTTTAGTGACGCTCAGACGGTCGACGAGGTTTCTGCTTCCACCTTTTTTTCCTTGAATTTTTTTATGTTAATGTTTTCTTTATTATTCGAGAAGATTAGATGAACGGAGACAGATCGATTCTTGTTTGTCTTTCATAATTATATATGCTTCTGAAAACTCACACCCTTGATTTGAAATGTGTTCAATTTATAAAGACAATTTAGCTTTTGTTCAAGTAGAAAATATTAGGTGCATCTGAGCTTTGTCCACCAATCAATCCATATACTCTTCAAAAGCAAGCTATTATCCATTATTAATTTGGCAATGAAGATATAAATTTCAAAAAATAGAATAGATTTTGATTTTTCTAATAAGTAGAATCAATTTCGATTTTGCTGATGTTTCAAATTGGACCGAATTCATTCGGTTCATTTTACCACGTACGATGACGAAATTGTCCTGATTCAAACATAAATTGCATTACATGTACGAGGAAACATCCAAAATTCTTATTAAACATAATCGTAAAAAAAATATGGTTGATCTGTTACTCTTAAACTTCCATAAGTTAAGTTTATTTTTCAATATTCTTACTATATAAGAACATAATCTGCATTATTCGAGAACAAATCTCGATGCATGTTGTTTCGACTCATATTTTTACGGACCTGGACGTGAGTTTCCGCCTCATGCTGAAACAGCTTCACCAACTCCTGCAATTCTAGCTTTCGAACCTCGACCTCTCCCGTTATCGGCTTCTTCAAGCCGAGATAAATCAACCCCATAATAATTAGGATGATCCCCAAAAAAGTTACCAGTCCCGAAAATAATGCAAATGCATATGGAGTGTTTGATGCTCCTGGAATTCCATCAACATTGATTCCGAACAGCCCGGTGATGATGGTAAGAACAAGACCACACCCTCCAAATATTGCCAAATTATGCGTTACTCGCAGGCTTTTATCCTGAATAAATTTTTATTTTATTAAGAGAATATCGATAAAAAAAATGAGTGTTTGTAATACACATTACCTGCAGCCATGCCCGGACGGTGCTCTGCATGACGTCTTGAATGGTAAATAAACGACCACGAACGGCCTCTTGCTCTTCGATCATTTCTCGTGTATTCTTCCTTATTGACTCTAATAAACTCCTAGCCACCTTTCCTTGAAGATGTTGGAGAAGTTCAAATGCGATCTCCTCTCTCGCATGAAGTGACCACTTCACTCTTATAACCTACCATTAGAAGAGCAAAATGAAGGTGGCCTGCCTCCATTGATTATAGATAACCAGAGGGTAGTAACTATTAAATGTAATAGATAACAGGGTCGTATCATTGTCTGGTTATAATTTAGGCTAAATTACAACTTTAATCCTTACTCTGAAAAGTGTTGGCTGATTTTTTTTTATATTTTTAAATTTAAAATTGGATGGATTGCTTCCAAATCTGCTCCATAAATTCATCTTTTTTGCTGTGCACCCATTGGGTTTTCAGCTTATTTATGTAACTAAGTTATTTCAAAATAAATGGATCCAAGCAACAAAATTATCTTTGAAAATACGAGTTGAAGTGCATGATACTTCACAAAATTATCATACCTGTCTCGACAACTTTTTGATTTCTTGGTTCAGAATTATACCAAAAAGATTCAAGTCTTCATGGGTTCTCCTGATAATAGGGCACGAGGATGATACAATTACTCGGTGGACAGCAACAAAAAAAATGGAAGAAGAAAATCACTTCAGATAATATGATTGTTTTAATTAGAACCTGTCCATGAATTTCAGTTCAACCTCATCTGCAACGCCAAATATGGATTTGCGAAATAGCCTGACACAAACATGCGATAAAAGAAAATTATGTTCAAAATAGTGAGTCCAGAGATGCAGCAATATTAATAATAAAAAAAATTAAGTAGTTCAAATAGAACAACTACTCAGCAAAACAAACTAAATTGTATGCCCAAAGCTAATCACCTATCATCCCATTGAGTGAGACGGCTGGCCAGAAGTGCAATCACTTCATGCACTGTTCGTGGTGAATTGTGACATCCGGTTAGAAGAAGCTCCTGACAAGAAAGATGGAAACAATGTAACCAGAAAAATATACAAATGTAAACTAACTGAAATATGTAATCTATCACTGTGTTAAGAAGCAACTGAGAGTTTTGCTTAAAGGATGAACAACCTGAACTTCTGTGATGCCCAATACATTTACACTTGACACAGCTCCTTTTACATGCATGGCAGTTATTAGAAAGTTTTGAGCTTGCCAAGATCGAAGTACAATTGGAATATCATCCTCATTGGCAAATGGATCACCAGCAGACTGCCCTAAGAGTTCAAACAACAGTCCTCCAGCAACCCTAACTGGGACCTGTCTACGAGCACCCGAAACAATATTCAGCAATACAAGTAGAACAACATAAAAAGCACCTAGTTGAATTGACTATCTTCATATTTTGCATATCTGTCTTTGAACAGACGTTATTATTTCCCCTTTAATAACATCTACTTAATCCCATAAAACACTGGAAATATGAAGAATGCATGTATTTCTTGTCCAATCTACACAAACAAGATTCATTTACATTTTTAAATGCAATGTAAGACTAGTTTGCTTCATAATTTAGAAACACCATGTGATTTTTTGGATTAAATAGATGGAATTCAGGAGAGTGGGAGACCAAATCTACCTCATACAACAGATGCTTCATCCGGTCACTGATGAGTCGACTTTCATCTCTTAAAGCCAAACTAACTGCAGGATGTAACCACTGAGCAGTGCTCAACCAGGTCTGAATGAAGGGATGCTCTGCAGAGACATGACACCACCACGTAGGTCCAGCTGGACTCTCCCAATAAGGTGCTGCTAAATCTGCAACAGCAACGTCTTTATCACTAGCATATTCAGACTGCTGTGAGGACCATCCACCATTGACTTGAATATTCTGGACAAGTTCTGAAATCCTATCCCACCCAATTGGTTTCCAGTTATTAGTTTCAACTCCTTTTCCAGTGTTTACTTGGCCCGGTTGATCCATATTCTCATTGGTAGATGAGATTTCCAACAGTGTCGCCTCATTATGATCCTCCCGTAATCCATTTTCTGCTTTTGTGAAATTACTATTCACTTGTTTGCTTGGAGTCTTAACAGCCGAACTTGACTCTACAAATTTCTTACGGCCTCGAACATACTCAAAAGCACAAATAAGCCCATCTGTCCAGAGATCACATCCAGGAAACGCATCCTTATTGCAAACGACCTTATAGTTTACTTGTTTCTGCGTTCTAATTCCATGTGGAGTAGAGTTGTCACCCATCTCCCCAGTTTTGTGTTCCATTTCAATGAATCTGAGAAAAGAACATACTTTCAGAATGTCACAAAACAGGAACAGAAAGGATTTTTTTACCATAACTCAGTACCAAAATCGTTGCTGCTTGCCTAACCAACACGTCATATGGTGGAGCACAATAATTGTGGGATTTTTAACAATGACAACAGAGAGCAGAACCAGAACTTCTCCAACATTACACGAGATCTATAAACACTTCATTTTCCGTCCCAATGTCGTCCAACAGACCTTGCTCTTAGTGCGTCTTCAAACTGCATTTTTATTCCATTCGCCGCTTTATGCCATTCGTCCAAGTTTTTTTTAACATCTTTGAATTTATTTAAAGAATTTATTCCTCCAAGTAAGCTCGTCGTTGATATTAAAAGACGGGAATCGGAAACAAAGAGTAAATTAAAAGAAAAGCGAAAACAAATGATCAAAACACCCTAAATATTTTACTAGATCCTAATTTCCAGCTCCAAACGATCAAACTCAATCCTATTTCGGCGTCAATTTTCTCATCATTCCAATACTCAATCAAATAACAATCCGGTTATATCAAAATGTTAAGCATATATTCCAATCTCAAATAGCTTCACCAGAGAAAACAAAATTATCAAGAAAAAAAATACAAATAATGAAAAAAAAAACAACGGAATTACCAGCCACCTCCGTCAAGCTCCAAGGTTGATTCGAACGAGAATGATTCTCAGCAGAGAGGCAGATAGAGACGACGCGTACTAATTCAAAGTTTGGAATAATAGCCAGTAATTCTAGACCTCTCCGATTAAAGAACGTATCTACTTCTTTGCCGCCATTGATGCACCTCTCATCCATCCTATTTTCGTTCTTCGATTTTCCAATCTCTTTTCTCTACTCATTAGTTATCATTATTACGACTCCCAAATTTATAATTATTTAATCTTGTTAATTATCATTCATAGTTATATAATATTTTCCTAAATTAAAAAATTATTTAAGTCAGGAAGGTAACAACTAAAACTAACCAGACTAAGACTATAAACTAAATGAGAATCATCGATTTTAATACAATATTAATTTTAATTTTTAAAAAATCATAATTTATAAATTGATACTTGTTTTTTGGAGTAAAAAACCGTGATTAAAAAAATTCTAAAATCAAGTAAAATTCAACCCAGACTATAATAAAATCATATATAAATTCTAAAATTAATTATAAACTCGCTCAATTACTTAAAACTCATCAATTACTTAAAACTCAATTCAAATATAATAAAAACATATTTCATTGTCATATTATAATTTTTTTAAAATATAAAATAAAACCAAATTAAAACCGATTCAGATGCCGGTTCAGGTTTTATTTCAAGATAAAATCAAATCAAATCGACTAGTGTACACCCCAACTAATAACAACTAGCATAGGCTATTACCCAAATTAGACGAAGATTTGGGACCAAATTAAGCTCGATTTTATTCCAAGAAAAAACCCAACCCGGCTTGATTCTGCCTGGTTTTGGCAAAATTGAATCGAGAATCTTCTCGGAAACGACAATGGTCAAGAACAAACTATGGGACCAAAGCGTGAATCAACCTAAATAAAAGTCCTCTCCATAAATATTTAAAAAAGTGAAATTAAATTATACAGAGTACAAAGATCGTGGCACAGGGAGGAGAAAGCAGGCAGTCCAATTATGAAGATAAAAACGACGGCTAAACCTGAGATCATACGTCAGTGCCTGGCCACGTTTAGAGACTCGCTACACCCCAAAAAAGAAAAAAAAAAGAGACCAAGATCAAATTAGTAGCTGTTCTGCCAGATGAGTTGAGACTGCTGCTTTTGGGATTGCCCCTGGCCGCTGCTGCTATTCAGAGATTGGTCCCGGGGATTCTGCTGTTGCTGACTTTCCGGCAACATTCCGGCCTGAGAATGATAGAAATTTGGGTAGCCGAGGTTTCCGTGATGCTGTGATGGCTGTTGACCTTGCCGGAAAGTGGCCGCCGCCTGACCTTGGCCCTGCTGGAAGCTGTAATACATGCTTGCAGGGACGGCAGAAATGGTCCGAGAGCCGGGGCTGTGGACCCACATAGCGGAGTTATCGTTCTGACAAATCAAAACATCAGACCGTGTGTTATCGTATTATGTACCGAAATACCGCAACAATTCAACTTAGTAGAAATGAGAAAAAGCTCCTCCAAGAAGATCTTCTAACAGTTAAAAAAGCCAGCTTCTAAGCTCAATAAATCAAACTGTACCTTTTAGAAACCGTGCTAAATATGGTCATCAAAGACTAACACAAAGTTCACATTCTTAACTTCCTTCCTTATTATATACATCGATCTGTCGAACTATGATTAATTCAGTTAAAATAAATTAAATAAATTATAACTAAAGTAATTATTTATTATAATTACAACTTGAGACTTCACGAATATAATAAAAATATATGTTAAGAAGTTAAATTTAACATTAATTAATTTAAAAAAAATTTCCCTTAATGCCACATAAATTCTAATAATGAGTATGTTTTCTGAAAGGAGAAAGTTTAAAAGCACTTATTGTGATGATTAGGTGTTAAAGTGTGACGGACCAAGTCGAATCCAAGAACAAGAAATTACCTGCTGGAGTGACATCAAATGACTATTGTCTTTGTACTGAGAGCTTATAACATCATCATAGCCTATGGTTGAGCCAGTTGGAGCAGTAGGAGTGTTTAGCGCATAGTTTCCTCCTGGAATGGTGGTTGAGCTTCCAAATCCAGCAATGGTGGCGGATTGAGGTAAATTACTGACAGAGACACTGTTTTTATACTGTGGAAGAACAGCTGCAAGAGACTGATGATAAGAGTTATTGCCAGCAAATGCTTGCTGGAAAGCTGAAGGCATATATGTATAGCTTTGTGGCAAAAAAGGGTATCCAATCATGTTGGTAAAATGTCCCAAAGGAAGAGTTGGTTGGGAATATGGATGGACTGCCAAGTGTTGTGGAAGGGATGGCCCAGGTTCAACTCCGGCACTAGGCGAGTTTTGTGCCACTGGTTGAGGATTTTGAATGCTACTCGTTCTCATGGCCTGTATGCACAAAATAAATTATTAAATTTACCGAAATAATTTATAGTTCAAGCTTTTCATTTCTTAAATACAACCCACTTGATAAAAATGTATAATCATCAATAAAAATTTAGACTCTGATTTCAAACCTCAAATTTCTTCAATGAAAATACTGATCGAGCACATATATGAAAGATCGAATATTGACTTGGATTGATATGAACAAACATTTTTTAGTTACTTCAGATTTTAAAATAATGACTAGGATCTAGCCAATGCGTGCAAAGCAAAAGGACAAGAAGAAAATCTCTGCACACATGCCAAATAAGCCAAGTTTCACTTTTGGATCCATATAGTCTACTAGAACCAAACTCAACAAGCGGACATGGTTCCGTTACTAACAAGTGGAGACCTACCAATAAATCTACGAAACCGATGTCTAATTTAGAAACATGGTCAGACAGGATACTGAAACATGGCTACACCTAGTTTAAGCAAAGTATAACAAGAACGCAAGATCAGCAAAATGGCATAGATTGGTAGAATAACGATAATGGCAACAATAACGATGACTTCTTATTTAGAGAGAGAGAAAATAATATTTGAAAATTTAATCAATCATATAACTGATGATCAGCCTTGGCTCCAAACTTCGAGGAAACATGATTAATTCTACAAAAAAAATGATTTGCAGGCATAGAAAAACGGAAAAAAAAAGTTACATGAAAATCATGTCTATCTATAAATATTGCCAACTAGTGCACCATAGTTTTTAGACAATATTTTCACGAAGTGGTTGATCTTTTCCTTTCTCCTTTATTAGTAAGTAATATTTTATTCATGAAGGAAATGACCGAAGAAAAGGACAAAATCCACCAATGAAGAGCACTCAAAAATAAAAGAGTTTCACATGATTTTCTAATCAGCAGATAATCTTGGAGTTTTAGTTACTTTGACTAAAACAAAAGATTTGCCACATCTAATTACTATATGTTCCGACAAACTAATCAGAGAAAACTATTAATAAAATACTCAAGCAAACTGGACACATATGACCAGAAAAAAGTTAAGAAGCACGGGAGTTCATCAGATAGAGATGCACCTCTGACATGGAAATGGTTGGACCAGTTATAGAACCAGCAGCACTGTTGTATTTCGTGGGCATTGATTGTGTTAGAGGGAAGGGTGAATATGGAAAATCTTCCCTTACAGTCTGAACATTCGAAGTTAACAAAGTGCTTGGCAGTGAACTCGAATATGCCTGCTGGAGATCACCAATATCAAAAAATGACTAGAAAACTAGAAGTAATATTATTCAAAGCTGCAAATAAATATCCATAAACTGAAAAAACAGACCCACAATATGGTAATATTTACTGTAGATGAAAACAGGTTAATTCCACTAATAGTTTGTTTTCTTTTCTAGGCTCAAACACTCTTCGGAAGAGGACATCGTAAGTGCCCTAGTCTGTAGATGCAGACTGACTAACTTAACAGGTGGGATCATTTGCATAACAAGGAATAACCATGACTGTAGTCCATGAAGCTAGTAGAAGAATGCAGGAGAACTTCTTACCATTACATTAGGAAAGTTTGTAAGATTGTGAGCATTGATCTGTTGGTGAGTAAATTGTGCATTTGATTGACTGTTGCTTTCAAATGGATATCTAGGTGCAGGGGAAGGGAATGTGTATTGATCAGGCGGAGTTTCTTCATGGATTTCCTGTTTCAATCCCTCTGATTTCGTTGCAGAAGTTTCATAAGTTTCAGCATTGGTAGCAGTTCTGTGCATTAAAGTTCCTTCTAAGGTAGATCTTAGATGCTCATCTCCGTAGTACTCAGAATTTCTGTAAAAAATTAGGGCAAGTTCAAGAACAAGAAAACAAAGTACAAAAGGTTCTCCATTGATGAGCATACCCAGTTTCTGGGTGTGGGATAGATTGACCACTTGCTTGTACAGATATTTCCTCTACATTACTTTTCAAGGCTCCAGAGGAATATGATCCAGAACCAGAAAAAGGAATTGAGCCAGATCCAAAACTTCCAAAGCTCAAATGAAAACAATCTGCAGTGTGAAGTTGCAAGTGATCTGGAATTACAACAGAAGGATTATCATCTTCGGATGGTGAGCTCTGATCATCATTCTGTAAGTTCAGTTGCTGCAAGTTTGCTGACACTGATGATACACCATCTTCTGCGGAGGTTGAAAAAAATCACATATAACAGCGTCAGAATCTGAAACTGTTTGTGGCAATCATAATAAGTACATACTAGAAGCCTCCAAAATTAAAGATGACTTCAAAGTTTTCCTTCACGAGTTCAATGGAACAGTCCTACCCGAAGATATAGAGAAAGCAGCATTAATAAGCCAAAGTTAAGCTAAGGATGCATTATAAACTAAGTTCACCTTCATTACTCTCAAATCCACGCCCATGAGGCTTGTAGGAACTCATGTCCGTGTATAAGTGGCTATCAAAAGCAGATGCATCGGCAGAGCCATCATCTTCTATACTTCTACCTGAAACAGAAGTAGGTCTGATATGATTTACATTTTCATGTGGCTCAAGTAGACCATCTTCCACCCCATGAGCCTTGTCTACTTGAGAATCTATGTGTTGATTAGTTCCATCAAGGGGAAAGCTAGATGGATCTATATGAGTTTCGAAGCATGTGGCCGAATCTACAACAGCGACATGCGTAACTGGTAAAGGTTCAATCATCGGCCATTCATCGGTGGGGGGAAGGTTCTGGCTTGAAATGCCATGCTCTGGGGAAGTTTGCCAACCCTGATGTGAAGAATTTCCGACATTTTGGTGACTGACATTGTGAATAGGAGGATTGTACACAGCTGAAACCTTGCTTTGTGGCCTACCCTTCTTAACAATATCAGCCATAGAAACTTGACCTGGAACACCCGACCAGGCAGGTTGGTATCCAGAAGATGGCAGGGAGGATAAAGATATTCCATCACCTGTGCTTGGTGCCATTATATTATTCTCTGTGGTCCCTGCATCTCTGAAAAATAATTTAATTGACTATGAGAAACAGTTTTGACCATGTAAAATCACTACTATTAGCTACGCAAACTCATAATGCATTTCATGAACTTATAGACAACCATAATAGGCACATGCTTTCCAAAATAACAATAACACTCTCAAATAAAAATCAAATGTGCTCTCTAACAATAACCAAGAAAAATTGATATGGATGCATCAGCATATCACCAAGTGTTCCATTGGTAATGTGTGACAATTGGACAAGGTAGCTAGCCACAGTTCAACAATTGACAAAAGCAGAAACACCACTACAAGTTGAGATTATTTTTTCAACAGACACAACCTTCTCGATGAAGCTTGATGATTCATGCTACTCCCCACAATACCATGGCCAGAAGATGAAGAACCGGCATAACCATATGTTCCATTTTCCTTTCTGTTAGGCAGTTTACTTTGCAAAACACCAGATTCTATGGAAAAAGTCATGAACATTAAACATAGAATCCAAATTGATGAGTAATGAACTTGCCCAATGCTTTCACAAGAACATTTGCATACCAGAAGAACCACCGCGTCCAGCATAACGATCAGTGATTCCTTTGCTAGAGCGGTTGGTACTATTGTTAGGAGCACGGGGCTTTGAATCTGGCAAATCTTTAGTCTGAAGAGAAAAAAAGACCAAATATGACTAATAAAAATGTGAACAGCAGAGTTGGTAATCTTTTCTAAAAAGAATCCTTAATAATTCATGAGTAGTTAAACCGGATGGATGAACAAATAATTCATGGGGCAAAGATTTCATAAACTGGAAAAAAAACTACATTACATTCCACTAACAAATTATAAATATCAATCCCAGCCATCACATATGCATGGCGGCGATAGCAGTGCTATACAATTGAAAAATAATTTTCTTCCACTCTAAACCAAAAACAAACAGTGCATTTAGCGGACAAACCCACCTCTTTTTTCTTTTCACGCTTGCTCTTCACCTCGTGAAAAGGATCTACAAAACCAATAACTTAATATCAGAAATAAAATAAAATAATTCATGGGAAAACTTAAATTGGCAGATGCTTCAACATCTTCTGCTTCCCATAGAACAAAGCGAGAGCAATTTCAAAATATTTCCTGATAAAAAACCCAATGCTTGTCGACACGTTATGATATAGTGAAATTTACTTGATCACTAAATCAATTATATTCAATCAGGAAAAGGAAAACACGTCCCAAAGACTGACTCATCGTACACTGTGAAAAAAACTCAATCTTCCTCAGCCCTCCAATATGATTGCTCTCCAATTTAACCAAAGATTCCAAACTACTCCAACCTGGGGTTGATTAAAATTTATACAGTAACCCTTCATTTGAAAACAAAACCAGAACTTTGTCTATCCCCCGCGTCTCAACTCAAAACAGACAAGCATACCGTTTGAAGACGGGGATCAAACGGAGAGCAGAACTATGTTGCAGTCAATAAAGATTCCTTTTCTTGACTAGCACAATCCAACTCTTAACTCATGGCAATCAACTGACCCTCATGAAAATATAAATAAAATCCTAAACACACGGGGGGGTGAGATTATTTATTGACAAATAATAACCTTGAGTAAGGAGGCGATTAACTGCTTCGTCAGGGTTCATATTACACTCTTTGAGAGCGGCGTAGACCTCTTGTTCCGTACAGTTATTAACAATCTCCTTCAAGCTCAGAACCATCTTTCTCGAAGCGGCTGGAATTCCAGAAATTCCAGTATTCCCCTTCCCACCATTGTTTGTTCCTCCGCCTTTGCCACTCATTCTCTCACTTCCTTTCTCTCTCTAGGGCTCAGATCTGACAGACCTTCACAAAAGCGAGCTCGCTCTGTGGAATGGAGTCGCAGTCGCCAAGGTGCCGCCACAAAGAAAGAGTTAAGGCAATATATATCTAAACCTCTCCCCGTCTCTCTCTCTCAATCTCTCTCTCTCTCTGGTCTCTCGCAGTTAGCTTTTCGTTTTCTCCCTCTTTCTTATTACGTTCAGATATCGCGGAAGAAAACAATTTAATATTTAATTTATTATAGATCTCTCTTTTCTTTTATTTCCTTTTTTTGTTTTAATATTTCTAAATCGAATTTTGAATAAAGTAGCTAATTTATAATCTTCCTAAATTACTTTTTTAAAAGTAAAATAAAACAAGAAATAATATAACCAGACTTAGATTTAGATAATAAGAAGTAGAGGCAGCCATAAACCGGTTTGACCCAGTTTTATCAAGGAATAAAGTCAGAATCAAAACTCGCGATTTTGGATTTTTGGAACTGTACCGAAACTAACGGTTTTAGTTTCATTCTGATTTCAACCTAGTTTTATTATATATTTTTAAAAAACTAAAATATAATAATAAAATATATTTTTTATTATATTTGAATCATATTTTAAGAAATTTAACGAGTTTATAACTAATTTTAAAATTTATTTCATATTTTATTATGATTTAAGTAAGATTTTACTTAATTTTAAAACTTGTTTAACTCACTGTCCCAGTTACGATTTCACGATTTTTTACTCCTAAAAACCGACACTGACCCCTAAATCATGATTTTTCAAAAATTAAAACCAAAACCGGAGAATAACCGACAATTCTTATCTGATTTATGATTTCGGTCCGATTTTGTCCGCCTCTAATAAAAAGTATCAATTTTAGTTCTAGTGAAATTTCTAGTGGGCCAAATCAGCTTAGGTCAATTAGTTTGGGCCGTTTGAGTGGATTACTCAAGCCCAGTTAGGGAACCCGGATCAATCATTGAGCCGGGTCGGATCATAATAGTGATAAATTCAACGTTGAACCATTGCTAAGAAACTAGAGGCGAAGAAGATAATCTTCCTCTGCAACTTATTCTCTCCCGCGCTTTATAATCCTCCACTGATCAGTTCAAGCTCTCGAACGCAATTCTCCTGTAGTGACGAAGAAAAGAGCTTCAGAATTGTTCTTCCTTGGTCAATAAAAGTCTGATTGGAGCTCTTTCTGGATTTCTTTCAATCAACCTACCTTTCGCTTCTCTACCTTCTATCGCTCTAGATTCTTCTTCTTCTTCTTCTTCTTCTTCTTCTTCTTCTTCTTCTTCTTCTTCTTCTGGAGGGTCTGAGCTGGTGCCTAATGAAAGTATAGTGGAGGAGGCGTGGGAAATTGTTAACGATAGCTTTCTCAGTAGGACGCCATTCCTGGTCTCCTGAGACTTGGAAGGTAGAAACTTAATCTCCTTTTTTTTTATCAGAACCATAAAGTCCCCACCACGATCAGAAAAAAAAAATTGCGGTGGATGTGCGTGGTTGATCATTTGCTTAATTATCCCGAAGTTGTAATCATCGAAATTTCCAATAGCGAGTCTTGTTCATATGATCAGCGATTGATTCTTTCAGATGAAAAAGGAAGATATGATATGTACTTCGATACAATCTCGATCAAAGGCACATGGTATAATTAAACGATTGTTAGGCAGTTTGGGCGATCCTTGTACTCGTTTTCTTTCCCCTCCAGAGGTATTCATTCTTGTTTCCTTATTTTTTTAAGCAATTTTTTTCAATTTACTTGTGTTAGGATTGTGATCATTAGTTAAATGTGGTCAATGTTCAATTCTGTGTCTGTACTCGCTAGTAAAGTAGTTGGTTTTGAATTAACACCTCAGCCTAAAGTTGAATAACAATTAATTTTATTCTGTGATTTTAAGAGCTTTAAATATAACCAAATGATAAAGAAGAAGAAAAAAATCATTTGAAAAAACACACTATATTCGCTCAAATCCATTCGACCCATGAAGTCATTATTTTTTTGGGAGGAACTGATCCCAAAAAAAACTCCTTCACATTCTCAATTTTGTCTTTTATGAGTTTTGGTTAGGGAAGAGATAGAAAAATGATACTTCGTTGCTTACATGTCTAACACTACATGTACTAGGTAAACCACAATCTGAACTAAGGTGCTTCTAAGGGTATGGTACCATGTATTGTTCCTGGTTTTCATGAGAAATCTGGGTTCAGTAATGGAATATCTTAAGATTGTAAAATATATCCTTTTTTCAGGCTTTGTATTGTTCTTGATTTATACATTTCATTTAACTAATGAAACAGTTCCGTTGGTGCAGACCCAAATTTAAAAAATAAAGGAATAGAAAGAATAACCAAATGATTGGGAAAGAATATAGCTTCCTCCAGAATGGCTAAAGGTATTTTCAGCTTTACAGCCCAAAATGGTATCTCTTTGGAAGGAACAGACTAGGCAAAAGCAAAGCACAACCCAGTATAAATAAGAGCCAAGACCTGACTGCAGAATCACCCATCTCTAACACATTCATTTCCTCTCTCATTGCAGGTACAATGGTCACAAATCAGATGAAATCCGCAGCTTCTCTGCTTTTAGTGCTCAACTTTTGCATGTATGCCGTGGTGCTAGGCATTGGCGGGTGGGCCATGAACAGAGCCATTGATCATGGTTTTATAATTGGTACGTTCTTTGTTTGTTATTCACCCATGGTGTAACTGGCTGATGTTTTTGTGCATTTGAAATGCAGGTCCAGGATTCAATCTCCCAGCACACTTTTCACCCATCTATTTCCCAATTGGAAACGCTGCAACTGGCTTCTTTGTCACTTTTGCTCTCCTGGCTGGCGTGGTGGGCGCTGCTTCTGCTCTTTCTGGACTCAACCACATCCGCTCTTGGAACGCTGATAGCCTGCCCTCTGCTGTCACGGCTGCCTCCATTGCTTGGGCTCTCACTCTTCTTGCTATGGGGTATCATCTGCTCTCTTGCTTTCCAGATTTCTGTTTCTAGTTACTGATTTATCTACGAAACTTAGCTTTATCGATTGACTTGTGTAGTTTTGCTTGCAAAGAGATTGAGCTCAGACTCCGAAATACTCGGCTGGTATGAATATATATCACTGTATCTTTTTCGGTTTGATCTTCTCTTCTCACTTTCTTGTCCACTAAGTTCGATTTTTGCTGATACAGAGAACTATGGAGGCTTTCTTGATTATACTATCTGCAACTCAGCTTCTATACATAATCGCCATTCATGGAGGAACTTCAAGAAGAATACTCTGAGACGGTGGCTTGGAACTCAATTCTTGTTTGGTTCGATCTTCCTGGGATTTCGATTTCCTTCCCAAGTTGAATATATGAGTGTTCCGTGATTTGTGTATGATTGAATTTAGTGTCTACCAATTTGAAATTTGTGGTCAATTTTTCATTAAATCTACCCTGACGGATTTTAATCCAATTTCGAACTCTATCTCGCGACAGTTTGAAATCACCCCGAGTTTTATCAAATGAAAAACGCGACATTCACGAGCTAAACTTAACGTAGAAACGGACGAAAGAAATAAATTGATGGTAAAAATTGCAATACCGAAAAGGGGGCAATAAATAAAAGATAAAAACTTCTTAGTATCATATATCCAAATCTCCTATCAATGCCCTGAAAGCCAAAGATCAAGCAGAAAATAACGTCAAATTCAGTCTATATCAGAAGAAGATTCCATGGAGGTAGCCATATTATCTGTTGGAGCCAGTCCTCTCCGGCTGTGCTTCTGCATAACAACTAAGATTGGCCCATATTGCCCGAGCGTTTTAGGAAAAAGCTAAAGCTGATAAAGTAAGTTGTTTGTTTCGGAAATCCTAGATTCAGACGAGAGATTGAAACCTGGAGCGAGTTATCTGTTGGAGCCAGTTAGTGCATCGAACAATCCACAGCAACTGAAAATGGAGGTTCTTTGCGCCATGCGTGGAGCCGAAGCAGCGACCAAAGGCTGTTTAACAATTTCAGAAAAATGCTATTCAAGAAACAGTAATTCAATTATAATTGTATCTTAACATGTAAATAAAATTGCAATTCTCTACCTGGCTTTCAGAATATTCAGGAATATCATGATGCATAATCTGTTCTCCCCCATTATCTGGGCGACGATTTAGAACGATCGAAGAAGTCAAATTTTCACGTTCTTTTTCCTCGAATTTTTCTCTCGATTCTTCTAACAGTAAATCAGTTAAGGACGGTGGAGTCTTTGTCGCATCATTAGTTGTCGATAAGAGGCTTTCGACACCTTCGTTTTCTGCAATATAAATCGTCTGCTCTGCATTCGAATAACCAGATAACGAAGAATCGCCCATGACCTCGATTTGGCCAGAGCCAATAATTTTCTCATCGACTGGCACAATGTCACTCATTTGAATAACTTCTGCAGATGTGTCGGTTTTCGAGACAAGATTATGGTCAGCTGATTTAGTGTCCATGACATGAGATTCGTCTTCCGAACTACTACTGCTGCTGCTAGAGCTAGAGCTAGAACTCCCATCACTGCCTTCCTTTGATTCCTTTCCAGACCCAATGTGTTCGATGCTCAAAATCACATTGGTTGAGTCTTCATTGGCCACGTTCTGAAGAACGGGAGGCTGGTCACTCTTTTCGACTCCGTCGAATGGAGTTTGATCATTGTGATGTTGTTGAGATGAAGGGGAAATAAGTTCCCCACCATCACTTCCCTTTTCATCTTGACTTTTCACATCTTCATTCCCTGGTATGGTTTGAGATTAGTCAATGAGAATCGAATCAGAATCAGTAAAATAGTATGAGTTTCATTGACACTTGGTCTGAAAACTCTCGTCCAATCAAAATGGGGTAAAATCAGAGACATTATTCAACCAATCAACCTCACAATTTGTATGAATATGAAGTTCGGTAAAGTAGAACAAATCAAGAAAAACAACTCATATCGACAAGCACCCAATAGTTCAATTATCAAAAAGTGCAAAAGCGAAGAAGAAAGAACGGATTATGAATTGAGAGATTGGGTAACTTTGAAACAGCAAGACGACCACTAAATAATCAGAATACCATCTTAGAAATCCATCGTATAAAAGCAAATAAAATGAAAAGAAATCATAAGAGCAATGCTTAAACAAAGGTGTAAAGAACATACCTAGTGAATCATTAATCGAAAGATCCAAAATAGCTTCTTTTTCCTTCTTTTTCTTCGCAGCTTTTCTCCTCTTCGCAGCTGACGGCATAGTTAACTCTTGATTCAAATCTATCTCCCTCTCAAAGATGCGTTGTCTCTGTAATCCCAACCAGATCTCTCTCTATCTCGCTCTCGTTTTCAAGAGGGGTGTTCTGGAAATGAAAAAGGTGGCTAGAGCAGGTGAATGAAAGGTCGAAGATGAGGACCCATTTTAAGGTTTTGGAAAATAGCATCGGAAAAATCTCAAATTTCCATTTTTTAGTGTCTGGAAAAGGCTTCTCCTTTATTATATGCCCGTTTCGGTTTAGACCGCGGTTGAGTTTGAATGACAACCAATTCCACTCTTTCGAAGAGCTGTGAATTTACTCTGCCAGATCAAACTTCCTTGCTTTCCATTGCTATTTCTTAGGAAACATTAAGCCCGTTACAGATGAACCGGTTCTAACCTCAATATGCTTTATATCGATTACAGATGAAAACACAACTTATAAATCGTCACCAAATTCTAATCCAGGTTGATGTAAGAGAGACACCCACGAAGATGATCGTCACCATAACACTTTACATTATTTTCATTTCATCGAAAACTTCTAAAAATATGTTTCAAACGTATAATTGGCGTCATGCGACAAATAAAAGACGTGAAACATTCGCCTATTCAAGAGCGTGTTTTGGCAAACAAAGTAGTTAATCGTTTGGAACGTTGCTGCGAGTATTTATTTAGGAACGTTTTGAAAATATCTAACCATGTAACATAGTTTTGAATTTGTAAATAATAATTTCATACAGGAGAAAAATAAGAAAATAGGTTTGAGTAAAAAAAGATGAAATTTTAAACTATTTTTAATATATTAAAACTATTAGCTAAATTAGGGTAATAAAACTTTGCTAAAATTGACTTGATATACCTAATTTCGTTCGGACACATTAATTTTCTTTTGGACGTTTGTATCGGACGGAATGATTTGTTTTCGAACGTTCGAAGAGTCTTAAAATAATATTTTTAAAACTTATTTCTTTTTTTTTTTTACTTATTTTTTGAAACTGAAGGCCCAAAAAACAATTTTTATAAAATATGCAATGAGAAGTACTAATATTTTAGTAGATTAGAGACAAAATTCACGTGTATTGGGGATAATTTTAATAAATTAATTTTAAAAAATATGTATAAATTGTCAGAGATAGAGATAGCCACGTGCATTGATGTTTTTTTTTTTTTAATTTTGTAAAATAATAAAGTTAATGTCATTAAATTTTTATAATATATCTAAAATGTGTTACATGCTACTACTTTTAACTTCTAACTAGGGGTGGGCATCAGGTATCAGATTGGATTGAGGCAAATTCAATCTGATCCGATAACAATCGGATCAATAATTTTGATCCTATCGGATTCGGATGCATGTGTCATTTGAATCCGAATCTGATCTGAATCTGATTAAAGAAATCGGATCGGATCGGATTTTTAAAAACCTGTAATTCTGAAATTTTTCGAAATTGTAAAAATCTGTAATTCGCGACGCGATCCGATGAGGTCTGAGGGTACCGACGGCCGACCGGCTCCTCCGTTGATTTTTCCTCTGTTTTTCTTCTTTTTTAACGAATCTACTCATTTACAATTACAATTACAGAAATAATTTACAAATATAAAATCAAATCTTCATACATATTTATACATTCATTTCTGTTCTTTGTGGCCGTCGTCGGAGACTCGGAGTCTAGGAGCAAAGGGTCGGCGATGCGGCTTGGCTTTGTCGTCGAAGTAGCGGAGTTGAGAAATTAGGATGAGTGATTTTCAGATTCCAAAATCGGAGTCGGGGATGCTGAATGATTTAGGGTTTCGACTTTCGACTTTTGACCGATTTGAATTAAGCAATCCGACTTTCGGATTGGATCAGATTTGCTATCAAATTTGGTTCGAATCCGATAGCCAATCTGATCCGATAACGATCCAAAAATCAGATCAAATGAAAAATTCTTCTACCCCTACTTGTAACTGTCTTTCTACATCAATTCTTGATGTACTACATGTAAACGAGTGTCAAGGTAGTTCCCTGAAACGGGGAAAATAAGGTCAAAAGTGTTTAGGATGATCAAGGTAATGTCGGGACTCGGGCCACAGATAGTCAGATAGGTACCTCTGACTCGAAAGGTTGATAAATTGACACAAACATTTGCCAAAATCACACATACGAGATTAGACCAAGGCGGGCCAAAGATGCAACATAGTATGATAATATTATAGATTTATAGAATACGTTCTAATACTTAGAAAATTGAATTATGCTTAAAAATTATATATTTTTCAAAACCGACTAGTCCTTTAAAAATTAGAAAATTGAATTATGTTTAGAATACGTTTTGATCAATTGTGACAATTGATCAAAACGTAAACACTATAGACTTAAAACCGACTCAAAATCTAATCATAATGGTACTTCGTATAAAATTTAGAATCAAACCTTAGGTTGCAGTTCGATTTGGGTCAATTCTCAATCTACAAATTAAAGGGTCAGCTTTAAAATTTTAGAACCGTGAATTCACGTATTGATTTGGAATCATAAAAGAACCAGACCGAACTAGTCCGGCCCGGTTTGGACTAGACCGAACTAGTCGGGCGCTTAAGGGCTCAGCCATTTGACTCCCGCAACTTGGCCACAGCCTTGCAATATCGACTCTGCAATTCAGTTCATACTTTCATCGAAGAAAGTAACAGGTCTGTTCGCAGAGAAATTCAGTTCATACTTTCAGCGAAGAAAGGTTAAGGGTCTTAGATCTCTGACGAATTGTCAATTTCGAGGCTCGCTCTTCTGGCTCAAATCTAAGTTTTCGCTTCGAGTTTGCAGCTAGGCGTCTGCGTTTGGTTGAAATTTCACTTGTACTCATGGATGCTCTGAGAAAGCAGGCTAACAAGCTCAAGGATCAAGTCGCGAAGCAGCAGCAGGTGATTTCATATTCACAAATATTTTTTTTATAGTTTTGATTTGCTTCCATTGTTTCCTAATACTTGCGCAAGTATAAACAAGATTGAACTGTGTCAGTTAAGACTTCATTTTCTGTTTTACGAAGTATTATCTGGCATTTTTTATATTTCCCCAGTTCCATGATATTCATTTTAACTTGAAATTGCTCCAATTCTGTTTGCCAATTTTCTAATTGCATTTTGCGATTAACCAATTTATATGCTCAGAAGCCCTCAGAATGTACACGTTATTTTGGGGTTACTTATTAACATTGTTAACGTTTTTTCCAGGATTAGATGGTTGTTCTTAATGTTTCCCAACCATGGCCTGCTTCATTTTTTATTAGTGCTTAAAATAGTAGTTGACTTCGAGTTCAACTACAATTTATTACTATTATGGACGAAAAGGAAAGTTAAAGCTCTAACTTTTCAATTCCTAAATTTCAGGCTGTATTAAAGCAGCTTGGTGGGACTGGCTATGAAAAATCTAATGCGATGGTGATAGATGAATCTGAGATGCAGAGGCATCAACAACTGGAGAAACTGTATAAATCGACTCGCGGAGGAAGGGTATATATTTTCCTGTTAATTGATGCGTTTCCATTAATTAATACAATGAGAAATAAAAATTCTTGTAGAAAAAGCAACCTAAGAGGTTTAAATAAATTCGAATTCTAATCTAATTGTATCTACCTTTTTTTTCGGGGTAGAACAATGGGTTCTCCAAATTATTCCCTGCCGAGATATTTGTAATGTCTTGATCTTTTTTCTTAACTCACCTGCTTGTCTGAATTTTCATTTAATATAAGATGATACAGATTCATTAATCTAGTATCAGTGACTATCTTTGTTGTGCATGAGTAAGAGCTCTGGGGACTAATATGCATATACTTATAACATACCAATCATCGATTACCTTACATTTAGTGACGGAGTCGAAATAAAGTGCATCGTTTGCCCCCACCAAGTGCCCATGGTATTAAAAGGGTTTGTTGGGTTAGAAATAATATTTCCAAGTGCCGATGTCATCATGGGAAGCTTCTTGTCCTAGTAAGACGGTCTCTAGAGATTTATTTGATTGGTTTTACGTAATTTCTGTGAACAAATGCCTGGACAAAAAGAGATTCAGAGGTAGAAAGAGGTTCTAGTAAGGTTATTGCGCATGAATTTTGTATGAAAGAGCTTTACAACAATTGGAAAGAGTTTGCTGCGTTCAAATCTATTATTGTGAATGAATCTGGTGGATTATATATTCTCATTCAAATTACTGATGATTTAATTTTTTAATTATTGTATCCGTTGAATCTCCTTTTCTTTACAGCATTTTCTCAATATTTCTGTCCTCACAAGTAGGATTTTCAAAAGGACATTATTAAAGCTGGAGAGGCATTTATAGCTTTGGGTTACAAACACGTCGAAGCAGGTGAGAACTCAATTGATGGGATCCACAACGATATTATTCACATCCTCCTAGTAGAATACAACTTATAAATGTAGCATGCAGATGGGTTTGTGACCAGTTATTTTGTCAATTGAGGCAGTTTATTATGACATATGTACTCATCTGTTTTTTTAACTGAACCAGTTGCTTGAATTATTTGTGGTTGTCAGGAACCAAGTTGTGTGATGATTGTTGTAGCTACGGAGCTGAGAATATCAACGACAATATTTTAGCAAAGTCTGCTTCCATATATGGTGATGCTCGTAAGCACATAGAGAAGGAGCAAGAAGATTTGATCAAGCTTTTATCATCTCAGGTTGACTATTTAACACATGCTATCGTATGTATGCAAATTGTAATTACACAGATAAACATACTTCATCCGTGCAGTTATAATTAATCATTGCCTAAAATACCGATGATCAAAACTGAGCTATTTCTATAATAACTTCTTACTCAGATGGTTTTAACTATTTAACATGAGATTATCAGTTCCCTCGTACATGCCTGATTTATTATTATTCGCGTCTCCATGATAACACATCTAATTGACCATCTAGGGATGGCTTTCTCAACAAAGACATTATTTTACGTAGATGTATCTATTCCTAATACATATATTCCTCCTACTATGTCTTAGGCTAGAAGCTTTATTTAGTCAAATTTAAAGATGAAGCATTAAAAAAACATTTCTCTCTAGGTTCTAGATCCCTTGAGAGCAATGATTACTGGTGCTCCATTGGAAGATGCTAGACATCTTGCTCAACGTTATAGCCGAATGAGGCAAGATGCAGAAACACAGGTGTGCAGTAATCTTGATGCAAACTTTATGTTCAAAGTTTCAATTTCAAATTTCTCAGTTCTCACATTTTGTTTAAGTTATTTTGGACAGGCGGCAGAAATTACCAGAAGACATGCCAGGGTGAAGGAATTTCCGACTCCTGAAAATGTTGCAAAATTTCATGCATCAGAATCAAGAATGCAGGAAATTAAAGCAAACATGACGATTTTAGGCAAAGAAGCAACAGCTGCATTGGCTGCAGTTGAAGCTCAACAGCAAAGACTGACGTTCCAAAGGCTTGCTGCGATGGTACTAAAGTTTAAAATCCTGAACGAGAAGACACATTATGTTGAATTCTGTAATATATGAGATTAAAATGATCATTAAGTGAATGATTTTGAAGGTTGAAGGAGAAAAGACATTTTATCTTCGAGCGGCTGCCATTGTTGGAGAGATCGAAACTGAGGTTTGTTTTCTTTTACCATTTTGAGAAGGAAATAGCTGTCTGGCCATTAATGTTAGAAGCTTATTGTATGGCTTGGATACGTTGCAGCTTGTTACCGAAAAGCAACGGAAAGATTCTGCTCCTCCCCTAATTTCACCGGAGAACGAGTCGCAGAAAACATCATACTTTTTGGCCGAAGTAAGATATCTTTCATTTCTTTTGCTTAGTGAAATCAGCTCCTGGGTTCAGTGTTATAATGGTTACTGTTCATCATATTGCTGAAATGAGCGCTTAACCTCAGAAAAAAATGACAATTATCAAACTATAGACGCACAATTATCAAAGAAAGTGATCAAATTGGATCTGAGTTCTTCTCATCAGCTTCCACAACTTTTAAGCAATAGGAAGAAATGTGTTTGAGTATGGCTAAACCTGAATCTTTATCTCTGCAGCAATTAGAGTGGTTAAAATAGAAGTGACTATTTTGTTTGTGTCTTTTAGTCATCTTTCCTTTCTGCAGGCCATTCACTCTTTTGACGCGGCAACCGAGAAAGAACTGAGCTTGTCGGCAGGTGATTACATTGTCGTGAGACAGGTGATTCTATCGTCTTAAACATATTTCAAATTGGACTATACATGCAGATTGAGGAACCGAGTTGAATAACTTTGATTTAAAATGGATATTATACTAACGATAATTGGTTGTAAGCAATATTCGATAAGAAATATGCTTCGAGTTTGAAATTATCACTCGTAACACATCATAAATGTCGCGTGATAATCCAGGTTAGCTCATCGGGATGGTCAGAAGGCGAATGCAAAGGTAAGGCTGGATGGTTTCCTTCATCTTACTACGAGAAACGCCGGAGATTGCCCGATACGAACATGTCATCTGAATTGTATTAAACATGATACACCTCACAAGGTTCGAATTCTTGATTTTTTTCCTATGTTTCCATTTTTTATGTGCCTATTGTTTTTGAAATTTCCAACAACTTTGCTCGTGCCTGTATATACATATATTTTCTTATGAAACTAGAAAACGGTTGAAAAATGTCTGTTATCGGATAGTTCCAAGAATCATCTATGTTGGAAAATGTTTTTTTAGTGCGTATCTAACCTATCGAAATTTATCGAGCGAACGGAATCTTATGTGACAAACAAATGATCTTCCTAGTATGTTTTTCTTCTGATTCTTAACTCAATATGATGCATTTATAATGTCTTGTAATTAACCAATTGCTGAGTGACACGTTGAGATGGGAGATTAAATTGTTGGATTAATAATTTAATAAAAGTTCATTAATTTCAGCAAACGAACAAGTGGTTGGATTTCAGTTTGATCTTCAAATCAAAACCCAATAAAACATAGATCAAGAAATTTGGATTCAATGATCGAAACATGTAACACTGTTAGAGAAATAGTAATTATGAATGTCTGAACAGAACCAGTTGCTTCCCGTTTCAAAGATCATACTCTGGTCGGTAAGTACGGAAGGCGTAATGAGATGAGTTATTTTCAATGAACTCCATTAAAGCCCCACCAAGCTTTTTTGCAGCGCTGGCGGGCGGGGTTCTATTTTCAAACCCAAAAAACTGATCTTAGATTCGTTCGAATCTGCGTGAAAAGCAGCACCAACCGCACAGCGGAGTGGCTGACAACGCCCTCTCTCTTTCTCTAGAGAACTGTGCTGAGGCGCATTCGCTGCTCTTTCATCAGAACCCAGAACGAAACGCCAACCATTCTCGAACCCCACATTTTATCTCTCTCTCTCAATTTTTAGGGTTTTAGATGGGGATCGCGACTCGACTCGGATCTCGGCCTGCCCGTGGCGTTTATCGCGTTTTGGCATTGATTCATCGCCGATGGTTCGTTCATTAAAGGTATTGGCTATTGAATCTTTGTGTTTCTGTGTCTCCTGTTTGAGAGAGTTTTAAAAGCTTTCATTTCTGTTGGGTTTTAGCATTCGATGTCATATTTCTTGCTTAAGTGTGCGAATTTAGGAGGAGAAGTTTGGAGTTTCTTGCAGATCCCATGATTTTTTGCTTTCATTAAAAGTTTGTTTTCTGTGTCTCCTGTTTGGAGTCTCTTAAATCTGAAGTTTTTCTTTCTTGATGATGTTTGTCGGTCTGGCTATTGACCATCTCTGATAAAGAGGATGGCATGTATGGACTCTCGTAGCTCTACGTTTTTGAAACTTGAATTTCCAATTTCTTGATTTCCTTGAACTATTTTGACCTTGACGATGAATACATTATGTTCATTGGATTGATATGCAAATCATAGGTATTAGGTGGAATGCTAGATCTGATAAGGGGAGAGGATTGAAGGCATATTAGATGGATATCATTTTTGTGTTGATATCGATAGATCGATTGGATGATGGTTGATATGATCATTAACTTTTTGTGGAGGAGATGTTAAATAATCATCTATTTCAGGTTGGGGATTGAAAAGTTTTTGATTTTTGCCTTTGCAAAGTTGCGATTCTAGTTCATCGAACGATCTTCGTAGTGTTTTTTTCACTTTCATCTCGATAAGTTTTGATGGAGGATTTTCAAGATTTCCATTTTTCTAGCTTGGATTTGGTTACCCGTAAGTGAGTTACCTCCCGAATCTCAGTTCCTAGTCTGAATTATGACCTACTTAGTCGATCTTACTGCCGCTCTATCACGAGATTTAAATCTCGCATGAAGTACGAATCCTTGTGTATTTTGTAACATTTTCTCTGTGGTTCTTCGAATTGGTAGGTTTTGAGGATGAACATAGATCTCTCCTTCGATGATGATCCACGACACGAAGGATTGTTCGATTTATGGAATACTTCAAAAAGTTTCAAGTAGGGAATGAAGCCGTTGGTCCGCGACATATAGTAAAAAAAAATTACAACATCGACGTTTTTTTATGTATCATATCATATCCATTAGTTTTGATCGTTTTCGAGACACATACTATGATTTTTGGTGGTACTAGGTAGCAATGCAATTGTATGCATTCTTTTGTGAACTTGACAAGAACATTCTCATGAATGTTGGAAAATCAAATTCTAAGATTTGCAATCTTGTGAATAATTAAAGGTAAAGTGCAATTTCGATTCTTAATTTTACGTGGATCGGACGGATAATGATATAGGTTTTTCACGAATTGAAGCGAAGTTTTTTGCCAATTTGATGTAATTATAGCGTTAATTATATGTTAATTTATTATTTACTTAATAATTATGTTAATTTATAATGATTGAGATTGAAATTTTATTTTTGGGTAATTTAAGAAATTAAATACTAGAGTTTATTCCATTTTTACAATTATATATTTTTAATATTTTAGGAAAAAATTTAATTACTCATAATTTCAGTTAAAAAGGGTGTAAAAAATGTAATTACTTATAATTTGTTTTTCCTTGCACAACATCAATCCGACGCAGTTTGTCCACGGCAGGAGATCGAGAGGCGAACGGGAGAAAGAAAGAGACACGAACAAGATGGTTGTGGAGGAGGTAATCAAGGGTTCTGTAAACGAGGAAGAAACCAGCGCCGTCGCCGACGCAGTGCCTTGGGTTCGTGGCGGCGACGAAGAAGATGAGGCGATTGAGGAAGGAGAGATTGTGGGAGACGCAGATTCGACGTCTTCGAAGCAATCTGCGGGCTTAGTTTACCATTTCACCCTCTTGAGTATTCTTGGACTTTTTGGTTTGATAGCCCTTCGGCCAAGAGCAGGCAGGCTGCTTGGGGTACCTCCATGCGCCCGATCTATACTCTTGCTACTGTTGAAGAATTTTGGGGGTAATTATCTTTGGTTTTTCTTATGTTTCTGTTCTGACGGTGATTTTTTCTTGGTCTATTTATTTTTGGTTCAGGAGAAGTTTATCTTCTTGATTGTTTTTGTGATGAAAAATTATAGCTTTGATTGATTCAGGAGGAAGAGTTGAATTCGTATTTTTATCACTTTTGTTATTTATCTGTTTCCTGATAGTATAAAATTAGGTATACTGAGGTCGAAAACTTGAAAACCCAATTTATTTAGTAGGATTATGTGGATTTCATGCGGATTTTGTGCTTTATGACGGTTGATTTATGTGCAAGAACGAGGAAAATGATGCTAGCCATCTTTATTGCATTTTCCGTTTAGGATTTGTACAATTGGCTTCGAAATATTTTTTAGACTGGAAAAAGTGAAGTAGCTTGAGATAACCAGGATGTTAATCTTCATCATTTACTTTCATTTGAGAGTAAAGACTTGATTCTTTATGTAAAGATCTTTTGCAATCTCAAAAGAAGAATAACTATTTTGAACTGACACTGTTTAATCAAATGTATGGTTTTTAAATGGGTTCTTATTGTCCCTTTTCATTGCTTCTATTTAAAACCACCCTTTGAATCCTTAAAATTTTTAGTTCAACCATCCATTGATTTGTTCCTGAATTCCATTTTGCATTCAGTGTCTATAATAATATTCATCATCCAAGCAAGTTGGCTGTTAGAGCAGACTTGTATTGTTTCAAAGATAAGATTGAACCAAAGTGGGAGGATCCTATTTGTGCTAATGGGGGAAAATGGACTGTAAGCTACCCGAGAGGGAAATCTGATAGCGGTTGGCTGAATACGGTATTTTCCATTATTACTTTGGTAATCGAAACCGAATAAGAACTATTATCTTCTCATTGTTTCTTCAATTGGTTTCCTAATGCTGTTGGCACCAGTTGCTTGCGATGATCGGGGAACAGTTTGATCACGGTGATGAAATTTGTGGAGTCGTGGTTAACGTCAGACCCAGAGAGGAAAAGATCTCTCTTTGGACCAAGAATTCTTCTAACAAAGAGGCTCAGGTAACAATATCGTTATATGATGTCAATACTGTTCAAACTGTCTGGTAAACTTTCAGTAAAGGTTGTTTTGGTTTGACCCTATGATTATATGATTATATTCTTAATACAACCGTTCGGTTGCCGATCTTAGGTTGGCTTTTTTTTTTCTCTTCATCCTCGAACTGCAAGGATGATAGAAAAATTGCTTACAAAAAGTGAATTCGAGTCCAAAAGCTAGCATGATGATGTCTAATGGGATTGTTTTTAGTGCAGATTAGCATTGGGAAACAATGGAAGGAGTTCCTTGATTACAATGAAAGCATTGGATTCATAGTCCATGTAAGTCGGTTGTTTATGCTTCCCGTAAATGGAATCACGCGTCTCAAACCCGTGTTATTCTTTCAGGAGGATGCCATAAAATTCGACAAACAAGCGAAGAATCGATACACTCTATGATTTCAAGTGCAGTCGACCCCATGCCTCGGAGGTCTGATGTCTTCCATTTCCTTCCAATCTACAGACACTGTAAAATTTAGTTCTTTCTATCGTTTGTCCTTTTTTGTGACAAAGTTTAGTTTGGTTGATATAGAAAACTGTTTTCTTTTTGTAAGGTTTCTGCGATTATCCCAGAAAAATAACTTAGTTGGACGATGTTGTTTAAGGTTTTTGTCTCTTCGTTTGTTACGGAACGTGGAATGTCGATGAATCGAGTCCCCGTTGTTCGTTTTCATGAGCTTTCACGGGTAGCTCAAGAAAGTATGGACGACGATCCACATCGTTTTGCATCCTCAGCTAATCGAGCGACCAGCTATTGAATAGTGTATTGATTATCGTCTTTTCCTTCCTCCCCTCTTCCCATCCAATTCGAGATTATCTCGATCAGGAATTTTGCAACTGATTAATTTTTTTTAATTTATTAAAAAATAGTTCAGGCTTTAGTACACTTTTCAAATCAGGCGTTATTGTGAGGGTATTTAAGTATTTTCACAGTCAACATGGTCGTTTGTGCAATTAAGAAAGAATTTGGCGAATTACCTTGATACCACTATCGAAATTTCCCGCCAAACGGAGTCCACCTTCTTCTTCTTTCGAGGTTAATTTGCAGAGACCTTAGTGAGGGAGACGAGGAGACCAATGGGGATTCAGGGGCTTCTGCCCCTTCTCAAATCGATAATGGTGCCAGTCCATGTTAAGGATTTGGAGGGTTCTTCTGTGGCGGTTGACACCTATTCTTGGCTTCACAAAGGCGCCTTGTCTTGCAGTAGAGAGCTTTGCAAAGGTCTACCCACCTCCAGGTTCACCTCTTTCTCTTCTCGATTAGCTTCATCTCGATGGATTTATGGTATCTGAACTGGTGGTGGGGAAATGGGTTTATGTTGTTGCTCAAGATTTTAGAAACAGTTTTTTTTTGCTTTAGTTCTTTTTTTTCATGAACACGAAGGTTATTCTTCCGTATCCTCGATATATGTTCTTTTGAATTGGGTTTTCCAGCATTTTGCCATAAGGTGTTATTACTATTTCAACTCATGAAAGCTTCTTTTGAATTTGGTTTTTACTTCTCGTTTTCGAGCATTAAAAGCGATAGGTCTCGAGAATGCTGCTTTGTCATTTTATTAATCGTCTGCATTTCCTTGCAATTTGTTTTCTAGTTTTGGCATCTAGTATTTTCACTTTTTCAAGGCATTAAATTTGCGGTATAATGTAGTCTTTCCCTTGTAAAAATGTCTTTGAATCTTCTGTCAATGAGCCAAATTAGAGGGTTGCCCAGTTCGGGAATCTTTATATGAGATGGAAGAATCTGAAGTTGAGAGTGATATTTACAATAACTTGGCACTGCTCTGAAAATCTCATAGATCATTACAAGTTTTTTGGAATTAGAACCTCTCATACTACCAGTAAACTCATAGAATGTTATTTTTTGGATTTCTTTAGGCATATTGACTATTGTATGCATAGAGTAAATCTTCTTAGACATTATGGAGTCAAACCAGTTCTTATATTTGATGGAGGTCTTCTACCGATGAAGTGTGAGCAGGAGAAAAAACGAGCACGGTATGATTTAAAATATGATTTATTCACATGAAAAATTAAAGGATGTATGGCTCTTCTCAGTTAGTTGGGCTCAATTTGGTTGCTTTTAATCGATCAAGTGTTCTATTCTATTTATTTCAGATCAAGGAAAGAAAATCTTGAGCGTGCGATTCAACACGAATCAGATGGTAATTCAGCTGCAGCTTATGACTTCTACCAGAAGGCTGTTGACATTTCCCCTTCAATTGCACATCAACTAATTCAGGTTTGAATAAACCTCTTACAGAAGCTGTTAAGTAAAGATAGTACTATAAGTATATAACAAAATTATTAACTAAATAAGCTGGATTTTTGGTTAAATGGTCAAGGTATTAAAACAAGAGAATGTGTCCTATATTGTGGCTCCTTATGAAGCAGATGCGCAAATGGCTTTCTTGGCCATCAACAAACAAGTTGATGCTGTTATCACTGAAGACTCAGATCTTATACCTTTTGGCTGCTCCAGAGTAAGTCTTCTTTTTTTTGAGCTGTCCTAATTTTCAAAGAGTAAGATTATCACTTTGTTTTTTCACTCGCGTTCGATTTTGGCTAAATATAGGGTATTCATTTCTAACGTATTGGCAAGCTTAATTGAGAAATAAGATTTATAATCTATGGCCTTCATTTGGTCAATGGGGAGATTAGGATTGTAGTATATCATGACTTTGATTATATATTAATCCTTCATGAATTCAGATTATCTTCAAAATGGATAAGTTTGGGCAAGGGGTGGAGTTCAATTGTCAAGCGTTACAGAAAAATAAAGATCTGAATTTATCTGGATTCACAAATCAGATGCTTCTTGAGATGTGTATTTTGAGCGGATGTGACTATTTGCAGTCATTGCCTGGAATGGGCCTCAAAAGGGCTCATGCACTCATTAAGAAATTTACCAGTTATGACAAGGTAAGAATTCGTTTTATCAATTACTTTGTTCATGAGGTTATGCTACGTCTTAGATGGTGAAAACATTCAGGTACTTAAACATTTGAGGTACAGCACTGTTTCAGTCCCTCCTTTATATGAAGAGACGTTTAAGAAAGCTGTATTGACTTTCCGGCATCAACGGGTATACAATCCTAACATTCAAGATGTAGTGCATTTGCACGACTTTTTGGACAATGGAGGCGATGACACGGACTTCTTGGGCCCATATCCTTGTATTAGATTTTATATTCTTTGTATATTTGATAGGTCAATATATTACTAGTGACAGGAGTATGCCTTAACATGGATTACATTGATTGAGAAACATATAGCCAAAGGTATAGCGGAAGGCAATATTGATCCAATCACTAAAACACCATTTTGGGTAATCGTATTCTTTTCCATTACTCTTCCCGATCGAGTTTCAAGATGTGTTTTAGATATTACTTTTTTGAGTTGAGCATATCTTGCAAGTGAACATGTTGCTTTCTTTGAGTTATTAGAGGTTTATTACATTAAATAATAAAGGTTTATCTTTCAAAGGGATGTAACAACCTCAGAAAACGTGACAAAGTCTCCAATTAAAAACTTTGTTAAGTTAGTGTTCATCCATTTTGTTGGATTATATCGTTTACATGTCTTGGTTTTCTCTTGGGATGACTAGGAAGAGAAAGAAGTTGCTGTGGTGACGGTTGAAGAATCTTTCCAAGTAAAAAAACTTCAAAGCGGAAGTGTAAAGAAAAAGGTAGAGTTGCCAGTGCAGAAGAATGTTCTGACAACATACTTTTGTATCCTTTATATCACTCTTTTCATCAAATACTTTGATTACCACTTCTAAAGATTTTTTGGTTATCTATATGTATTTAACTTTGCCTTGACGTCCAAAAGGCTTTGCCTCTCTTGAAGCCAAAAGAAACTTTAGGGCTCCTCGAATGTCAGGCATTAAGTCATGCTATGATGATGGCTCTTCTTGTGGTCCCAAGGAACCAACTCCTACGATTTCGGTGAGTAGAATATAATTAGCGACTGGAATAATAGATGATAGATTTGAGATTGCTAGATAGTAGTCATTTGACCTATTTATTCACTTTCTTGGGAAACAGCTGGAAAACATTTGGAATCAATGTACCCTCCAAAAGGGTTAAAACGTTACTTTCAAAAACATTTTTTTGGAAAAGCAATAATTGAAATATTTTTAAAATACTTTTGGTTTTAGTTCTAAAACAAGTAAAAGTAAAAGATTTGTTTGAACTTTTGGTTTCTTAAGAAATATTTTTAATATCAGCTTTTGAAACCATTTCCAATTGTTTTCTTCAGCTGGAGAACAGTGGTGTCAATGAAGCTAATATACAATATGAATCTCTCAAGCATGGGGATGATCTAGCTCCTCTTCGTGTGCAAGGTTTCTTATAAATTTGAATGTTTTTTCAAATTTTAATGCAACGATTTGAACGTTCTCAATCATTTATATGTTCGTGAAAAAACAGATGTTGATGGGGCAGAAGCTAAAGATGACACCTCATTGAAACATTCGACATATTCCATCCATAAGCCCTGCGCAATGCTAAAAAAGGACCGCGAAGATTATAAAAAAATTTCTGTTGCGAGTGAAGAAAAAGTAAGGATGGAGAAGAAGAAAGTCATTGTTAGGAGTTCATACTTTAAACACAAGAAAGAGAGTAATAATGATGAAGAAAATAACCCAGAAAAGCTCTTGTCCACAAATGACACAGCGAATCCTGAGATTCCCTCTTTTAAGTACGATTCATCTAACTGCACAGTCAGGAAAAGGAAGACTTCTTTAGTGGATAATACCCAAATGGTAAGTCTTTATATCTACTTTAGTAGCTACATTTTATTTAGTCTTCCGCCGTTTTAATTAGTTCAACAGCTTCAGGAAAATGTGAAGCCAAGGAATAGCTGTAGAGATTCACCTGCACCCAAAAATGGTATTATATTTTTACCAGTGAACGTATAAATTATTTTGTTTTCTTAATCAAGAAATAGACCGTAACGTTGGATTAAGTGCACATCGGCTTTCAAAAAACATCCATCATTTTTAACTTGAATCGAGTTCGCCTTTACAATGACAAAAAAACTCAGTTGTGGAGGGAATTGTAATGAAGTTTCTTTCTTTACAACCATGTCTTTTGTAATTCAAAAGATTTGGGTGGAAGAGCAATACCTCCTGTTTTTAAGAGGGGATCAGTGAATTAAAAAGTAAACTTTAATCTGAAATTCAGTTCCTCTTTTTTTTTTCATAATAGAACTTTTACATTTCATGGAAAATTTGTGTACCGTTTGTGCTTTGTGCAATCTTACTGTATTTTAGAATATATATGTATATATGTATAAATAGCGAGACTGTTTACTTCCTTTTTGCGTACTATCCCTTAGATCATCAACTTCGGGAGACTGTAAAGCCGATTTGGAGCTGTAAAGAAGCTCTGCCACCAGCCATTGGTATAAGTTCTTACCAGTTATCATTGAACTGATTTGTTTCCCAGTAATGTAGGCTAAATTTTTATAAAACATTATCATTTTTATAATGTTGAATTTCTGATATGATATTTTAGGTGACTTCACTCATGCAGATGGAGTTTCTGAGGAGTCAAAGGGTGTAGAGGAGAAATTTGGATCCAAGATTTCTCATTTGGGTGATTATGCATGTATAGCAGAAAGATCGATGGAGAGATTTGTTTCGGCTATATCCTCCTTTCGATACTCAGCTGGTTCTCGTGCCAGCGGCCTTCGTGCTCCTTTGAAAGACGTTGGGAACAAGCGAATTAATCGGTGAGATACAACAGCCCTTGAACTCAGATAACTATGAAGAATGCGTGCAATGATCATCTTTGTAAATTGTTTTAGGATGAACTTGTTTGATAATTTACTCTGTTTTAACTTGAAGGTCTGAAGCTGGCATAGATTTCGACCGATTTTCGTATGCACCAAATAAAGGCGAGACAAATTTCAGACCGCGGAAAAGGCTAAGTTGACATTGTAATTAAGCCGGCATCCATCCCATTTTAGTCAGGTTCGGATTTGTTCGATTTTCATTGGTTTTATTTTGCAACTTTTTGACAGGAATATTTGTTTCATTCTGCCTCCTTTTTTTGGCGTCCATCTCTCTTTGTTTTCAGTTTATATTTATCGATAATAAACTCTGAGTTGGATTTTCCTGCTGACCCTTTACTCGTGTTTGAACTTGAACTCGATTTGGTTAGAAAAACGGTGTTAGTCTTTGAACTTTGAGTTGTTCTCTCTCTATGTTGAACCCTTTGATTCCCCATCTCCGTCCCTCTCTAGAAACAGGTCTATTGTCTTATAGTGAGAGGTTGGTTTCATCTACCTTTGGGAGTGACAGCAGAGTCCGAGGCTCTTCTTTTGAATATCCTTTTTTGTCTCTTCTATTTCTCTCCCTTCTCTCCTCAATTGAAACACGCAACTCCATTTGTCTTTTTCTTTTCTGTTTTTTACAAATGTTACGGTTTTGACAGATGTTCGGGTTACTTCTCGTGTATGGTCAGTTTGATCTTGAAATAACGATTATTAGATGCGAGTTTTGATAGTGACACGGGTGAGAGTGTAGAATAATGCCGGTACGTTAGTATTTTCTTCGCGCATAATCGGTTAAATATCGACTAAATAGAAGAACGGACGTAAGATTAGAGTTCAAAGTCAGCTTATGAATGAAGTTGGATCAATAAACGTGGCTATGTGACATTAATCCCCACGAATGCCACGTAGTGCTTTGTCGTAATAGGTTACCTTTTGGATTAATGCATTTATTTATTTTTTGACTTTAATAGATGTGATAATTATTTACTCTTTTAAATTATAATAATAATTGTGATTTTCTCAATTATTTATTTTATTGATTCAAATGTTTTCGCCCCGGATTGGAACTCTACCAGCGTTTTCGCATTTGCCAACTCATCTTTCGGCACTTATTTTATGCAGCGTATGTATAAATCATTGTTAAATTATGACTAATCTGATTTCGAATCTTGTTAATTACACAATTTCTAGGCATCCAAATGCTGAATTCTGATGCACGCCATCGAAATCCACGATAATTCCGACAAAAGCATTCGGATTTTGGTTGGAATTCGTTCCCTCCTGCTACGTCTCCAAGAATCCAGTCAATCGAAGAATCGAATTTCGAACCTCGCTCAAATCCCTCCCCTTCAGAGTCCGCCCGTTGCCGGAGCAGACGGAAAACGCCATTTTCCCGGCGATTCTGCGCTCGATGATTAGGTGAGGAGGTTCCATTCCGCCGTCGCCGCACTCATCCAGGAACCGCGTAACGCGTTCTGGTACTCTCACCGGAACGGAGATAGCGTTACTCTTCTTTTCGCTCTTCTTCGGCAGCGGCGGCGGAGTGAAATCGCGGAAGGTGAAGGAGTTCGCGTCGTCGTCGACGGAGAAGCGGCCGAGATCGTGATCGGAGAAGGTGTGCCCCGAAGCTAGGGTTTCTTCTGCCATAGGAAGGAAAATGATGAATTACGAAGCTGAGCAGAAGCTCGATAAGGCATGGAAATGGCGGGGAGGTTTGATTTTTATAGCCGAGGAGAGAGAGAGAGAGTCGTCTTCAGCACTCCATGATTGATCGTCTGATTTCGTCATCAGAAGGACAATCGTGTGGTCCCCACTTGCTCTTTCCTACTTACTTTTGTACGTAAAGAAAAAAGTCTTCTATTTATTTATTTAATATTTTATTTAGCAAAATATGTCCATAGTTTAAATTAATATTTAATACATTCTCATTTTAATACTAAACTATTTACAAGTAAGCATTTATAAATTGTCGATACGTCCCGACATCAAATTTTTGCACGATTGAATTGTAAGACCAAATACGGCAAAGGTTATAATCAAGATTATATTTTTAATTTAAAAATTAGTGAAAGTCATTTATACATTGCAATGGATATGCTATTTATATATGGGTATTGAATTTTTAGATAAATAAATATAACGATGATTAATTTGGATTAATGAAAGGGCCGTTTTTTATTTTGATAAGTAAGTAAGTTTAATTAGCATAAAAGAGGATGATTGTAAGATTAATGTGAAATTAGATAAATTTGTGTTTAATTAATGACGTCACAAAATCAATCAATTAATTAGAGAGAGAGAAGGGGCGTGGAGGGTGGTCCTATGTACCCTACCAATATTGACACGAGTTTATTATGTCACGTTTATCTTTTTACTAGCATTTCTCTTTCATCCTCGGGATATTTTAGCTTGAGATTCACGTGACGCTCTTGTAGGACCCATTTTAAAATTAAGGAGGTGATTTATGTTGACTATGTTTTTTTATTTATTTTATAATTTCATTTTTGCAAGTGATATTTACGATAAAAATAAAGAATAAAAGATAAAAGAATACACGTGATATCAATCAAACTTTACCATCGATTATTCTTTTAACGTTCATAATTTTATTATGGTTTTTGTATCCAGAACTCTCAATATCTCGGTCCGATGATTTATAAGGTGTTAATCACATTGACTCAGCGGTTCAAAAATAAAAGACATTTACCTGATATTTTAAGGAACTATCATAATATTAGAGGTAATATCTCTAGAGCGTAGTCGTTTAGCCTAAATTCTTGTAGTAAATTTACCGTACCAAGCTCAACTATGTAAACTTTTATTATGGTCCTTTTCCCAGTTGGACGTGCTCTGAAAATGGCGAGAACCACGCCGATGTCTGGTTTCGTCTTCGTCTTCTTCTTCCTTCTCCTCTCCATGCCCCACCATTCTCAAGCTTCCTCCTTCCATCAGCTCAAAACCCTTTTCTCACTCGCTCATTCTCTCGCGGTCCGCGCGGCGACCATTCCGGGTCTCTTCGGGCGAGGTTACTGGCGGAGAAGCTTGAGAGGGGGTTAGGGTTAGGGTTCTGGGGCTCCATGTGGTCACTTGGATGGGACTACGTCAAGAATTATGCGTGGAGAGACCTATCCTATTCGGAGCTCTACGGTGCCGTTTATGATTCGAATGAGTTGCTCAGAGGCCTCGGTGAGTTTGCGAGGGTGAGTTCCGATGCTGAAAGAGCGGCATGGATTTCTTGAAACTATCAGAATATTTTCAGATCGGCTAACTCTATCTTGCGGAGGCTCCTCAAGGTGTTCACTCGATCGGTAAGCGCTGTTCTCTTGATTCTCTTCGTCCACTCTGTTCTGTTCGCTAGATTTTATTTGATTATGAAATTCAGAGCTCGAGTTAAGAAATACTCTAAGCATTTCGAGTAAGCGGTTGAAATTCTTTCAGTCACGAAGGTTGAAAATCACTAGTTGTGTGGGTGGGAAAATAACGTATTTGTAGTGTTCAATAATTCTTTCTAGGCCATTTCTTGTTGATTATCTGGTTTAATTTGCTGATAAAGTGATTTATTAGTGTAAAAGATTTCTTTCTATTTGTTTTTCATTTCTTGTAAATGGTTGATTTGGGCAGGGAGCTTGGAGGGAGGCAGTGGAGGCCATACAAATGGAGGTTGTCGAGGGTGGGTTGCTAAAGGACTGCCTTGAAATCGGAAGTAACGATTTAAAAGGTCTTGTCCAAATTTGTAAGGATTTGACTCTTCAGTTCTTTTCCCCTGCTAACAATAATGCTGAATTATAGAGTAAGAGAGATAATTGTCGACATAATTTTAGAAGTTTCGTGTGTCAGCTGTTGATCGTTAAGTAAATGAGCTTTTCGAATGAATTTACATCCATTTAGGATTACTCTCTTAAACGCATGCTTAGAGCTTGTTAACTGAATCTTCATACGTGATTATTCATTCATTTTTACGCGCTTGGTTGTTGGAGAATCTGACAATGTTGTTTGAGATTCTTCTTACGTGACCTCTTTTTGTTTTCATCCTAGTTCTGAATTGATTACACCTTGACCTTAGTGCTTATAAAATGTTTGAATAACTATTCCGGGTGAATTTCTTGTCTCGAAATAGAGCGAGAATGAAGTCGAAAAATATGCTGTGTTGGAGTTTGCTGCTCTTGGTTGGAGAGAGTGAGACACCTGATAAGGTTCATACAATCTGGTCTGGCTGAATTGAACCGAACCAGCTTTTTCATCCCGAATAAGCAATCGTTTTCTGTTTCGAGTATGGGATTTGAAGTGTTGCAATCATAGGAAAAAAGCCGACATGGAAGTCAAAATAATGTAGGAAAGATGAGCAGGCATCCATCTGGTTTTGTTAAGAATAGTCGAGGGTAGTTGCTGCATGTTACTCTATGACTTAGTCGCCACATTAAATTGGTATCTCTCTACTCGCTTTCTTCTACTTGTTCATTCTCTCTCATCATTTGCATTCATAAACTTACTGTCATGGCAGGCATATTTCTAGAAGATGTCCAAAATCACGGATCCCACAATCGGTCGAGGACTGGTTCGGTTCGCTAAAACATGACAGAGATATGACCGAAACAACGAGATTACTTGGTTAGATTAACATCGACGGAAAATGATCGAAACATGTTATTGAACTTGCCAAGTCAAAGCCGTGTGTTTGAAAAGGTCAACCATTATTGCGGTTAAATCCCATGATTATATAGATTGATCGTTTTTATTCGTTCTCGATCGTAGAATTACCCGATTAATTTGCAAACAATTCGAAGATCCGGATCGGTCGAAAGATGTTTATATCGTACATGCTCGGTTTCGAAACACAACATGAGAATTGATGCAGATGAATGAAAATTGCAAGATGATGTTTTAAAATGTACGCGTGAAATTTAATAAATGCCACCAACTTACTCTCTCAACCGTCTGAACCTAAATGCATGGCCCCTACTGCATACAATCAAGCTCATCTATTCTGTTTCTGTATATATAATCACCTTCATCGTTTCAATTTCTCTCACTCACCATCTCTCTCTCTCTCTCTCCCCGGTTCCGGGTGTCTGGTTTTAGGGTTGGAAATGGAGAAGAGAATGGTGGTTTTAATGGCGGTAGGAGTGGTTCTGAGCTTGGTTTGGAGAGGGGAGGGCCAGATGGTGCCATGCTATTTCATATTTGGAGATTCGTTGGTGGATAATGGAAACAATAATCAGCTCACTTCCTTGGCCAGAGCTGATTACTTGCCTTACGGGATCGATTTTGGTGGCCCTACTGGTCGATCCGTCGACGTTGTTGGTAACCCTCTCTCTCTCTCTCTCTCTCCATTGCAGCTCACTTCCGAGTCAAAGATGTGTGTTATTTGGTCATTGGTTTCGCTCACTTCCATAAATGGAGTTGAAACATGTCGTACACTTGCACATGCACATTTATTGAAGATTTAAGACTCCATTTTCAATCAATAAATGTTAAAAATATGTCTCCTGTTTCTCTCTCCTATTTGGTATGATCAATTATTGGAGCACGCGTTCAAATTTCAATCACTGTTTGAGTTGAAATGCAGCTGAATTACTCGGGTTTAATAATTACATTCCTCCCTACGCCACCGCCAGAGGGCGGCAGATTCTCGGCGGAGTAAACTATGCTTCCGCCGCCGCCGGGATCCGGGAAGAAAGTGGACGGCAACTGGTATATCTGCCTTCTCATTTTCTAAAACATTTAGCAAAGGGATTGGAAATTAACTACGAATGATTCGTGCAGGGAGAGAGAATAAGCTTCAGTGGACAAGTCAGGAATTACAGAACCACGGTGGCGCAAGTGGTGGAGCTTCTAGGAGACGAAGACTCGGCGGCGGAGTATCTGAGCAAGTGCATTTACTCCGTCGGCCTCGGCAGCAATGACTATTTGAACAACTATTTCATGCCCAACAATTATCCCACAAGCTCCCAATATACTCCCCAGGAATATGCTCAAGTTCTCGTCCAACAATACTCTCAGCAACTAAGGGTAATAGCTTCCAAAAGCATTTTTCAAAATAGCTTTTTGACTGTACAAACTGATCCAGATTTTGATTCTGAGGAACACCCTTTTTGCCTTTTTAGTTTTGAATTCTTGGGTTGCTGATTGTGCAGGCAATGTACAACCTTGGAGCAAGAAAATTTGCATTGTTTGGAGTAGGGCAAATAGGGTGTAGCCCAAATGAGCTGGCTCAGGGCAGTCCAGATGGAAGAACATGTGTTGCGAGAATAAACTCAGCCAATCAGCTCTTCAACAGAGGCCTTATTTCTCTTGTTAATCAGCTCAACAACGAAGTTTCTGATGCCAAGTTCATTTACATTGACTCTTTTGGGATTTTCCAGGACATTATTGAAAACCCTTCTTCTTTTGGTGAGTTTTTTTGCTACCCAAGATTTAGTTTCTGGATTTGAATCCTCTAAAGTTGGGATTTTCGATGGGTTTTTCAGGTTTTAGTGTCGTGAATGCTGGGTGCTGTGGAGTAGGAAGAAACAATGGAGAAATAACGTGTCTTCCTCTTCAAACCCCTTGTGCAAATAGAGATGAGTTCTTGTTTTGGGATGCTTTTCATCCGACCGAGGCCGGGAACACCATTGTCGGTCGACGAGCTTTTAATGCCCAACGCTCGTCCGATGCTTATCCGGTCGATATTCGCCGTCTTGCCCAAAGCTAAGCATATGATTTTACAAAAAAATGTATCAAGTTTTCTTCTTACTGTATACTTATTTTTGATTTTTTCTTCTGATGATTCTACGTTGTTGTGATTCTGAGGTTTTACTTTTTGTAATTCTACGTGTTCTATTCAACATATAATTATGGTTATACATCTATGATTGCTCGTATTCTATTGAAGTCTAATTCGGTTCGGTTCAAATAACTACTGTGTTATCTTCAATTGAAAAACCAAATCAACTGTCAGGAAATTGGGCCATCAGTTCTTATTCTGTAATTCTACTTGTCCTATTCAATATATAATTATGATTATCCATGTATGCATTCCTAATCAAATGCCGATTGGGTTCGGTTCAGTTTGGTTTGTATTACTTCTATTAAAACCATATCAAGCATCAAGAAATTGAACCATAAGTCCACCGATTTTTGCAAGATCTATTGTTAATCTGTTTAGAACTTTTGGCTTGTGATTTTAGGGGTCTCTTTACTTCGCATCGAAAGTATATTCTAAATCATACACGATATAAATCTTATGTATTCCGAGGTTTATTATAGTAAAAATCATCGAACATGGATTTTGCCAGTTATTAACACTCGTGAAAACTAGAATAATTATCGAAATAAACCTTAAACAAAGAGAACATGGCCATGGTTCTAGAGGATAAATCATTTATAACAAAGGATCTATATAATTGCATAAAATTGGAAGCCTACCCGGAGTCGGGAATCAAAACACACATTCTAATGTACCAATTGTACGTCGACTAAAATCGTAGAAGTCTATTTAGTATTGTTTTTTTTCTGAAACGTTTTCTTGCTTTCCTAAGACGAGAAGAAGAGTTGTAACCCAACTCAGAAACAAACAACCTGAAGAAGGCCATATTACACAGTCTAATAATAAAATCCGGGAACTTAAACATTGTTGCAGAATGAAATCATTAGCTGCTTGAGGCTGAAGAAGAGGAATCACTGCTCGGATTTAGAAAGCATTTCAGTGGTCTAACCTGCAAGTAGAACGACATAAATGTATGGAGTTCAATGCCAGAACTAGTAAATTCCCTTTCAAATCTAGAATATTAACTTAAACTTTATATCTAATTATTTATCTTAATTAAATTCATGGTAATCCATAGATGGGTCAACAAGTATATATAAAGGAAAATAGGCAAAGAGATCATATATTTCTGACCCAAAATTTGTAATTAGTTCCAAAAAAGATTGACTTGGTGTAATTATATCATATGAATATTAATGCTAATAACACGAGCAGACTGGGAGAGAGAGGGAGAGGGAGGGGGAGAGAGAGAGAGAGAGAGGTACCTTCCAACCCCTCCGGTGACCAAGACTGTAAGAGATGGATTCCAGCCTTCTTATAATCTGCCTAAAAGTAGGCCTGTCGGCTGGCTTCTCATTCCAGCACTCCTCAATCAGCCTGACATAAAAAAAATCATGCTTCGAATTAAGTCTCGGAACCACATCATTATTAGTATCGGCAAAATTTCTCTCCGGTAATAGAGCATTATTAACACTACAACTTCGTACTTGAAAAACAGAAACAGCAAGGTTTACATCAGTTCAACTCTTATGCAAACTCCAAATTAACGTTGCTAAGAAATTTTAGCCACAACACTAGCATCTCAGGAAATGAAAGCATGTCATTATAAGAAAAATAGAGCACAGAGAAAGAATAAACTATTTACTCTCTAAGTCCGTGAGCGTAATGTTTGGCTTTGAAAGGTGGACGTTCTCCAGCAACATATGCTTCTGGAACTTCATTTTCTTTCTTAGCAGAAAATGGTGGGCAGCCTTCAATCATCTGTTTTAGCAAATTAAGATCCATAATATAAGGCTTCAAATTCAAGATCATCAATCAGTCGTAGAAATATAAACAACAGTCATGATTTTTATATTCCAAAAAAAGTATCTAAATAACTCTTCATCCCGCTCTTCTTCTACTTCTTTTTTGTTTTATTTTGAAAAAGGGAGAATTTTATTTGCATGGTCTAAATTAAGAAGAGTTCATTAAGGAATGAATATATAAAGAACTAGAAATCATCAATTCACTCCCTTTTGTATTCTGATCTTTCCTAATATAAGCATGGTTAGAAAGTAATCATTTTTAACAGAAAGATTAGCGAAACATTTGAAGCCTCTTATTTGAAATAAATCAAGGACAAGCTGCGTGTACCTCCTGTAGAATTAAAGCAAAGGAGAACACATCCACCTTTGTATCGTACCCAACATTTTTGAAAACCTCTGGAGCGACGTATCGTCCTATATATTATTAATTTTAGGATTTTAGGTATGATATTCAATAATGAAGTGGCAGACATGCATTAGAAATATCACTCACGGGAAGTGACTTGGCTAGTTAAAGGCTTATTTTCTTTAACTGTCAACAACTTGCTAATTCCAAAATCTGCAACCTTCAAATGCCCAGAGTCGTCTCGCAATATATTTCTGTATTCTTACTCAAAAGAAACATTACCAGTCACTAAATTTTCAGAAACATAACTAAATCGCGATGCACCCATGCATATAATTACGAACTAGGGAAGAAAAAATTTCAGCAATAAAACTTACGAAGGCTCTAGATCACAATGAATTATTGGTGCAGGCTTATTCTCATGCAAGTAATTCATCCCCCTGCTCAGAGTATCAAAAAGCTATGTTAACAATAGAAGATTCTCCATATAATCTGATCAAGAGTTCATCTCAAGAATGAAATTAGAAAAAAATCAAATTTAATTATAATTAGCATATTTTCAAGCAGACCTAGAACCGCGGAAGTCAGCCAATTCATTTCATATGAAATGATCAGCTTTCATAATAAAACTAATTATTTCAGATTCTTGGTGGCAAGAATATAAGATGAAAAAATGACCATTTATAGATACCACATTCTAAACATTAACCAATCATAATGCACTATTATAACCTTAAATTACCTACAACTACAGAAGTTTAAACTTGTGGATTGAGAAATGATTTAAACATCTTACATTTATGTTGGCAGTTTCAACTAAGAAGAGTAGAACAATTAGTTAAAATGCCTACCATAGTAAATGAGGTGCAATACCTGGCAATATCAAGGGAAAATCTAACAGCTACTATTGGTTTTAATGCTCCGCTCTTTCTCAAGAATTCAGAAAGATCTCCCTGGAAAATATACAGAAGATTCATAAAGTATACCTTGAGCATAGAACTCATGAAATGAAATGTATTTTTATAAAAATGACAAGTTATGAATCAATCATTAAGGGAAACCTTGGGTAAATATTCTGTAATGATCATCATTGGGCTACTCTGAGTCACTGCACCTAGAAACTGTACAACGTTGGGATGTCGCAACTTCTGAAGAAATGCAAGTTCGTCCCGAAATGCCTTCCTGTGAAGCCGCCAATGTCAAAATCATTGAATTAAGAAAAAGGTCAAAGAAGAAAGCAATTCCCTGATAGAAAACTCACACTTTATCCTCGTCATCAATCACATTCTCCTCAAAAGTTTTTACAGCAACTTCTATGCCACGCCACGATGCCCTACGAAATGTTCCCTGGAAATATATGATTTGAGAAGAAGTAGAATAACAAATTTTTTTATATTAAGTGGTGTGCAGTTTAATGCATCCTAACATTTATGTCAGTGGGCAATCAAAGGCAGGACAGTCCTAAAGAGCAAAATAATTTGATTATGCAAATATAGAAATAATAATAAACGACTGCAACTTGAACCGGCTTGCTAGAATAACAAATTATTGATGGTGATAGAGAAATATTTGTAGATCTTGTGAACTAAAATCCTCATAGTTTCATCGAACATTAAACTTCAACAAAATAGCCACGCGGAAAGGGTTGTAATTTGCTCTAATTACTACTATAAGAATGAAAAAAATACCTTGTTTATATCAACGCTGTTAGCAACATCAATCTCTTTTGGATCAATCTCATACTCAGGTACTTCGCGAGCATGGTTTACATGCATTGGAGCCATCTGAACGCCAACAGAACAGAAATTTAGAGACAACAGTATCAGTAAAAATCCCAGTTGAGTCATAAACATTATTCAAAGACCATACCAGGTGTTTTGCACCATGTTTCTCCAACAATTGAATCACATTATGGTTTTTGTAGTGAATGGCATCTGCAAGAGGCTGTTATATCAGGGCATACATTAGCTGATTGATGGATTTCAGTACAATACATTGTGTTTCGTTCCATTTCAGTTCACACAATAATTATTGAACGAAGAAAGATATTAGATCGGAGAAAACAAAAAGTTTACCGTGCTACCCCAGCGATCTTTAGGGTCAACCTCAGCTCCTCTTTGAAGCAACAAATCAACGACGTCAGAATATCCCTGGCATGCTGAAATATGGAGAGCCGTCCGATCATCAATATCGCGGAAATTGACGTCGGTTCCAGAATCCAAAAGCTCCGATATTCCTTCAAGATCACCTTCATTGGCCAAATACATGAGTTTCACGCCAGGATCTATCATTTCCGCGTCTTCCAGCTCGTCCGTTTCTTCAATCTGCTTGTCCGGCGCCAAAGACGACTGCCTCCCCAGCCCGAACCTAAGGGGGATCTTGGAATCCATTGCAATAACAACAAAAAAAAAACAATTCCAAACACAGAAAAATACGATTCCAAATTTGGATAAGAACAGCTCAGAGCCTCCTTGGAAACTCTTCAGCTCTGTACAGATAAAAATGCACAAGGACAGGCAATGAAAATCGAGACTAATCAGGAAACAGGCCAAGATTAGGTGAAGAAAGGCCGGAGAAGAATCACGAGAAAAATGGGAGAAATACTGCAAGTCGTGAGAGGATCGCAGTTGTCTGGAGTTGACGCCCTCTCCTTCGTTCTTCAGAAGTCGTGAAAAGGCGGAGTTCAATCACGCGTTTCCCGCGAGCGCGTGCCAAGCTTCGTCGGTTTGGGCAGTGGGAGTTAGTTGACTAACGCCACCGTTTTCACGTAACGGAGTTCATTAACTGGGCCCATCTAAAGGCCGTCGCCGTTTGTTCACATTAATTGTGAACACGCCCCTTCTGGCTCTGCATGCCTTGATTCGAGCTGATTTTGTTTTAAAATATAATTAAAATTTAAATTTATAATTCTGAATTTTTAAATTAGCATCAGAATTAACAATTCTGATTTCATTTAGATTTGAACTCAGTTTTATTTTATATTTTAAAAAATTAAAATATAATAATAAAATATATTTTATTAGATTTAAATCAAATTTGAAGTAATTAAGTGATTTTATAATAAATTTAAAAATTATATTTAATTTTANTCATAGCGTAAATGATTTGATAGGAAGAGACATGGAAATGGAAATCGTCAATCAGGCCATGGGCCCTCGTGGTGTCTAGTTTTTCTTCGTTGTTTCTGATATGGGTGTTCTCATCTTTTTTGTTCTGTCTCGGATCTGAAGTCTTTTTGCGAAGTTCCATGGTGAAGTTGAAAATTTTACACAAATGGAAGATTTTGAATAATTCTACACTGTACACACTGTTCGTAGCTACCGGTCGACGATCAATCGTCTCGTGTGTGGAATCTTTCTTAGTTCATCGTCATCATGAACGGGATCTCGGTTCTTTGATGATTTCCCGAAGATCGCGGCTGCACGAAGAAGATGAACCAAATGTATTACCTGTTGAATTCTGGGTCTGACTTCTGCTTGAACTCGGGCTTCTTTGTTGTTTTCGAAGATCTCTTATTGCCTTAAACCTCAAATCATCTTTATAAGAACTCGGTTCCAGGATCATTTCCGGGATTTCCATTCGCTCTTCGAGCATGTTTACGACCTCGTTCATCGTAGGCCTGAGCGAAGACGATGCATTTGTGCAGAAAAGTGCAATTCTTACCACATTTTCTGCTTCTTTTTTGTTCACTTCAGTCACTATGGTCTCATCCACTAGCTCCATGAAATTCCCACTTTTCTGCAAATGGCAGGCCTGCAAATAGAAAATTCATCCTAAATTCGCGAAGAAAACTATGAAATCTCGATTAGGAAGACGCATTTACCCAATCCAAAAGGCAAACAAATGTATCCGTCGGCAAAATATCGATGTTGTTTCGGCCACTGACGATTTCTAAAGCGACCACTCCATAGCTGTAAACATCGGCTTTATCCGTAAGATAACCCCATAACGCATATTCGGGAGCCATATATCCACTGAAAAAAGAAATTATTGCAAGTTATGTAATAAGTATGACTCCGAATTCGAATAATTTTAATTCGACTTACATAGTGCCGGCTACTCGAGTGCTGATATGGCTCTTCCCTTGGTCATCGAGCTTTGCCAATCCAAAATCAGCAATTTTAGGATCTAATTCTTCGTCAAGAAGAACGTTCGTTGCTTTAATGTCACGGTGAACAATCTTCAAACTCGCTTCCTCGTGGAGAAAAGTTAGACCTTTGGCAATTCCGATGCAGATTTTCAACCTCGTCGGCCAATCTGGTCGGAGCTGATGATGTTTCGCTAAACAAAGTTTAGGGGACTTAGACGATAAACCGATCAAATTACATGAAATCAAAACCGATATTTCGAATTTTGGCATCAGAAAAAAAGAGAGGAGAACTCACCGAATAAAGCTCGAGAGAGGCTATTATTAACCATGTATTCATAAACCAATAACAATTGATTCCCTTCAATACAACATCCATAAAGCTTGACAAGATTTGGATGCTGCAAACAAGCAATCATCCCTATCTTGTTTAAAAATTCACGATTTCCTTGCTTCGATTTCGACGAGAGCTGCTTAACCGCTATAGCTGTACCATCACGTAAAATACCCTACAAAAAATGACATATTATTCGCATTTCTTCTAAAGCTAGCGAGAAATTGCGATAGATACCTTGTAGACCGGACCAAAACCGCCTTCCCCAATTTTGTTGGCACAATCGAAGTTATTCGTAGCAGCCTTTATTTGTTTTAGCGTAAAAATCCCAGTTTGCAACTCCACGCCGGTAAATTCTGCTCAATTCAGAACCGATAAATAACTATAAAAACAAAGGAAGAGAGAATCTATTCTCCTTTTGATTTCCTTGTATAGTTTGAAATTTTATAATTACATAATTACATACGACTAACCATTCCGTATTCTCTCTTTGCGTCGAGACTTGCCTTTCCACCAAAGAATTCCAAGTACAACACATAATAAGAAGAATGTTCCCAACACAATTCCAATGATTATATAAGATTTCTTGTTGGCACCGCTTACACCGTCCGAACAAATTTGGGAATCCGCACGACGACAAAGAAAAAGCCGTTATATATCACTTCAACGGTAAGCACAGGTAAGAAGCCGAAAAATAAATCGATCAATGAAAAATATAAACAGGCATTCATATGAAAAAAAGGATAAAAAAAATCCAAGTGAAAAAAAAGACTAACCAGCAACCACAGATATTGCTGATATAAGGGGACCATAGACTCCTCTTTTGGGAATTCTGGTCGTCCCTTTGCTGGCCCAATAAAAACGAATCTCGAGAGTGTTATTCGTAACACTGACATTATTTGTTTGCAATACAAAAGGCTTGAGGGCCATACCAGCCTCTTTTTCAATATTGAAATTCTCCATCACCAAAATTCCCTGCACGAAAATACACGAAGAACGAGATAAATGCCAATCATAAACGCATAATGAGATGAAACGCCAATCGAAGGGTGATTACCTGGATGTAGATATTGAATATGCGGTTCCCCAAAGAATTATAAGTCTGATCGTTCGTAAACTGTATCTCAGCAAAGTGAAGATTTATTTGGTAGTTTCCATTTTCCAAGCAATAATGGAAATAAGTAAGTGAAATTGGAGTTAGACGGGCTGTAGAATACAATTCGGACATATTTGATGACGGGAGAGATACAATATATCGATTATTTTGGGAATTATCATCGTCCATGAAATCTCCAGAGCTACTAAATCCCCAATAGGAATTGGAGTCAAAGAAATATGTAGCTGTACCGCCTAGAACACTTCCGTCCCCTTTGTATATAACCTTCTCATCAACTTCTTCCACGTCTCTACCCCCGGAATTGACATGCCAACAAGTTGCATCTGAAAAAACAAACGAAAAAATGGAAATAAGTTTTATGAATAGCACATGCTATCAAACTAACGAATTATACCAATCATTGAGAATCTAATGATAATAATCGGGAAAAAGAAAAATAATCGCGGAAACACAGAGACATCGAGATTTATGTGGAAACCAAAACAGGAAATATCAAGGGCTCATGAGAAATTCACTAATACAAAAATCAATGTGCAATGAGTTTGCGATTAAAGCATCAATATATATAGTGTAAACCTAAAACTTTGATATTGAACATATGGGCCAACCTTGTCACCAAAATTCTAACACCACTATATCGCAAAATGATGCACCAAAGGTTGAAATACATATGCACATGTTAAAAATAAGGAAGCATGAAAAACTACCATTTGGGTTATTTGGAAATCTTTCTTTGCTACCAAACTTATCAAACAAAAAATAGTTACTGAAAGCACAGGTTTTCGCAAAAACATGAGGTTTTTCAGGTTTTTTTTTTCTTTCTGAAAACGAAGTTTTTAACACACATTTGCATTTTATTCCAAGAGTCATGCATTTTTATTGTTTGTGTTACACGAACGTTTTATGTAATTTTAAAAGCTTTTAAAGTTTAACATTTAACTAAGATCTATGCTCAGAAAAGATCTTATTTCTTACATCTGGAACAACTCAAACTATCTCCGCATGGATATCTTTCTCTGAGGCAAATGAAAAAGAGAGTCGATGTTAGAATACTTTCAAGCGGGAACTTTCCGTTTTAAAAAAGATAAATTTTTAGCTTACGAGTTGTTTCCAAATGAATTCTGGAACAGGTTCAGATTCAAATTCCTATCATAGTTCCATGGGGTAAAATCCAAAAGACAAATTGCATTCAATAGATAACCAGATTTTCTTAAAGAAAAGTAATCTCACAGGGTCTCTGAACAAGCAGGCTGACTAGAATCCTGAACTGTGAAGTGATTATATGATAGATCACTGCATCCAAATCAAAACAAAGATTTGATTTACAATCGTTCAATAAGCGGGACGATCTGCAATGCTCAGTGATATTTGCAGCTGATAAGAATAATAAACATAATAAATAATATTTAAATAAAACATAGAAATACATAACACGATATGAAACGATTAACTTCTACTACTTCTCCCGCTCTTTTTCTTCATCCCTCTACACTATTCCTATATTATTATATTTATAGTCCCCTAATTTACTAACTTCCATTAACTCGCGCAAAATTTCATTAACTTCTAATAACTTCCACCACATTATGAAGTTACTAATATACCTTTACAATTATTTATCAACACTAGCCTAAAAATTGGATTTTTAATTATAAAGTAAAGAAGCAAAACAATCAACTCGGATGAAATTAGATCATGTGAATCAGCAAAAAGTAAATAGAAACTTACATACTACTTTCACTTTTCAATATGGAGCCAGGTACGTTTCCACCAAGAACATTGCTGGTTAAGAATCTATAAAAACAAAATTTAGGTTCTAATTTGGCAATAGCCATCCTCAACTGTAAAACAATGTAAAACAACATTGTAAAAATCTACAGATCCAGACAATATATAATCACGTACAGAAATTTCATTTTCTCTAAACTGTTAGAGTCAGGAATCCCCCCGGTCAACTCATTGAAGCTGAGATCCCTATTACAGTAAGCGGAGAACAATATGATTAATTGAACTCATATTACGAGGTTAAGTTGAGACACAATTCTAAGTCGAAAAAATGAAGACTTCTACAATCATTTTCTGTCTTTTCATATTGACATAAAATGCATGTCTTTAAAAAAAATCACATATTGGGATGAGCATGTGATTTCTTACAACGTGTCTAGGTAGATCAGTCTCCAAATGTATGATGGAATATCTCCAAAAATGTTAAAAACATTCAACATACAGAGTTTCTAGGCCTGTCATGAGTTGCAAAGAAGGAAATTTCTGCATTGGCCCCCGAATATCACTTATCCTCCTGTACAACAATAAGCCAGTATAGGTATTTTCATTAATTAAATAAAAATTAATTACCTCCAAGCCAAAAAAAAAGTATAATGAAGGCCTTCTGCTCACAGTTCTTGTAAATTACTCAAACGAAAGATGTTTTCTGGGATGGGCCCTTCAAGTCCACTTCCATGAATTTCTCTGCATTAGATTCAAGTCAAAAGAGATAATTGTCTCTCAAAATCCAAAATGAAAATATATATCATGTGGTAAATATCTTACAATCGTCGAAGACTTGACCAACTTTGTATAAAATCTGGTATGGTGCCATTGAAGTTGTTATCATTTATCTGGCTGAACTAAGCAAGATCATAGTGCTTATATCTCATAACGAATACAAGCGAAATCATAATTGACCAATTGGAATGAGTTTTATCGAAGCTTACAAATCTGTAAGATTCTTTAACCCACCAAAGAATTGGGGTAAGTTCCCACTGAATTGATTAGAGGACAGCATCCTGTAATCACGTAATACAATAATTTCAAGAATTAAAGATTAAAAAAGCTGTATATATACTTACACACACACACACACACATATATATATATATAGAGAGAGAGAGAGAGAAAGGTGATGCCTCACAAGGTTTCAAGGCTTAACAAATTTCCAAGCTCAGAAGGAACAATGCCAACAAATTGATTTGCTTCAAGGTTTCTGTAATATATCCAAAAAGAACAAAATAGACTCAGTATTAGAGTTTAAAAAATTCAGTAATGAAGTAATCTTTAACCAAGTCGTATAACAATAATTTAAGATTTTACATTCATAAGAAAAATAAAAATCGGTAATCGTAATAATTTTTTCAGATTACTAGTAATGATGGTATTAGTTTCAAGCCAAATTTAAAACTTACAGAAACTTTAGAGTTGCAATATCCCCCAACCCCGAAATGTCACCAGATAAGCGATTTACAAGCACGGAGCTGCAGAATAGTGTATTATTTCATAACCCAATAAATTCAGAACAATTAATCAGTGGTCTCAATTTCGGATTCCAAAGAGGCGCATACATTGAGGTTAAATTGGTCGAAGCCCATTCCTTTGGTATCGATCCATTTAGATAGTTGTAAGCAAAATCACTACAATGAATCATAAAAGTCAGAAGAGTTGGAATCGTAAATAAAAAACCACGAGAAATTAAGCAATAAGACTTGTCTTACATTTCTTGGAGGTAAGGAAGTTTGCTCAGTTGAGGTGGAAGATTTCCAGGTAAACTATAGCCTTTCAGAGTTCTGAGACGCGAGCAAAACGATGAATTTACATTTATAGTACAGAAAAAAATAGAAAGCTAAAAGCATAACAAAATACACATTTCATGCCATAAAATCTAAAATCTAATATTGTATTTTCATTAAAAATTTAAACTTTCTCATAATCGACAAACCATAAACGTATATGGAGCTAGAAAAGCTATGATCAGCATCTTTCAACAAAATCAAACACTATCAAGTACTTGTATCCAATTTTTCAAATCATATTATTTGAGTATGTTGTGATAACCATTAATCTGATAGGAACCGGTAAGAATTTCAGTAAGAAAACGAAAGTTTCTTGAGAGCTTCGAGGGCCCTCTACCTCCTGTAACTACTTTCCAAAATGTTCATATCCTTCAATTACAGATTATTCCTCTCTTTATTCATTTTACACTAACCGCTTCCTCTAACTACTTTTCAGTTTTTCTATTATACGTAAACCGTAAGGTGGGTCTATCATTTCTCCCCTCCCACGAGAGAACCTTGTCCTCAAGGTTGAAGGCTGGAAATTGAGATCGTATCACGTCATTGTCTTCCCACGTTGCTTCATACGGTTGGAGATGCTTCCATTTAATGAGAATGACCTTCTTTGTTTCGTCTCCGCTTTGCTTCTTAATATCAAGGATATGCTCGGGTTCCACCATTCGTGTATCGGCACTAACTAGTTGCTCCGGAAGGGAAGTAATCTTTCGAACTTCACCTACACATTTCTTTAATAACGAAACGTGAAAAACCGGATGTATCCTTGAAGTTTCCGGTAAAAGCAATTTGTATGCTACTTTTCCAACCTTCTTCAATATTTGAAACGGCCCATAATACTTCGGAGAAAGCTTAACGTTCAAACGCTTCACAACCGAGACTTGTCGATATGATTGTATTTTCAACCATACCCAATCTCCTTCTTGAAATTCTACATTTCGGCGCTTTTTATTTAGGGAGACTTGCATTCTTTGTTGAGCTCCTTGTAGATGGAATTTCAACAACTTGAGTACCGAATCCCGTTCTAAAATTAGATCATCGATGCTGGCCACTTTCGACTTAATGGGTCTATCGAAATGCATTAGTGTTGGTGGTTGTCTTTTATACACCGCTTGAAATGGTGTCATGCCGATGGAGGAATGAAATGAAGTATTGTACCAAAATTCAGCCCACGTTAACCATTTTCCCCAATTCTTCGGTTTGTCTCCCGAGAAACATCTCAAATACAGCTCTAGCGATCGATTAACGACTTCCGTTTGGCCATCCGATTGTGGGTGATAAGCTGAACTAAAATTCAACTTCGTCCCATGTAGTTTGAATAATTATCTCCAAAACGTGCTTACGAATATTTTGTCCCGATCGGAGACTATGGTTCTTGGCATTCCAAGTAATTTAAAGATTTCTCGAAAGAAAATCGCAGCCACCGTTTGAGCTGAATACGGCTTCCGAAGACCAATAAAATGAGCATATTTGCTAAGTCGATCCACCACTACCAATATTGCGTTGAAACCTTCGGATTTCGGTAATTTTTCAATAAAATCCATCGAAATATCTTCCCAAATATCCTCTGGAATAGGCAAGGGTTGCAGCAACCCCGCCGGCGTCATGGCTAAATATTTGTTTTGTTGACAAATCATGCACTTCTCAACAAAATTCCGGATATCTTTCTTCATACCCGTCCAATATAATTCCTTGTGTAACCGTTGATAAGTTTTTTTCACCCCTTCGTGTCCTCCATTTGGTCCGCCATGAAAGAAGTTTAAAATCTGCGAAATAACTCCCGAGGATGATGAAATAACATTCCTTCCCTCGAAATACAATAGATCATTAACCAAGGCATATCCCGGTTCCGCTATTCCCTTTGTTTGCAATTCCATCTTAATTTTTGACAATTTTTCGTCTTGTTCGATTTCCTTCTCTATTCTCGGTAAGTCAAGTGTATTATCTTGCTGTAACACTTGTAAACATGTTGTTTCCTCCTTGCGAGATAGTGCATCGGCCTTTTTATTTTCAGAACCCGCTTTATATTGAATTTTAAAGTCGTATCCCAACAACTTAATCAACCATTTTTGGTGCTCCGTTGCAACCATTCTTTGTTCCATCAAAAATTTCAGACTTCGTTGATCCGTTCGAACAATAAAATGCGTACCTATTAGATAAGGTCTCCACTTTTGAATTGCCAAAACCAATGCCATCAATTCCCGTTCATAAACCGATTTTAACTTAGATTGCCGAGATAATTGTTGACTAAAGAAAGCTATAGGTTGATTCTTTTGCATTAAAACAGCGCCTAAACCCGATCCGGAAGCATCCGTCTCAACCACAAAAGTCTAATGAAAATCCGGCATAGCTAATATCGGTAAGTTACACATCGCCTCTTTCAATCTTTTAAATGCCGATTCTGCTTCTTCATTCCACTTGAAACTATTTTTCTTTAAGAGTTCCGTTAATGGTAATGCTAAGCTTCCATATCCCGACACAAATTTTCGATAATACCCCGTAAGCCCGAGAAATCCTCTCAATTCTCTAAGCGAAACGAGTACCTTCCAATCCGTAATAGCTCGAACCTTTTCCGGATCGGCGGATACTCCTTCGGCTGAAACGATATATCCCAAATATTCCAGCTTTGTTTTTGCAAACGAGCATTTCTTTTCGTTGATAAAAAGTTGGTGTTGTCGAAGGATTGCTAAAGCAATCCTTAAATGCTCTCGGTGGCTTTCTATAGTAGAGCTATACACCAAAATATCGTCAAAGAAAACAAGAATAAACTTTCTAAGATGTGGATGGAATACCTTATTCATCAAAGATTGAAACGTGGCTGGTGCGTTCGTCAATCCGAAAGGCATTACAAGAAATTCATAATGTCTTTCGTGCGTGCGGAATGCTGTTTTTTTAATATCCTCCGTCTTTACTCGAATTTGATGATAGCCGGATCTCAAATCTAGTTTTGTAAATATAGTTGCTCCGTGTAATTCATCCACCAACTCGTCAATCATCGGAATCGGAAACTTATCCTTAATAGTTTCATTGTTTAAAGCTCTATAATCCACACAAAATCTCCAGCTCCCATCCTTCTTCTTTACTAAAATAATTGGGCTTGAAAAAGAACCTGTACTCGGTTGAATAATTCCGGCTTCCAACATTTCCTTCACTAACTTTTCTATCTCATTTTTCTGCATTACCGGGTAACGATACGGTCGAACGTTTATCGTCGATGTTTCATCCTTCAAGAGAATTGCATGCTCGTGGCCCCTTCCCGGTGGTAGTCCAACCGGTTTGCCAAATAACTCTCGAAATTCTCCAATTATGTCTTGAATCTCTTTTGGAAGGGACGGTATTGCGTGGTTTTCGATTTCTCCTACCTTTCCCAATTCTACTAGCATTGCATCTCCTTCCCGAGACATTATTTTCTTCATAGCTTTAAGAGAAATCTTTGATCGGCTCAAGCTCGGGTCTCCTCTAATAATCACTTTTTGGCTCCCCACCGAGCATTTCATGGTTAGTAATTTCCAATTGATGAACATTTCACCCATTGATTCCAACCATCTCATGCCCAAAATCACATCCGAACTTCCGAGAGGAATGGGTAAAAATTCCTCCCTGATTTCTAATTCCGGTAAAGATAATAAAACATTTTTGCATAATCCGCAATTCTTGAAGCATTCTCCATTTCCGAGTTGAATACTATAATCTGTGGTTGTGTGAACGGCTAAGTGTAATTCCGTTACGATATCTTGAGAAATAAAATTGTGGGTTGCCCCGCAATCTATCAAAACTATTACCTTTCTTCCTTCGATTTTGCCCCATAATCTCATAGTGTGAGGCGATGTAAGACCGACGACCGAGTTTAAGGACAACTCTACCGTCTCTTTTCCGCCTATAAATTTTTCTTCCTCATCGTTAATCTCTTCATCATCTTGAAGCATTAAAACTTGTAACATCTTGTTCTTGCATCCATGAGCGGGTGAAAATTTTTCATCGCATCGGAAACATAAACTTTTTTCCCGACGGATCCTCATTTCTGTTTCCGTTAATTTTCTTCGGCCAATTTCTGATGGTTTAATTTTTGTTCCCTGCACTACCGAAACATCAGACAACGGAGCAGAATCCGGTATTGTTTGTGAACCGAACCCGCGGTAATTTCCAGCACCCCATTTGATCGACGATTTTTTATCGTTTCGAATTAACTCATTCCTCTCTTCAGCTAGTTGGGTTGCTGTCATCAATCCATCCAAGCCTTCGGGCCGCATGATTTTTACATCAGCCTTGATTACACGCTTCAGCCCATTGTAAAATGCACTGAACAATACCTCTTCTGGAACACCAAAAACTCGTGAAAGCAGCAGCTCAAATCTCGTTCGATACTCTTCGACGGAGTTCTCCTGCTTGATCGTGAGCAGTTGATCGTATGTTGACCCATTTTTCGTTTCTCCAAATCTCTCGAAGAGTTTCCTCTTAAATTCGAACCAGGTTCTCATCGGTCGATTGCCGTTCTCCCATTGAAACCATGCGAGAGCTGCTCCTTCCAGACAAACGACGGCTGCTGGAATCTTTTCTTCCTCGCCTATGTGATTCACGGTAAAGTATCGTTCTACTCTGTAACTCCAGTCTTCGGGTTCCTTTCCGCAGAAGACCGGTAATTCCAGTCTCCTCGGACAGCCTTCCTTCTCCGCCCATCTCCGTTCCCTTTCTATTCGGCCGGCTTCTGAATCGGCTAACCCTTCCCGTTCTCCTTGCAGATTATTGGATTGTCGTTGCTCCGATTGACTCAGAAGTTTCGACATTTGTTCTTGAAGCAGAGATAACCCCAACTTGAATTCCTCTCTTGTCGCTGCCAATTCTTTCTGCCATTCCATGCCGCACTCCTTCTGTGTCTCGGACGAACGAGTCACGGGCATCTTCCCTGAGGATCGTCAGCTCTGATACCAAATTGATAGGAACCGGTAAGAATTTCAGTAAGAAAACGAAAGTTTCTTGAGAGCTTCGAGGGCCCTCTACCTCCTGTAACTACTTTCCAAAATGTTCATATCCTTCAATTACAGATTATTCCTCTCTTTATTCATTTTACACTAATCGCTTCCTCAAACTACTTTTCAGTTTTTCTATTATACGTAAACCGTAAGGTGGGTCTATCATAATCATATTAAACGTATGTGAAGAATTAAAAAAAATTGCAGCATATTATAAAACGAATGAGATAGCGGAACTTTACATCTTTACAACATGACTAGTACCATTGTCACCCAAAACATTATCACAAACAACTTCATTCTCTGCTTCCTCTGGAGGTGTTTCTGTCATTCCGACCAGCTCAATCATGCAAGACTCATTGTTGAACTTCCAGTACTTTGCGCCCATTGTACTGACCATTTGTCGGAGAGCTTCAACTATGAAAAAAGAATAAACATAAATATATTATTCATCTAAACTAATCAAGAGAAAAAATATATATTCTTATCGAATTTTGAGCGACGCACATAAATAGGATCAAACAGTCCTAGAAACTCTGTTCCAAAGGAGTTTTTTTATTTAACTCCAATGAGATTATGGAGGTGCGTTAAATTTAGGAACATTCAATGGGGGAAATGCAATTACACGTTTGGCATCTAAGAAAACTCAGGAGATCTGAAGCAAAACCAGAAACCATAAACCCTTCTCTACAATCAGAACAAGTTTATCAAAAATCAAGTAATATGAGTAGCCTCCTAAGATTCAAGCTTCAAACTTTTTCCCCACATCAAAAATTTTCTGAGAAACCAGGAAATTGAATCAAACGACATTCGAAAGGGGAAATCCAATTAAATGTTTGACATCGACTAAAATAGATGAGACCAGATAAAACTAGAAGAAGAACGAAACTCATTTTCCTCATTCGTATTTGAAGAACAGAAGCCGCGAATAGCAACTCAATAATTTCTTTCAAAAGAAAATTAACTCAGCCACTGAAAAGAACTTCAAAACGTGATTACTGAGAAAAATGGAGCAAGTACCCTCATCCTGTGCAAGCTTCGACTCAGCAACTCTCAGCCAACTGAACCAAACGATCGAAAAAACTATGCAAAAAAGCAAGTTCTTAGCCAGCATGATCAAAAGACTGAATTTTGAGGATAATATCAAAACTGGGTGAGCTCAAATGCCAATCTTTAGAGGTTTGCAAAGTTGATCCTCAAAAGATTGGGCAAAAAGAAGGCCAATAACAGTAACCCAGATGGGAAATATGACCATGCAAGCCGCAGTCAACACAGCTGATGTTCAAATTGCAAATCAAAATTTCCAAAAAAAAAAAAAATCATCGTTGAAATCTCTTGACGTGGGACAGTCTAGATTGTTGAAAGATATTTAGGTCGCCGACGATAACTATTAATTGCAAATCAGAAATTAATCTCACTCTCGAGAATAATCCACATGGTAATTGGATTGCCTAATCTTAAGACAGAACATCCTCTTCAATCCTTAAAATCTCTGATTTTTGTATAATTTAGTATTTGATCGACGGTCTTGAGTTAAGATTTGTCAGACATTATCGTCGTGAAAAACACACTACAGACTCCAATTTGATGATAAGATAACTACCCAAACGCTGATTATTTGTTCGTTTTCGAGAGATTTATTTTCTCTATCAACGAATATGTGACGACCCGTCATCCTTATCGTGTTGTAACATTTCTGTTTTCGTAGATTTTAGACATCTCGATCGTTCCATAAAGTTAGATACAAGAGTTCAATTATATTATGCGAAGTGTTCATTCTTTTTATTATAAAAGAAGTGCCACGAGTGACATTAATATTAATTTAGATGTACGAAACTAGAAGATTAATNAGACTCCAATTTGATGATCAGATAACTACCTAAACGATGATTATTTGCTCGTTTTCGAGAGATTTATTTTTCTCTATCGACGAATATGTGACGACCCGTCATCCTTATCGTGTTGTAACATTTCTGTTTTCGTAGATTTTAGACATCTCGATCATTCTATAAAGTTAGATACAAGAGTTCAATTATATTATGCGAAGTGTTCATTCTTTTTATTATAAAAGAAGTGCCACGAGTGACATTAATATTAATTTAGATGTACGAAACTAGAAGATTAATAAATGTTTTAAATGAATTTTATTTTATATTAAAATTACTTGTTTATATAAATAGTTGTTACCTTCGGGTGAAGGTATGATAAGATTAAGGCGATATATCCTTCATCTATCTTCCTAACCCCATCGCCGGAAAACCTTGACGGGATACAAATAACACGAACAGGAATTCGATACACCGGTAAACTGGTTTATTTCTTCAAACACAGTATAATCTTCTCTAGTTCTGTGATATTCACAAGAAAAACTGAGGACCTATAACCGATCAAACCGAAACATACGATTAAATGGAGTAAAGTAAATTCTGAGAGTAGTTCAGAAACTGTTTTGAAAATCTGTTTTATGCTTTCTACTTAGAAAGAGCATTTCCCTGCGTACTCTTGTTTTGCTAATCTTCCTTCGAATGTGAATTCATTTTCAAGCCATATATGCTCTATGATCCGTTAATAATCCAATTTTCCGAATCCAGGGCTCTGACTTTGATAATCATATTTGAATTATCGGAGATTTGAATATGATTCTCATTTCTGGACTTCATTGAATCTAAACCAGTGATTCAATGAAGAAACAAGAGAAGATAAACCACAGTTATCAGGAGGAAGAGGAATAGCCATCTACAAGTTCGGTTATGAATCAGTGAAGATACATTCAAGATCAAACGGAATCGGAATTTATCTGGGTACCAGCAAAAATTTTACTCATCGAATAAAATAGATGATGAACGAAATTGAGGAAAAGGTCTACAATATCAACCATAAACTATTCCAAAATTTGTGGAGGTCGAAACTACTCAATCTTTAACACACACAAAAAACGAAAAAAACAAATCAAAACAGTGAATCAGATAGAGAAAAAGAGCTCAATCGCAGGAGAAAACCTGGTGGGGTAACCGCCATGCCTCTGCCTTACTGAAGCAAGTGTCATCTAGGGCATCGCTTCGGCACCATCGACAGTTAGAATCCTGAGAACACTGAGAAACCGAGACCATCCCTTTGCAATCAGGCATCGGATTCTCCCTCCGTCTCTGCATACCTAAAAGGCCGCGATTCAAACCTCCGTTTGGAACTGCACGGTCGGAGACGGTGAATCCACTGCAAGATCCAAACGGTGCTGAGAAGAAAAGGAGGAAGACAAGGCACGCACGGATCGGAATCTTGTAGCTCATCGCCATTGACAGGGGAAGCACAGGTCTCGTAGTTTTTGACTTCTTCAAGGAGAGTGTAATCTTGTAATATATGGAGCATCAAGAGGGTAAATATGTCATTAATATTTTTTATAATTATTTTAAGAAAGAAATAAATGTTACAAGGTGGAGAGGGAAGAAACGGAAGGGATTGCTTCATCAAACTCACGAATTTCATTGATTTCCTTCCCTTATTCTTTTTGAAAGCTCGATCTTTTCGGAGTAATTTCTGGTTAATGTTCTTTTTCGGTGATGGAGGGTGTCTATCTGAGTTCTCGGATGCCTGCGAATTTGGAACCGTAGCTCCTGTGGTTTTCTCTGATTCTGTTTCCCGCGATTTTGATTCTGTTCTGGTAATTTGCTCTTCCGATTTTCTCTGCTTGGAATTTTTTTCATTGTTTTTAATTTTTCGGCTTATGATTATATATTCCTGTGATCCAACTGTCTTCAAGGGTGTTTTAGTTTCCGTTTGCGATCGAGGTTTTCGGATTTCATTAAAGTTTTAACTGTGACCTCTTTTATGTTGATTTATTTTTTTCAACTCTTGATAATCCGCTGAAAATTTTTCAGCTGAATTACACCTTTAACTGATAGTTATATGAATGTTGTTGATGGTATGAAAGGGTGATTCGGAAAGTGGTATGCCAAGTGAGAACAATCATTCAAAACTTGTTGGTTTAATTCAGAGGGAAAAATTGAATCCTGATTCAGCTCAGAGTCTTAGCGAGGAGACTGATGAAAACAAAGAACCAAATCTTGGTCACAGAGGAAAGAAAAGTACTGGGGGTTTGGATACCTGTTTCTGTTTCTCCCATGTTGGAATCGGACCATAAAGAATACGAGAGAGGTTTGTACTCCAATTGAGGTTACTTTCCTGAAGGAGACATGGGCTGGAGGAGCTGTATTGAGGAGGAAAGGGAGTTGACAATGTGGGATGTGGTAATCGAAATGCTGCTTGTAGCCCGAGGAAAAGTGTCTGCTTTGGCTTCAACTGAGAATTACATTTGCTGATTTCCATCGATGTTGGGCCTTCTACTTGAGGAAGCATGGAAAGAAATGGCACAAACTCTCACGGATGCAAATTTTGGCAAAGTAATGGAAATTCTTGAAGCGGACCCTCTTCGTTGGTTCTGCTTCTGCTTGTATGCTTTGTAGTGTGAAATTTCATCCGATTATGAGCTCACGACATCACTGTCGTTTTTGTAGGGGAATATTTTGTGGGGAGCCTGTTGCCTTTTAAGTTTCGTGTTGCAGATCCTCAGCGAGTCTGTGATGTATGCTGTGTCAGGCTTGAGTCTGTCCAGCCATATTTGATGGACCAAGTCGTGCAGCACAATTGCAAACCCATGACTTAACAGACCTCAGTACTTTGAGATCAGAGGTTAATTTCCCTTGGGGACCATCTATGGAATACGAGATTTATAAAGCAACTAACAGAATTCGAGCTTACAATTCGGTAAGAGTTGTATTGATTCACAATTTTTTTGTCATAAGCTTGTGTCGTTTTTCCATTGGAACTTCATCATTGTATACATTTTTCAGCAAAGTATATTGTTTTGGATATTAATGAAAACAATGAAATACCTCATCTCGACTTCCTAGTATCAGCTAGCCTCAAAGTTTTTGAATGTCATTATTGTATGGATTTATGGTTTTTGGTGGGATCTCTAAGGCCTGAAAAGCTGATTCCAGATGCTGTTCTACGGCAAGCAAAAGGGCTTGCAATAATAACTGTAGTGAAAGTAGGAGTTATGGTGACTTACAATGTTGGAACTGGACTTGTAATTGCTCGAAGAGAAGATGGCTCGAGGTCTTCTCCATCAGCCACTTCATCATTTGGACTTGTATATCCTCTATTAAACTGTGGTCGATTCAAATTTAATAATTTTGAAAAATAGAACAAACAATGAAGAAAAAGCCAGGTGACTCGAGATTTGGCTGACGAAAGACCAGGCTTACTAAATTTTGAGAATTATAATTATATTAATCCGGAGATTGGCTGCTCCCCAGCTATTTTTTTCTAAGTTACTATAATCTTCCATTGTTGGCTTTGCAGGAGCAGTGGCGGGGTGTTCGCTCGAAGGGAGCATAGAAATTTCAGATCCTACCCGAGTCGGTCAATAACTGCATCGGATATACTTCTCGGATCATTGCCGAGGCCGCCTGCAGCTGGTATTCCTTATCGGGCACTCGGAGATTTAGATCAGAAACTCGGCAGGTGATTGGAAGCTTCGATTAATCCAGTCCTCTTCTTCCAAGATAAATTTCAATGAAAAGATTTACTGGGTTCGACAATCCACTAATCACTCGGGAATTTGCCGAAAAGACAATTGCATGAAGGTGTAAAGGTCTGATTTTATTCGTTCTTCCTGTAAATAAATTCATGTGATAGGATTTCGTAGTCCAACTTTTAAGCTAAAGTCAGAGTCCACTCAATAACTTGAAAAAGAAAAATTGATTGGGATGGATGGTTGATGCGTGCACATACATGGCTGCATTTGAACTATTATTATGATGTGAATATTGAAAATAAGGATCTGGAGCTTCTTTAGTGTTGGGAAATATAAATGAATCTGGATTGATTTCATGTGCGTCCTTTTTATGCAAACAACTGATCATAGCTCGACATCCGTGCATCGTTACTTGATCGTTGCAAGTGACATATTCACGAAGTTGAATCAGCTTGGATTATTTATTTTTTTAAAATTGTTGTTTTTATATTAACTTTGGATGAGTGTGGCTGTCTAAGCTATCTGTCAGTGATCGGATCGTCAATTTTAAAAGTTCGATAGTCATTTTATTACAAACTCGATAATTTAGTAACAAATCTAGTTTTTACCCTACTATTTATTACAACAATAATTTGAACAGTAAGACTGAATATTGAAGCAATATTAGGCCACAGTAAATTGAAACCTGAATAAATATGAAACTAGGCGCATCACACCAGCAACATACTGTTCTGTCATTAAAGTAACCCAAAATTTTCTCATAGCTCTACAGAAACGAAAGAATAATATAAAATATATAAAAAAAAAAAAGAGAAAAACAAATGGAAGAATGAACTGGACAGGTGGAGTTGAAGAATCACCACAACGAAGTAGACGATTTTGATTAGGCCTTCTTCTGTTCATCTCTATCTGTTTCAAGACGAAAAATGAGGTAAGAGGTAAACAGTTGAAAACAACATCTCTCAATCTGGTTTCAGATTTCTGGAAATAGTCTGTTTTCTTGAGACTGTTTTTAACAACTAAAATAACGAAGATCATGTACCAGAGGAAACACAATCTCATTTCCAGAGAACAAATCAAATTGAAACATTTTTGGAAAAGGTTTAATCAACAGGTCTCATCGATCTAACCTTGTTTTCGAGTTTCCAAGAGTGAGTGCAAGATCATCAGAGACGCATTCCTCGTGAATCCTCTCTCCTTCCCAAGGTTTCACCAACCCAGTTGAGTTACTCCCAAACGCAAACTCAGCAGCCATTCCATCTGCCATTGGGACATCCGAGGTTTGATCAAACCCCGCAGCAACGGCAGGAGAGCATGTCCCACTTTGACCAGGGGTCCACATTCTCGACCCTCCACCAGACATTGCCTCCTCTCTAAATCCAAATGGGTTCCTAGAAACAAAGCTAAACGTGGGAGAGGATGGCCCACTTTGAGGGATTTGTACAGCATTTAGCCATCGTGAATCGGAGAGAATTGTGCGGCCTGGACTTGGCGGAGTAGATGAGGGCAAGTAAGAAAACTGTTGAACATCACAGGTTGCAGTTGTTTTAGGATCGTCCCAGTTGTTTATTCGAGGAGATCTAGCTGTTGGGGAGCTCAAAGGAGGAGTGACTGGGGCACTAATGGATCCACTAGGGATGTATCGGTGGTGTGCTGACTTAGACGAGGATGAAATCGAGCTTGATGAGAGGTTTTTCAGCCATGGGATGAGGGAATTAGCATCGTATATTCCATTGGCTTTTACAGAATAATGGGATGAACTTGGACTTGGTGGAAAGGAAGATGAAGCAGGACTTGGATCGTACGATGCGCACGGGCTCTGCTGGTATGATGAACAAGGACTTGCAATCGCAGACCCACCTGTGATGTCCATAGCTTCTACTGGTTTGCAACCCTGAAAAAAGTGAAAGAGTGATTCTTTGAACAAACTTCAAATCCATAAATTTAAAAATATTTTGATCCTGAGACATAATAAAGTCATGGTCTTTCTGATTTATGGGACAACCACGACTGAACTGCTTCTTATTGCTTCAGTTTTCGATTAGTCATACTTGAAACTTTAAGAAATAAACAAGCTCTTTGAACTATCCGTCTAAAGAGTTCAATATGGAAGAGAAAAATGAATCGCCCAATCCTGGAATTTGGTATCCACTTACAACTAATGGGGATCAAGTTGACAACTTTATGATGGCAACAAATACAAATACTACAATCCAAAAAGGAAGCAAAGGGGAAAACGACAGAACGTCGCTAGATTAAAAGCAATGATGCTAAATATAGGTCTTTTATTTAAAAACCTTGAATCCTAATAATAATAATAATGTTTCTCCAGTCAAATAAATAGCTTAAATTGACAGTTTAAAAAGCAATAATAGGGCTAGCTATCTTCTAATGTTGCTTTTGAAACTTATCAGTTACCTGTATATGCAGCATTCATGTTTTAAATACATCACAAATAGAGAAAGCAATATACCATAAAATTCATCATAAATAGTTGTGTACGGATAAAAGAATGTAATGAAGTAAGACTTAAAGTTAAGATCAGAAGATATCATTTACTCAATACCCTAGTAAACAAGTATCCCACGTATACAAGAACCTAAGGTTTCAAAACCTCGTCAATCAATCTCAAAAGGAAAATGTACAGCTACATCAACCGAGGATAGATTCAAAGTTACAATATAAAGTTAATGGCACCGAAATAAGAGCCTTGCAAAATGCAAACCAAAACGTAGAACAAAACACTGTAGGGAGAAAGAACAAAAGTAAAAGACAAAAAGGAAAAAACTATCAAAACAGCTGTTTTCTTCCACAACAGCTTCTTTTGAACCACAACCACAGTCAACATGCACTTTCTCAAAAGCTATAGTTGAGAACAGAGAATCCAAGGCCTACCTTTCTCCAATAAATTCAATCATCAAGCCAATATTTTTTTTATAAATACACGGGTTAAACACCATCAAATCCACTCTTCATATTTTACAGCAACTAAGAAAATAAAAACCTTCAATCATTACACAATCCCGGAAATCTCGAGGAAAAAAAGCCCTCAAAACTGAAAAGCAAGAAAAGTAAAGCAAAACTGCAAAGGGTTATAGTTAGTCGCAGTATATTTTGAAAAATTCCAGTCACGGTTAGAGTCTAGAAAAGGGAAGATTATGAAAGAGCATCAGAAGAAATCAAGGTCAAGGTTCGATTTCGAAGAGGGTTTACTCGAGAAACGACAATAATACCCTTCCAAAAACCAATCATTCTCCAAACATTGGCGAAACGGCTGGGTCATGTCACTTTTCCCGAGTGGTAATGTCGTCCTAGGCACAGAACTTTGCAAAATTTCATCTTCTCTATATCATATCGTTGGCTAATTCCAACCCAGATTCGCACTGTAATACCCCTAACTAGTATAGAAATTTAGCAAAAACCTCGGAAATTCTCGGATCATATCTTCGAGAAACGATCCAACGTTACCAGCGCAAAATCTAACGCATAAATGCAGAAATTAAAACATAATCATAAGGAAACTTAAATAATTGTTCGTACCTTTCTGTAGGTAGTACCGTCGTCTTCGACTGTCCATCCAGCCTCCTTACAGAGAGCTTTGAGAACTTCATTGTTATCGCAGTGCTTGGGGAGCTTGTAGTTTCCATACATTCTCAAACCGGCGAAGATCTTCGCTGCGATCGCTCTCCGTCTTCTCTCCCTCCTCTTATTGTTCTCCCTCTCCTTCCAAGTTGGCATCCTCGCTCCAGACGTCATGTTTCACAGCGTCCGCAATCGAAACAGCTCAAAAAAACCTCGAAAGAGCGAGATTAAAGCTTTTTCTACGAGAAAACAAAACCCTCAGTACCAGTTTCAGACGAAGCTTAGGCGTGAAAATGGCGATTTTCTCGAGAAACAAACGGGAGGAAAGGAAAGTGACGAGGGTGGACCGGAGAGAACCGGATAGTGAACCGGCTGCGTACGAACTTAGGAGCTCGCTTTATAAAGAAAGCCCAGCTAAATACCAAATATTAGATTATAAGCCCCTGGATTTGTGTTTATCTACGGGTGAGCCACTCCAATCTCCGCTTTCGTGATCACGAGGAATGCACGTGTTTCAATAATATTTAAATAATTAATTCGACAGTTATGTTCTTCATGGGTCCCAGAGAAAAGACTGTTGGTGGGGCCCAGATGAGTACAGCGAATAGTCTGTCATTGTTGTCGGTGCTGGTGTATATTGATTGGCTAGGGAGAATAGAACTCCAATTTTAGTGGACCTTGAGCCTCTTCACGTGACCGCCATCTCTCAGGATCTGTTATGGCTTACATCAATCCATCCACGTGTCAGGTTTGTCCATGGGCCCAATCTCACCTTGGCCCCACTGTCAATCGTGTGGGTCCATGTGCCTCCTGTGCAAGTCGCACGCTTGCAGCTGTTTATAACATGACATTATTTTCATTTTAACTATTATGAAAATAATGACATTAAAATTTATTTAGAGTAATTTTAATTTTATTATAATTTATTATAACATGACATTAAAATTTATTATAATTTTATTTAGAGTAATTTTAAATTTACTTTCTTATTGTACAGTTATTTATCATTATAATACAGTAAATATAATTTTAACTAGAGCAATCACACTGTGACACGTTAACGTGTAAAAAAAGAAAGTGTATTATGAATGTAAACCTAATATTACCCTTGATTTTAACGATTTATATCAATTTAGGTAACATAATCATTTTCAATGTGATGAAAAAATTTAGTTTCTCAAGTTAACTTAGCTAAATAAAAATCTAAATTTGATATTACGTTGTTTTTTTAATTATGTATCAATTCGTTAAACTTACTAACTTGATTAAAATTGCTAATTAAATTTAATAATATTTTTTATTAACAAAAAAGTGATGGTATGGTTTTTAATGTAATAATTACATTTGAGTTGACCACTTTCAAATTAATGTAGATTTAATTATTTTAAGGTTCCTTTTGGAGATTCATTATTTGATTGAAAAGTTCATCCGATTGCAAGAATTTCAGAACAATTTGGCTCGAGTTCTGTGAAATCCAAGTTTTGATTTGAATTCCATGACAGGAAGAGGAGACTTCCCAGATCGAATTTGGTTTGGGACGATAATCAAGTCGGGACACCCCAATCCGGGTGGTTAAATCTGGAGCGATTTGAGGTTCTCGAGACATCCTTGGCATTGTTGGAGAACATAGTTCTTCATGTTCACCAAACTTCCAACATCGAGTTAGATGAATCCACAACCTTCTCTGAAATATCCTGGAATTGACATGAACTCAGAGCCTCAAACGAACACCCGACCTTACCCACTGGTGTTAGTGACTTTTTTTGGGAGCAGTTCTTGACTGAAAATCCGGGTTCCTCTGACTCGCAGGAAGTTCAATCTGAAAGAAAGGATTCTGATCTCAAAAGGGGTGAAACCAAAGCTAAAATCATGGGAAATTTCGGTGGAATATGAGGACTGTAAATAACCCTACTGAACAGATCGGCCATCTTACTCCGGTCGAGAAAACTTAACTCTACCTGGTTTCTTATTTCCCGGAGATATTGCTTGTGTAACAACAATACAAGGTATGAACAAATTACTCAGATTATGAGCTCAATTTTCTGATTGAAATATACAAAATTCTACAGGGTTTAACCCTTGTATCCAGCTTTCTATTTCTTGTTTTCAAAAATGACCTCTCAGAAACCGTTTTCGGAGAACAGTTTGAACATTGATTATCAGTACCAAAATTCAACAGGCAACATCCAGGATTCATACTTCTGCCAACGTTTTTTCCATTATGATCTTCTGCACTAGTGAAAAATGGTCGACAAACACTGACGATTCCTCCCATCCCATTACAAGGTAGCTAGCTATGCATGTATTTTCTATATTACCTTCAACAAAAATGAAAGAATCTGTAATTTAACCCCCAAGAACATAGACCAATCACCTGGCTTCTCTCTTCTACAAAACTGGCACAGAAATGGGAATAGACAGATTTGACACAGTAGACATATCTCCGGCGAAGCTCGACTCTCTCCCTGCACCTGAATTGCCGGAAAATGCATATCCGATCCCCAATTCACTATAATGCAAGGTGATATTTTCACACCTCTGAAACATTCTCGTGAGAGAAGCCGCCTTTCTCCGAGCCCGTTTTGTGCCCGTAAACACGAGACTTTGGAGCAATCCGGCTAAAGCCGGAGCTCTAACCACCCTCTCGGTTGCAGCAGCTCCGCCGGCTCGGCAAAGCTCGAGTAGAGCAGCCACTGCATTCTCTTTCCCTCTTGGCGTTCCACCTCTCATCATCGATGTCAGTCCTGTTACTGACAATTCCTCCTCGCTCACAGCCTGGGCTCCGATGGGTTGACGAACAATCAAGGCCAAAGCTCCTGCTGCTTCCTCTGCCACCCCATCGTCGGTCAATGCGCCGACTAGTGCTTTCACTGCACCAGCCGAAATCAAATTCTCGCCATTTTCAACATGAGTTGAGAGATTAAACAAGGCTGTCACTGCATCTTTTTTCCCTCTCAGAGTTCCTTCTTTTAGCAGCCTTGCTAAGCACTCTACAGCACCCTCCTCGTTGGCTATTCTTTTCTTGTAGTCATGGACGGCTGAGAGGCTGAACAATGTAGCAGCTGCATTTTCTCTGGCTTCTGTCGTTTTTCCCGACTTCAGAACCCTTACTATTGATCGTAAACACCCTTCTTCCTCCATGATTTGGCTCTTGTTCTTGTCGTAGATCGAAAGATTAAGCATTGCAGTGATTGAATTCTCTTGAGCAACATGGTTTGGAGAAGAAAGCAGATTTAGAAGATGGGGAATGGCCCCTGCTTCTGCAATGAAGGCCCGGTTTTCTTTTCCAGTTTTCGCCAATAATCGTATTTCTTGCACAGCAACGGTCTTCCCATCTTGCGACCCTTTTGCAAGCTGTTCGATGAGAAGCTGACTTGTCACTCGGTTGGCCTCCACTGCAGCTCTATAGGAGGAAGCTGCAGAAAGCTTTTCTGCAGAAGAATCCATGCCTTCTGGTGCATCGTAAGCAACTCCGTGGGTGGAGCACCACTGCATGATCAAATTCCTCAAAGCTCGATTTGGAACAAGATTGTTGTGGACAAGAATTTGCCCGGTTTTCGGACAATTGCAATGGCCTTCTTCAATCCACCGAGCTATTGAACATCGATCATATGTCTGTCCTGTTGCTACAATCACTGGGTCTGTCATCAATTCCAGTGAGATTGGACAGCAAAAATCCTTTGGGATTGTTGCGAGAGTTTCTGCAATTTCTCGATTAATCGATCTATTTCTCATCTTCTGATTTCTATCACTTGATTCTAACTCCTCTCCGTCAAATCCGAATAGCAAAAATCTACTATATCTTGTCAGCGCAACAAATCCGCCAAGAGCCGATATTGTTGGCTCTATATTTCCATCGTGTTTCACAATCTGCTCTTCCAAATGCTCAATTTCGGCCCTGCAATGGTTTGCAGTCTTTATTTCCAATCTTTCCACGAAGAACTCCTTCATTTTCCCAGAGTCCGGAATCTTTCCATTTTCAAATTCATGGAGAAATGAAAGAAACTGATTCCTGAGCACCTCATCGTGCTTCTCTATGTACAATTTCCCCCTTCTCAGTTGGTTCTGTAGTAGCCTAATCTGCTCTCTAATATCTACATCCAATTTAACTTCGTCGAACGGAAACACGTCCAGAATGGTCAAAATTTCCAGGTTCAGATCATGGAAATGCACTGAAATAGGATGGTTTTGAAGCAGTAGCCATAACTTACACGATTGAGAGCAATAATCGAGGAGGATCTTCGATCGATACAGTAACAAGTAAAGCTCTTTGAAGCAAATCACAGCCGTGGCAGGCAAACTCGCGCCGGAGTCCTTCAGATACAGCAAGAACACGAGAAAAACGTCCACTTTCCGTATCAGAGACCTCGAATTTCTTCGCTGAAAGAAGAACGATTTCTGTATAAACCACGAAACAAGATCGGCAGCGACCGAAGCAAGCGTTTGCACAAGCGCGACATCATTTAGGTCAACCGGAGCTAACAAAACCTCTAAAGAAGGTGATCTTCTCCGCCGTAAAGACGAGAAAATTGCCGCGCTAGCCATAGGATCCTAAAAATCGAATCCACAGAGGTCAGCTTCACGGACTGATTCCAGGAGCCCCAAAACCTTTGCGTGGAGAGAAAAAAAATCAAAGAATCTATTTCCCCCAATTCGCAGAAAAGGAAAAGCTCCTCGAATCTGGAAGAATCAAACGAGGAGGAACAAAAAGAGAATCAAAATCGTTCGAATCCGTCGATGAAGTCTCAAAATCATGGAACACAGAAGGCTTCCCACTCCACTGCGAATCAAGAAACGTCCAGAATTGGGAATTGAGAATGGAACGGAGGTGTATAATTAGGGCAATTGCGCGTAAGAGAGGAAGAATATGAATGAAAAAGAGGTTTGATTTTGGGATGGCCGCCAGAGAAACTCGCGAAAACGACTTGGATAAACAACTACTCCATGTCCATTCCTTTTTTCTTCCCACTCTCGTAAACTCTAGATTGCACGTTACTCCCCAAACTATTTCTTCATCTCCTTCTAACCCATCAAATATATCAATATTTGCCCTCTACTCCTTGAAAGTTGAAATTAGGGGTGGCATTCATGAAGATCGGATCGACCTACCAAACTAACTCAAACAAACTATTTGGATAAGATTGATTTGGTTTTTAATCTTAACCAACTTGAAATTTTAGAACAAATTTAATTCTGACTGATTATATGATCTGTTCGAGTTCGAACACAATTTTACGAGAACCAATCTATTAAGTTGGTTAGCCGATCAAATCTAAAATTAGTGCATAAGTAATAAAATTTTAGTCGATAACTAGTATGTTTAAATTTTAAAAAATCAAATGTGAATCGAAAAAAAACCAACTCTAAATTTTAGGTCAAATTTGAATCGAATTGATTATTTCATTAATTTTTTTATCAGATTTAATTTTATAAAATATGACTTAGTGGATCGGGTTCGTTTGAAAAAAACAAAACCACTTGTGGTTCACACGCGTACTTGAAATAGAAGAAGTTCAAGGGCTTCTTTGTAATTTAAAACATTAATCTGTGGGTCAAAGTGAAGCGAGGAAAGTTGACTAAATTAGCGGGGAGGCCCGCTAGTGGTATTGGAGCGAACAACGAAGTCGATAAAACGTCGACGTATTGAATTGATGTTGGAAACAGAAAAGTCAATTGTCCCAGCTGGTATCATCTTTCTTCCTGACCGAAACTAGCCAATAACAATTTAATTAAATCGTAAATATTATGAAAAACACAAAATTAAAATATTTTTAATTGCAAAGACTTGATAACAAAGGCAAAATCTCATGGCTCCTACCCTCCGGCCCAACAATATATAAAGAGATAAGTCACAGTGATTTAATAGGTTAGAAATGAAAATTTTTTTACCTGCGTTCACAAAAAGCTACTTCACATTAGAGTTAACAACTCTTATACTGCGATTGTTAGATTTTAAATCGTAGAACTTAATAACAACACTGGTATCTCTAAACTAACTCAACTCTCGTGCAAATTTAATTGCAAAGACTTATTTATACATTTACGTGGATTCATATAAATTAAGAGAAGGATCCATAGAGGGAGAGTTGGTTGGACTGATCTAGGAAAATGATCCGCGTGGCTTGATCAAGCGCGTGGAAGGATGCCAAGCAATAGTCAAAGCTGCGGCAAAAGTCCAAATAAAAATCCTCGCTGTCACCACAATCCTTCGCCAATTATGCACTCTCGAAGTTCCCTGTGCCACGTGGCATGCTAAATAATTTAACTTATTTAGACATTAATCTCCACGTCACAAGTAGTTGTCGTGACAACCAACTGAAATTAGACCCAAACTCGATAATAAATAAATCGGTTAAAATTTGACAGCCAACCAATGATTATTCAACCATTTTGAATGTGTATTTTTTACTACGCGATTGAAGCCCGATCGTCTCCGTCTCCGTCTCCGGCCACTCCACCCTGCAAAATCGAACTCATTTTACATGATATTATTCGTACCATGGTGATTAATTTCAACCTTCGATCAACTTTACCCGGAAAAAATCGAGCTATTTTCAAAGGGAGTATGCGGAGGAGGACGGAGAACATGAAGTTTCGGCCAAGGCCTCGAGCATTGTTAAGACCTCGGTTGTATCGTCTAAATAATACTTTGCTTTGCTCGGTTTTTGTCCTACTGTACAGGCAAAAACTAGTGTCTTCGAGGAGAGGATTCCGTTGTTGAAAGCGCTTTCGATGATCTCGAACATGTCTTCATCAGAACGATCGTCGCCAATGCAAAGAACGAAATCCGCTTGTCTTCCATTTTCCGCCATGGATGTGAAGATCTTTTCTGCCACTGAACCTTTACTCACACCCTAAAAGAGAGAAAAAAAGAACCCAACAATATAAAGAAAAAAACATTCAAAACTATTTTGGCCATATTATTGGATTAAAATGAGTGAACATTTCTCTACCTGTGGCTTTACTTTGACGATGAATTGGCCGCTTTTAACGGTCACTGGCTCGTTCGCCAACACGCTTTCAAGGTGGTCCAATAGCTCTTTGGCTTGACTCGACCCGAAACCCGGATCCGCGTCTTGATGGTGCCAAACCAGAGCACTTTCCTTGGTTTCAATGGATGAACCATCGGTTGCGTCCGTGTATAATTGCATAACTGGCTCTGCCATTTGTATCCAATCAAAATCAGTTGTTTGCCCACAATTTTCCCAATCATTTCCCGCCGACCACCCGAATATAATCCCATTTTTAGAGCCAATGATATTATTGGTAAAAGATTATGTAACAATAACATACCTCATGAAATAGCCATGCTCGGAAGCAATTCCGAGCTTTCGACACTAAGAAAACCATCTGCTTAAACTCTCTCTTCCGCATCCACTGACCACAAAAACGGTGTTTTTATCGTCACTGCAGAGCGTATTTATGATGGAGATGACCTCCTAACTTGGAGCCTTATTAATTGACGTTTGGGGCATGACAGTTCCATCATAATCCATAAGATCGCCCTGTTTTTCGATTTCGAATATGCAGACACAATGACATCAATCGATAACTTTCGGAAATTAGGATCTAGAGCAACAACTCTAAATCCGAACCCCAAACCGATTCCCCAGCAACGTTTTCTAAAATGGTCCTTACATGTCCTCTCCATGTCTTGGAAAAAGCTCTTCGACCAGTACGATACATCATGAGTACTAATGTACCGATAATGCTTCTCGTGGTGTAAGTGTTTCCCGGGATCAGCCATCGATATTGCCTCATTCATCGACTCGGCAGTTGTTTCGATATTCCAGGGGTTGATTCGAATTGCACCGCTCAGTGAAGGAGAGCATCCTAGAAACTCCGAGGCCACTAGCATGCTCTTCTTGGGCCCACTCGATTCAGGGTTTTTGTTCGATCCGGAGATTCCTTGGCTGCAGAGAATATACTCATAAGGTGTTAGATTCATTCCATCTCTCACAGCTGTGACCACGACACACTCGGCAATGGTGTAATAAGCTGCTCTTTCACTTAGAGAAACCGGTCTATCGATGAAAATTATCGGTTCGTAATTATTCTGTCGAAAACGATCATTAATTCTCTTGCAACTAGCCTCGATTTCATCTTGTATTTCGACTAGATCTTTTCCACTTCCTCTAGCAGGATTTGCAATCTGGATAAGAACGGCTTTTCCTTGCCACTTAGAATGTTGTTTGAGCATTTGCTCCATTGCCAATAGTTTCAGATTAACACCATTAAATATGTCCATATCATCCACTCCAAGCAAGACAGTTTTGCCTTCGAATTGTTGTTTAAGCTCTCTTAATCTCCACTCCTTGTCTGCCTGTCTCATCACTGACTCAATCTGGCCCATATGAATCCCAACAGGCATGATCTTAATCCCGACAGTCCTACCATAGTATTCCAAACCGATATATCCTCTTTTCGATTGATACTCCAATCCAAGCATTCGACTACAGCAAGAGAGGAAATGGCGAGCATAATCAAACGTGTGGAAACCAATAAGGTCTGAATTTAAAAGAGCCTTGAGAATCTCTTCTCTATAGGGGGTAGATCTCAGATGACGGAAATGGACTGTGAAGAAAAAACCCCATTCTCAGTCTATTGAACCTCCTCCTTAAAAAGGTAGGAAGAACCATTAGATGATAATCATGGATCCATACATAGTCATCGTCCGGGTTAATAACTTCGATCACCCTTTGCGAAAAAATCTTATTTGCCGCCACATAAGCCTCCCACAAAGACCGATCCAATCGTCCACCATGATCAGCCGAAATAGGAAGCATGTAATGGAAGAGAGGCCATAAATGTAGCTTACAAAATCCATGGTAGAACTTTGATAAAATTTCAGAAGGCAAAAAAGCTGGAACACACTTGAACCTCTCCAATAAAATTTGAGAAATGTCATCTTGCTCCCTTAAATCTACATCCACTTTCAAAGAGCCAACATATAAGACCTCCATATCTTCATGTAAGCCATCCTTGAGCTGTAGCAGCAATGAATCTGTTGAGCATTTGGGAATAATAATCAATATTAATTTATTCTCCCAACAGAATCCTCATCCCAGCTGAAGCTCCAACCCTTATTATCTGGTCTTCGTTTAGCTTTTACAGGAAGTTGATTTCCAACAATGATTATACGGTCCTGAAATATTGAAGATGGAACGTCTGAGGTCACACTGTTGGCCTGATCCTCATCACTCGAGAGAGCCGCTTTTTCTCGCGACCCATTACTGAATTACCAGAAGCTAGATCTAAAAGATTGGTGTACGATTTTGACATCATCTTCGCTCACTTTTTTGGGGACCCTCCTTAACTCATTCAGAACAGTAATCGCAAGCCAAAATTGCTACACCATGAAAATGACTATAACAGGAAAGAAATCAGTAATCAGTACTCGACAAATCATGACAGTCGAAGATTTACTTGACTAATAAAGGATTCAGACAACAATTTCGAACTCCCAAATGTAAATCAAATACACAATACCATCAGAAGGTTCATACGACTATATCGGGTATTCAGGATGAATCGTTGAAAAGACAAAACAAATAAACTTACAGACGAAAATCAAATACACACCGTCTCCATCCACTAAAAAAAATCAAGCGCGATATCATTTGGAAGATAACATTCCTACATCGAGAAAAAAAAAACCATAGCTCTTCCGAAAACAGCAAAAACCCAATCAACTTCATGAAAATCAAATGTCGAAAAGGATTCTCGATTTCTAGCTCGACGAAAAACCACGTAGGGAGTATCAGAACAAAAGATAGACAAATATGGCCCCAACAAACAAGAGAAAACGAAGAAGGAGAAGAGGAAGAATGAAAAGTAAAGGGTGGTCGCACTGACCTGAGCTCCAAAAAGAGGGAGAGAACTGCAAAATTTGCACGCAAAGTTAGGATCTGATATTCGCCATAGCAATACAAATTAATAATCATAATTAAAGTAAACAATCACAGAGACAGTGATTCAGTTGCTTCCATTTCCCATAATCTCTGTGAGTTTGTTCACGAACACAGACGCTTGCATTAATCATTTTTTTCTTCTATTTATAATATAATTTCATATTGCATTTTCTTGTATCAATTATATTATATTCATTTTATTATATCTGTCAGCACAATATTATCAAATTTAAATCGTAACTATGATGTTTTATTTTGTTTCTGTACTATAATGACGGGACATGATGAAATCATTTATGACTCGTCTCACTATCAACATCTTACTCTATGCTCGCAAGAGTGTCTATTTGCTTTCACGTATCGAGTTGTCGCATGCATGATGTAAACTACGATGCTGAATAAGAGCAATGGTATTCTAGTTACATTAAAAACTAAGAATCTTTACTTTAATTTTTTTAATTATAATGTGTTAAAAAAATATAGAATTAATATACAAATTAGCTATATATGAATCAATTATATATAGCATTGTAGCCAGACTATAAATTTCATGAAAAATATATATATAAAGATAATGTTATCGTTAGAGACTACCCTTGATATCCACGTGGCTAATTAAGAGGATGCCACGTGGAAGAACAAACCCGTTGCTTCTTTATAGGACGATTAGTCGTGAAGGTGGACCCACATGTCGTAACCTTTAAGTTTGACAATGGATAGAGCTCTAGAACAAGACCGTGGTCCCGTTGCTTCCGCTTTTATCATCGGCCGTTGATTTCAAGGATTCTCCATCCGGCACGTGCTTTTTCTGATTCCGATTCAACGGTTTGAATTAAACTTGGATTATTATGATAATTATGATATTATAAAAATATAAAATGATGAATAATATATTTTCAATAAAGATATCTTTATAAAAAATAATTTATATAATTATCTTCTTATCCTACGTTCGTACACGCGCTCACATATAAAATCATAAAATTACACAAAAAATAATAATTATATTTTAATATATTAACTGAATTTTGAATGAACTAAGCATACTAAAATAATTATAAAATTATTCTATTACGTTAGTGTCGCACCCTTATTTTCTAACGTGTCGTACTCCTATTTTTATTTATGACCCGAGTAGTCTTTGGCTTTTAGCATAAATCAACCCCGCCCAAACTGACTAGAATTTTTAAAAATAAAGGATAAAAATATTACGCTTTGAACTATGAGCAATAAGTGAAAACATTTAAATTTTAAAAATCGTAAATCAACATTTTTATTTACCATAATTTTAACGCACTCTCTCATCATATTTATTTGATTTTTATATGTTGATGTGTCGAGTTGTGATTGACTGAGTTAAAATATATTTAATGTATTACAACAAAAATAATTATTTATCAGATTTACCAATTACAGTCTAACATATCATTGTGAACGTGTATGATAAAAATATAAGATAAGAAGGTAAACCATCATTTAGCTCAGGTCAGCATTAGAAAATATAAAAATTATCATAAAATTACAATATTCTTAATCTTTTTACCGCCATTAATTGATAAAAATGTTATCTAAATAGACATACATTGTTAAAATCAAATAAAATAAAATGCCTATTAAAATTATAATAAAATTTAAGACATCAATTAGCAGCATTTAAAATTTCATAAAATATACGTTACAATTATTTTTTATAAATCAAGATGTAAATTAATTAATTAATAAATGGTATAAAATAATCAATTAATAAACAATAATTAAGGGTCATTTGAAATTCAAGAAGCTTCCTTGTGGTCTACATTTTCTCTATTTCCATGAAATATCTACGATCACGCAGCAACTCAATCCCACTCTCTCTCGGCCATGGAATGCTGCTCTGTTCCAGCAAAATTCGCCATTTTAAACCATCAGGTAATCCTACTTCCTCTGCAAAATCAAACCCAGAAGACTAAAATCGTGTTTACTTTTTTCAATCGTTAATGCTTGTACAGGGTTCTTCATCACCCGTTTGTAGAAGAAACTCCCTCGCGTTCCAACAAATTTCCAACCCTTTTCTTCAACTCAGCGATGGAAATCGCGTTTTTCCCCATAATCGAAGCTCTGTATCGTTCTCACTGAGAGTTCGGAGACGACCCGTTTCTTCGGAGGCTTGGGATATCGGCAGATTCTTGAAAACTTTATTTTTTTTCAACGGACCTCCATCCCCGTCTAAGGTTTGATGTGTTTTTATCGTACAATTCGATTAATACTCTTTGGGTGAAGTTGTAAAAAAAAATATATTTAAAACTGTCACTACCAGGAATCACTTAGGCTATTGTAAATGCTAATTGAGTCCTTTAAATAATTAATTAATTACTCAAAATTTTCTGAGTCCTCGATCAAGCCAGTATTACTAGAACGAGAGTGAGTGACTGATGTTTTAGGAGAGGGGCATGAAATTTTGTGAATATAGAACATTTGAATGTGCCATCCCTTAGTTTTAAGAAGACGGGCAGTGCTTGATTACAATTTTCACCATTACCATTTCTCTTTTGGCTGAACTGATTTGAATCCATGCTTGTTGAAGTTCTTTGAGTTTGTGATAGCAAAGCTATCAGGCCCATCACCTGAAAAACCTGTGACAGAAATGAGAGCTTCGGGGATTTACCTTGTTACCGGAGCTACGGGAGGTGTCGGTAGAAGGGTGGTTGATATCTTGAGGAAAAGAGGATTGCCAGTTCGAGTTCTGGTATTAAGCTGTTCTCTAAGCCTTTGTTCTTGATATTGTTAACACAATTATAAATCTTTGTAATAGCATGATGTGGATTGGGATGTTCTTAATTTTCTCTTCTGGTGACAAATAATTTATATATCAGGTCAGAAATGAAGAAAAGGCAAGGAAAATGTTAGGCCCAGACGTTGATTTGGTTAGTTTTTTACATTCTCAAAAACTTTATACTTATGCTGCTTATTTTCTCGGTTATAATTTGATGACTATGATTAAAAAATGTTAAAGATATAGATACTTGTTCTTCATTTTTCTACCTATTGAGCATATCGTTTGTACTTCTGCTGTAAAGCATAGCTAATAATTTATCTATGTTTAGAATCAAATGCTAATTATCGGAAATGAAAATAAATGTGGAAAGCGAGGATACTACGACTTATGTGTAAAAATTCTTTCAGAAGAAATCCTAGATTGTTGAGAATTCTCTACATTGCAACCCAAAGTACAATTGAATATCAATTATCAATGTATAGAGATAACATAAAACCTTAAAATTGATACGGATTCGACTACTAGAATTTGGGTTACATCAACTTGTATCAATATTCTACATGTCAGTTAGTTGTTTCGTCATTGAATTGGTTATGAAGCGGGTAAAAGATTAGTGTTATCCACTTTGTATGGACAAGATGTAGTTTTAGAATAATGGTAAAAGCATCACTTCAATGTCTTACCATAAGATAGTTTGTGGTTATTTATTGTTTAATCGCTTGAATAGACAATGTTTTTAATCTGATAACATTGTATCCACTATACTTTTGTTTCTTTTCATCCAATATATCTCATCCATGTCTGAGTTGTTGGTTTATTTTGGCAAATTAGATTATTGGAGATATCACAAAAGAGAGTACTCTTCTTCCAGAGAAGTTCAAAGGGGTGGGGAGTGTGATTAGTGCTGCTTCTGTCATAGTCGGCCCAAAAGAAGGAGATACCCCTGACAGAGCAAAGTACAGCCAGGTTTTTACTACATTCCATGTCTTCTACTTTTGTCTGTCATGCTGTTAAATTTTTGTATGCTAGTTCTCAAAATTATCAAAGTTTGAGTAGAAAATTGAGATTTCTCATTCTTTTGTCTTTGTTCGTGGTTTTATATCTCTTTCTTCGATCTGATATGCTTCGATTTGGCACAGGGAATCAAGTTCTTCGAACCAGAGGTGACAAACAGTGTTGGGTGGATCGAGATTTTCGATTCAGATTCATTCTTTATTTTTTTCAAAATCCAAAGTGGGTTTTTATGTGTCATTTTATAATGTCATTGGTTGGACATTCCAGATTAAAGGCGATTCACCTGAAATGGTGGAGTATATTGGCATGAGAAATTTGATCAATGCAGTGAAGGACAGCGTCGGCCTTCTTAACGGAAAATTAGTGTTTGGATTCGAAGGTGAATTAATCATAGGAGTAGATTTTGATCCAAGATTTTCAGTTCTTCTTCGCTTAATTTTCTCTGTTCTTGTAATTTCCAGATCGTGATACCCGAGAAATATCTTGGGGAGCTCTGGATGATGTTGTGATGGGTGGAGTCAGTGAAAGCACATTTCAGATCGATCGAAACGCCGGTGAAAATGGAGGACCGACAGGAATTTTCAAAGGTTTCAAAACTTGAAACTCAATTCTTGCGCATAATTTTTATATTGAAATCAAAGATTTATTCGTAGAAATTCCATGTTTAAATCCATCTCACGCAGGCGTTGTTTCTACTGCAAACAACGGTGGGTTTACGAGCATTCGAGCGAAGGTAAACTGTATATTCCATTTTGATTACATTTTCAAGCTCTTGATCATATATGACACAGTGATCAAACATTTTGTGTTCTGTGTTCAGAATTTTTCAGTTCCGGAGGATCTCTCTGCATACGATGGCCTGGAATTACGGGTCAAAGGCGATGGTCGAAGATATAAAGTTATTGTACGAACAAGCAGTGAATGGGATACTGTCGGTTACACTGGAAGCTTCGACACCATACAAGGCCAGTGGCAGTCAGTTAGTATCGTTAATTCCCTCCTTTCTTTTATTAATTTCTCGATTAAATTCTCATTCCGTCTTAAAAACTCAAGTTGTTGAGTTAAAATAAGACGAATGATCCGTATAATTCTTAACATTCGCTCTCTTTCCTCAGATTCGGATTCCGTTCTCTTCTCTGAAGCCAGTTTTTCGTGCTCGAACAGTTATCGATGCCCCACCTTTCGATTCCTCGAATATTATCTCGCTCCAGGCATATTTCTGTTCCTATTTTCATTGTTGTATGGTTCCTACCTCTCGTGCTGATCGATTCGGATGAATTTTGCAGCTTATGTATAGCAAATTCGAATACGATGGGAAGTTGAATCCGACTTTTTCTGAAGGTGCATTCCAGCTTCCATTATCCAGCATAAAGGCTTACCTGAAAACTCCAATCACACCCAGGTTTGCTAATTCAATGATTTTTTTCGAAATTATTGTTCTTTGTCTTTATGTTTTCTCGCTACTCTTTGTAGGTTTGTTCACGTGAGCTCTGCCGGAGTTACCAGACCCGACAGGCCCGGTCTTGACCTGAGCAAACAACCTCCTGCTGTTCGATTGAACAAAGAATTGGACTTTATTCTTACATATAAATTGAAGGTATATTAATTAATTGAATACTTCAAGATTCTCTTGATATAGCGGATGAAATACTAATGATACTTTTTTGCATTTCCAATTTTTTCGACTATAGGGAGAAGATTTAATACGCCAGAGTGGGATACCTTATGCTATCGTGAGGCCTTGTGCGTTGACGGAGGAGCCAGCCGGAGCTGATCTTGTATTCGATCAAGGAGACAATATAACAGTAAAACTAAACGACATTTTACTTATAAATTCATCGAGTCGATTATTTCATGGCTTTTTTCTTCGCGTTAACAGGGGAAAATATCGAGGGAAGAGGTCGCTCGAATATGTGTCGCCGCATTGGAAAGTCCGCATGCTTGCGGAAAAACATTCGAGGTCGTGATTTTCCTTCGTTTTCCTTCATTTAAACTTAACACATAGTTTTTGAGTATGGATCGATGGCCAAATCCGATTACTCAACTTTTCAGATCGTGCGACAGGTCAAAAGTGTTGTTCCATTCGGCGAGCCATTTACGGTTGATCCCGACAATCCGCCTCGAGAGAAAGATTACGATGTCTATTTCAAAACCTTGAAAGACGGGATTACGGGCAAGGAAAGCCTGGAGCAGAGTCTGGCTCCGGTTTGACGGGCTTGATCGATCGAGTCACGGCCAACCCGAAAGCTGAGCTGCTACTACCATGGAAGGAGAGACTCTGGTGGTTGTTTCTCAAGTAAAGCAGTAGATCCATTTTCTCGTACATGTATAGTTTATAAGAACATGAAAAAACGGTTTATTATATACTAAATATTGTGTCTTTAGTTATGTAACGTTGGTTAAATTTCGGATAATTATGAAAAAACGGTTTAGAAAACTGTGAGATTGCCACGTATCGCTTTGCTATTGGTTGATAAAATAGTATCAATTAAGACCATTAGAGAAATTCCTGGTCTAGTTTCTCATGCACACGGTGTGGACATTGGAAAATGAATGCGAGGACGAGACATGATGAGAACATGCTCTTGAATCTTCCATTTCATAGAAGCTTTTGCCTTTATTCTCCATATATTTCGCTTTTATTTTTCAATAAACTTGAGAAAAATAAAGCCATAGATTTCAAGAAATATGACGGCATGTTTTGTTAGGACAAAACCGGTCGAAATTGGTTCGAATAGCGGGAAAAAACGATGAATAAATTCAACGGAGAAAGGGATGGTTAGAGAAAAGTATTGTTCCGAGTATATGCCTTTTTTTTCATTCTCCATAAATATGAACATTTCACTCGTTCTTCTCCTCGTGCAAGCTTCGATTGCAGCTGAATTTCCGGGCATAGTCTCTATTGGCAGACGGCCTCGTAAACGATAGAGATCGATTCTAGTGATTGCCTTTTGCTTTCGCTAGTTTTGATGATATCTAGTGTCCGAGTCCTCTGCCAAAGGAGATTTGCCCCGTAATTCTCTCGCAATTCTACAAGAGGAAACCTCGAGAGGTTTTTAGTGCTCGCATTAAACTAGCCATGCCTTTTTCCGGGCATCTCTTTATATGTTCAATCTCGGTTCGTCTAATCATATTTTTCACATAATATGAACGGTTTATTTCTACTTTTGTCGTCGTCTTCATGAAAGAAGCTCTACATTATCTATGATTCTCTTAAATCTTTTGTTATTGATTTCTAGTTGCCTCCTCAAGCTCGGAATCGTGTGTATATATTTGAATTAGAACAGTTACTTATCTCTTACGAGCGAATATCCTTCGTGCTAAAAAAACTTGTACACTTTCATTTTTACTAATTCATCGTATTTCCATAATCCCCAAGGGCGATAAAATAACACAAATAACACCAATTCGTACTGATTTGCATAATATTGCATTTCTTACTATTGCATTAGCCACAAAAGCGATGCTATAGTACATGGGTAGATCATGCGACGAACTAGTTTAATATATGGTCAAATATTTCGATTGAGATGTCACGGATTTATAAGAATAGAACATGATAGGAAGGTTTACTTAATTATTCAAGGATCATTAATTCGTTCTTCTATCTATGAATATCGTTACGATCATGAAATTTAGATTGGACGATTTCGACGCCCTCTTTTTTTTTATTATTATCTCGAGGACGAGTTAAAAGTATTACCTTGACCCTAGTTCTTGTATTGAAAATTGCTTCATTCATGCTATCACATTTTAATTAAAATATTGAAGCAGCAAGAACAAGATGAAGAAGTATTTTATTTCCCATTAACTCATTTAAATAAATATATTAACTAGTTTATCATGAACAAAAATAATACATGCAAGCGACATTTGACTAAGTTACGAGTTATTAATTCGAGCAATGTAGCGGGAATATCAAAGTTGAATATATTTAACGATACTTAGTTTATCGAAATACATCACCGATAAATAAGTAACAAAGTAAAAAAAAAGGTATCTTGATCTTCAGTCGGATCATACGACTTATTTTGCCGCAAAGAATGACAGTAGAAATACTAAACCCTAAATTCAAGTAAAAGCAGAAACCCTACAAACCCTAGAAGGGGAAGTTGCTTCTTTCTTTCAACAATGGTGGGTTGTAGATTACAGAGATGCCCTTTCTGTTCATGGCGATGGATCCATTCAGCAATGTTGGTTAGAGAAAATGGCAGGGCAAGTCTCCTTTGGCAAAAATGCAGTGAGTTAAAGTACACTACAGCAATGCCTGCCAAAGAAGAATTGCGCTGTCATTTCTCTCAACCCCTTCTTCTCTAAACCTTGTTTTCGCTTAGCTGAGCTCAGGTTGGAATCAACAATGGCGGAAGATGAACAATGGTAGAGTAAATCGAATAGCAGGGCAAGTCTCCTTTGGCCGAAAAAAGGGTTTCTTTTTCGTCTTCTTTTTTCTGCCAAAGGAGAATTGCGCTGTTATTCTTCTCTACTGAGTCTGAGATTGAGTTTTTGAAGAAGTTGTTCATCTTCTTCGGGTTTTAAGTTCTTTGTTTATTCGCACAAACATAATGAATATGCCTGGTAGCGATGAAGGGTAAGTATATGCCATGGATCATTCTCTAAGGGAGGCTTTCTTTCATCTTCTTCACTTTTGTTTTGGTCCCCTACTTCTATCCTCTACTGATAACTCAGATTTTGCTGGTTTTTCCATTTGATCACTGCCTTTTAACGTATAAGAGGTTTCGATTTTGCGAGAAGAAGTGTTTTCTGTATCCAGAGCGATGAATTTGAGCTCAGCAAATACATAAAGAGTGTGAAATAAAAAAGGAGTTTTATAGTCCTTGTACTACGACATACTATTCATCGATGCGATGAAGTAATGAAAAATAAATTCGAGCGCAACGATAACATGATATTTCCTCGAGGACATGTGTAACGAGAACTTATTATACAAGTAAAGCTCCTTGCTAAGAAGATTACATAATTAATCAACCAATGTCGCGTGTCGATCTTTCGATGGATTTGATCGAGACGTGTTTCATTTAGACGTGCGATTTCATCCATTAAATACGTTAATAAGTTGTGAATAGTATGAGAAATATGTTCCCGGCGGAGAAATTACGTTAATAAGCATGACCTTTACGTTTTTGATACTAGAATATCTAAGGGAAATACTAAAATTATCAAAGAATAATACTAAATGCAATTTTATTCGTATGGAAATAAAAAAAATAATATATCAATAAACAATGAAAATAATATGTTAAATTATTAGAAATACTGCACGAAATGTCGTACGACCAAGAATCAAGCAACGGGTCAAGTCTTGTTTTGTCTTCTCGATCAGCCAAAGGCTGTATTTTTATGTCATCTTCCAACATAATCTGCAAGAACACAGCTTCCACCACGATAAAAAGTTTGAAACTTCACTTTCAAGAGTCGAAATACAGGACCACCTTTTCTAATTATTTAGTTTTACTTTTATTTTGTTTTAGAATGACTTCCAAATCACAAAATATGTGTAGGAATCTCACAATTTTTAGATCGGGTTGTGTTCGTTTTTTCGCCCGAAGAACGGCGAAAGATTTGAATTTGATTTCATTGATTTGTGTACTTTGATAGAGTTTTAAAAAAAGCAACAAGCTTTGATGGAATTAAAATGTTCGATTCTTGTTGATGCAAAACCCTAGCTTTACACTGCACTCACAAAAACGAAACCCTAAGGGAGGAAGATCAAGCGTACAAATTGAACTACGTGTAAATGACAATTCAATACAACTTGATAAAGGGATTATATAGTGTCATTATCGTGATCGAAACATATTTTTTATTTTCAAGGTTGAAATAAAAACAAATAAAAAAGAGAAATAAATAAATAAATAACGTCGAATGTGCTAAAGTTTATTGCTGCTTTCAGTATAATATTGTCTGTTTTCAGTTAGTGTCCTCACAAACTTATTCTCGAAGTATAGATTACAACATAGTACCAAATAGAGAAAAGAAACTCTACTTTTTTACAACACAAATTTTATTATACGAAGCAATATTATTAACAATATATTAGTTTGTTTCTGCCTTCACATGAAAAATCGCCTTAGATGGTGTAGATTAAAAATTCTTTGAAAGAATAAAACCTCTAAACTCAACTCTAGTAAGGGAGAAAACATGAGCGTCCACCAACTATCGAGCCGGAAGAACAAACCTTGTGAGAAGGATTAGGGAAAACTAGATATCGATACGAACGAGAGTAAACAAAATGTACAAGAACAAAATACGATCCAGATAGCCGTAAAAGCAAACTTACCCACGAACGCGCTTCACTCCTCGAGTCGAAGGAGCCAGAAAACTTTTAAGGGCAACTCTCCTTTGGCAGTAAGCTTACACCTCCGCCATATGAACTCAATCACAAGCAATAGATATATGGCTAACTGCAGGAGAGTTGTCCTGCACTTGATAAGCATCCTTTATTTAGCTCCATTGATCCTCTCTAGGGTTTTATTTATATCTTTATAAACTCTCGAAAACCCTACTAGGGTTCATGCGTAACCTAAGAGCATTTACCAACCATGCGAGCCTCTTCGGTCTCGTGTTTTTCGTTAACTTTTTTGTTACAACATGATCGCAGTTGTTTTAATGAACTCAAGAGTATTATTCTAACACGATTGACTTAAACTATGGTCATATTTTTTGTATTTGTGTGCGAGCAAACGATTGTTTTGACTATACGAATGAAATTGAGGGTGGGTTGTTGGGTTAAAATCAGAAACCGAAGCACGGAATCGAACAAAAAAAGGGTCAATTTTTGGTTGACTTTCGGTTTGACTCGACTTTGCGAAGCCTTCTTTAAAAAAAAAAACGAAGATGCAACCTCATCGGAGGATTGATTGATTCTAAGTTTGATTGTCGTGAGATTGGAACTCAACCTAATCGAATTAAAAACCAAATCCCGGTTCAACTAAACCGGATCAGTTGGTCCGGTTCAATTGGGCTGAAAGACCTTTCTTGTAACGGAATGCTCACACCTCAATATATCGAAGAGTCAAAGACTACCGAAACCAGCGCGAGACGGAGCCAGAAGAAAGATGGAGGAATGGAGGCCAAGAAGACTGAGAGGGCATACAGCGACTGCAACTTGCTGTATCGCCTCGAAGGACCGCCCTGGTCTGGTCGCTACTTCCGGTGAGGTTATTTCTACGCCTTTCACTCCAAACTTTCATTTAGTTTGTTCGTTCAGAAGAGTCATAATTGGGAATGCTTTTAATTGATCTCCAGATTTCTTTGATCAAAGTAGGATCAAAATTGATTCTCGAATTGAGATATTACCGCCTCATCTTTGATTCCTTACTCAGCTTCTTAACCCTACCTTGAGTGTGGACATTCTAAGTTATTTGACATAGAGGTTTTAGTGTGATTACCTGCCGTTGGTGAAATGAGTTTTAGAGGATTCTCTTATTAATTTCGTTGTTCAAAATAGGATGGCTGTGTTTGCTGGTTTGATATGCGATGCAAAGATGCTGTGTGCATTATGGATATTTCGAAGGAACCTATTTCATCTCTCTGTTTCAAACAAGGTAATAATAATTAATGTTGATTATTGCAATCATCATTTGCTTCAAAACATATATTTGAAACTTTAGTATGCAATTTGACCATGTTTCATTTTTCATGTCAATCCATATTAAAGTCCTATTTCTTTTGCAAGTGAACGGTGTGCCCATTTCCAATTTTTATCGAACCATCTAGTTTCATTTGTTTGTTATGGTATACGTCTCGTTTCAAGATTCATCCAATGGAATCCTATTTCTATAATATATATGGAGAGCTTATGTTCTTCTAAAGATCCATAGATTATCAAACTAGTTAGACTATGATTTCACAATTCCAAAAAGAAATTAAATACATATATATTGTCTGTCATTCCTTACTTTAACTGCGAATGTAGCTATTTGAAGAAAATATGCTTCTTGATATTTTTAATTTAGAAGTGCATCCTTAAAAAACAAAAAACAAAACTCTATCCTTTGATGAGATATAAAGTATCATTCTGGGAAGATCTTCCCATGTTATGCTATTCTATTCCCGACGATAAATTGATTTGTTAGTTCAAATATTGTTACATTTTGGTATATGTAGAGTATATTAAATGAAACTGAATTTGTTTTTCATTAGATATAATTCAATTAAGATATTTTATGAAAGTAGAATTGAAAAATATCCAAATGTACTGAGTAGATAAAGTACATTTATGTATGTTTCGAAGAATAGTTCCCAAATGTGGTTGACTCTAAAATATAATTAATACGTTTACATTAGATAACAAACTAAGCACAAGTATATTTGATGTTTCCTTGGCATTTTTTTTTCTGACCTTGCTTCTTCTTCTTGTTGTTTGTGTTAAAGCTTAATTCATTTGTTTTCTTGAATACATTTAATAACGTGATAACATGTACATAGATTTGTATAGCCTTGAGGCCAAGCTCAATCAGTGGCTCTTGTGTATGTTTTCCAATACATTCTGATTTTCAAGTCCAGTCAAAGTCGCTGAGGCCTTACGTGGACCTTGACAATTGAAATCATGTTGGATGAAGTGTCAAGCTATCTATCACATTATAAATTATATATCTAAGAAAATTGTGATATTTTTCTCAAATCAGGGAATGAAGATATCATATTTGTATCAACTGGAAAAGAAGTCAAATCTTTTGATGTGCATCAGGTAATGACTTAAGATAGGTGTGCCATTCAATAAGAGTATATTTTCCTGAAATTACAGATGTCAACTATCCTTAGATTGTCTTCCAATTTTTTCCCAAATTAGAATAGATTAATCTTGCTATATTTGCAATACCAGTTGCACTTACGTATTCTTTATATATGCTTTCAAGGCTGCCTCATGGAAACCGTTGGAAACTTATAATTTCAATAAGGAGGAGATAAATCAGGTAGTTGTTGCTTCTTATACTGTTTAGAGTCAATTTTGTGATTCATGCCTGGTATTATTACAACATCACGTTTCTTGATAGATTGAGAATTTTCTCTTACAGTTGTTTCTGTTTCTGTTTATTGCAAGATGGGTTTAATTTGACTGACCTTGCTAGGAAAAGCAAACCAACATGTTTACCAAATTTCCCCTATTTATGTAGGTTGCATGTGGCTCAAAGTCTTCTTTTCTGGCTGCAGCTGATGATGGGGGTGATGTTAAGGTCTTACTATATTAGTTTGGTGGATTTTAGCGAAAAGATAAAAGAATTATTTAGCTGAGTTTCTTAGTTTGTTTAAAAATTATACTATGTGGTGTTCCTTCATGCAGCATGAATGCTCATATTTTCTTGTTACTTATCTTAAATGTGCAAAGTCAAATTAAGTTATGCAGTGCACCATTAGAATTACTCTACCATGTTAGTTTAGCAATCATACTGTCATCTCTCAATGATCTTACCTATATTTCAGGTTGTGCATGGGAGTTGATATTTTTTTTCCATCTTCTCCATTTCTGTTGCTTTTACCACCATATAATTTGGGGGTTTTCTCGATCTGTCTATGACAATGATTTTGTTCATTATTTGTTTTGATTGATAGAGACTGAAGGTATTGTAAATAATTTTATTGCAGATCATTGATATACAACAACACAGTGTTTATAAAACGTTAAGAACTGCCCATACCAGTGTATCCTTCATGAAAAATTTTGACCTGCCTTGTTATATGCATCATCATCATATTATTAATCACGATTAACTAAAAAACATATTTTTCTTTATTCCCTCTTTGAAAGCATAAATTTAAACAATGAAGAATTGACATCAAAATTATAAATCCTAGATAACTCTCTTTCTATAACATTTACATCCTAGTCTTCTTATCGTTTATTGTATTTGCATTAAGTGAAAACATTTTCCTACCTTTATAACTTGACTGTAGAGTTCAGATTTGTAGCAGTGTTCAATTTCTTCCTTGGAGACCTTGGGAAGGTATTAGTGTGAATTATCACCCTTTTTCCCAAGGTGGTGTATTGACTTTGTGGTTACCTGTACGATGCATTGGTATTCTGTGTTGACATAAAAATTGCAAACTTGAATTATGTGCATAACGGTATTCCTTTCTCAAATTTTTATTTATTTATATCAGATGTATGTTTGTTTGTTGTCATCTGGCATTTAAGTGGATGTCCACTGTGCATGGGTGCAAGCTATCATGGGCTGAGTACTAATTATTTACATTCTTTGTAGATTTGGAAGTGTGTATAAAAAGTTACGTAACCTTTATTGAATTTTCAGCTTGTGGCGTTAGAAATTTGAGTGCAAGCCTTACTAAGATACAAAAATTGTCTCTGCAGGCATCGAAGATAGATTGTGGAAAAACCAAAAACATAGTGGGCTGAATCTTTAATTATCACACTAACGTATTGTTTAATAATAAAATTAGTCATTCATTAAATTTTCTTATTATTTAAGAGTGCCTGAGGTGTTTATCATTTACACTATGACACTTTTTTGGACTCTTTGCCCACTTTGAAAATTTTAAAAGCGACGAGAATAATTTGCTTTTGATTTGTTCCACAAAGGTAAACTTTAAACCTTGAGTTGTACTTTCATTGTTCAATGAACAGGAAATATTGATGTGTTTTCTTTTGCAGTTGTTACTGGAGGTCTTGATTCAAAGCTCATTATGTGGGACTTTTCTCGAGGGCGGCCTTACAAGACTATTGATTTTGGTTGGTACAATTTTAATTTTCTCTGCAATCTTTTTTTTTTATTTTCAATCTTTTTTTCACACTCGTACAGGGTGAATCATCTAGTTAACCATTGAAATAGATCTTTCTACATGACAAATGTATCAATCAAGACGTGCGGGTATAAGGATGTCTTGAAAATCTATTTTTGAAAACCACTATTGAAACGTGAAAGAAACTTAAATACAAGATGTTTTATTGCGTTATCCAAATAAGGTGTTTTACATATCTTTCTAAAGAAAACTAGCTTTATTTAGTAAAACTTATGCTTAAAAATACATTCCATTGTTTCATTTTTTTAAAGATTCACGACATTGCGAGCAGGTTCACCTGAAAAAAACAGTAGTGTGAGTGATAGAGGCCAGTGCTTCAATCCTGCATTTGTTCATGCGATAGTGGTGCCTGAAGTCGATATGCTGGACGAATTGGGACATATCTGTGTCGTGGCAAAGGGTGATGGTATCGTTGATGTCATTGATATCAAATCCGAACACGATTCTGATCAATCAAAAACTTCAAAGGCAGGAAGATCCAAAGCAAGATCAAAGGATGTTGGCACAACCGAAGAACATGCCGTCAGAAAGAGTCTACAATTTGATTACTCTATAGGTGGTCATACCGCCGGAGTATCTTGCGTGTAAGTAATGATTATTATGCGTTGCTTTCAAATTAACTTTACCAACATATAAAGTATTTTTCAGGGCATTTTCTCGATTTGGGGATATTGGGAAATTCATAATTTCTGGTGGGAATGATAAGCTCATAAAGGTCTGGAATTGGCCCGGGTTTTCTGAATCAGCTGACAGAAGCAATCTTCTACAATTAAACATCGATGCGAAGAAAAAGGTTGTTGTTTTCTAACTGTCACACTGAACGAACATCGCCAAATGTTGATTTACTTTTTCGGTTGATTTACATTTTCGTCAACATATTTCAGGTTAATTGGCTGTGCACGACTCCATCTGAGACGGAAAACCTCGTGGTTTGCGATACAACGAAAGTAGTCAAGGTTTTTTCAATTGGATAGACAGAATTACGAGGCAGAAACTAATATCTCCTGGAGAGCAACTGAAATTTGAGTATGATCTTTATATTTCTGTCAAATCTAAATCTAGGCATCTTGGTAAATTCTTGGATCATGTCAAGATAGAACTGTGTGACATAGAGTTTTTTTTTAAGTTGAGAAATATAAAATGCCCGCATTTGGTGTTTGTTGAATGCTGATTATCTCGGCTGCGAAATCGGTATCTGCGGTACGGAATTATACTCTGTACTAATTGGCTTTTGATAATCACTTTAGGTTATAATGGATTGGATAAAACACCCATATATTGTCTCTCTCTTGGATGGTGATCAAGTGAAATTCTTTCAAATTGTATCGTAAACTACTACTATATTACCATAGAACGTAAATATCGAGTAGCAAAACTGATTGTAATAATTAAAAGATAATTATAGAATTGTCTTATTTTTATATTTTTTTATTATAAATGTTTTTGAATTAAATTGTGATTGATATAATAAATTATTTTTAAATTTTAATTATATTAACCGTACAAGAAAGAAAGATGAAAAAGTAAATGTAACATTATTAGTAGTAAATAAACAACACCAATTGTAAGCGTTACAGTAATTGGCAAGGAAGGACTTGCTTGGCCAAGAACAAAAATACATGCTAACTAAGAACTTATTTAAGTGGACATGGATTAATAACAGCAGTAACATATTCATCCCAACATAGGTTATATATATATATTTATTTAAATATTATATTTAGGTCTGAATTTTGGTAAAATAAACAAAAAAAACTTCAGTTTTAAGGTTTCTCAATCGTCTAGATGGAGATCACTGCGTCTGTATCGGATGTTCGAAGAAGAGTCATTACGTTCGTATATGAGCTTTAAATTTTTGTTTTTTAATTAGATCTTTTTTTGTTTATTTGATCAAAATACAGGCTCAAATATGATAATTATACCATTGAAAGTAACCATGATTTTCATACTTGATTTGTCCGAGTTTTATTATAGGTTTCCGTTTCTCTCTTGATTGATGTTATTAGGTGTGGTTGAGGTCCGTTGATGGAGTCTACCCAACCGGAACATTCCTTCAAATTCCCGCAATTTTTCAAATTCCTTTCCTTAACCAGAACTTGAACATCGACGTTGCTTCTCATCTCTCTCTGCTCTGCAAATCTGTGAAATCAACAGCCCAACCTCCATCCTCACCAACAACCATTTTCGATCTTCACTCAAACGTTTCAAAAATGTATGCACTACCCTCCTTTAAAGACCACCGTTTCTCATCTGGGTTCATGTTCTTCTTCGTAGAATCGCCCGGCCGATCAAGTCGCGAAGTCTTTTACGAAAATGATGGAGGCGGCGGCTCCACTGTGCCACAACTGCGGTGAGCAAGTTGGGTTTGATAAAGATGGAGAGATTTTTGTTGCCTGCCATGATTGCAGTTTTCCCATTTGCAAACTTTGCGTGGAGTTCGAGATCAAAGAAGGCCGTAATTTTTGCTTGCGATGCGGAACCGCTTACTTTGGTATTTCTCTAATTTCTGTAAATTCGCGATGTGAAGTGTTCATAAGATGCTATTTGTAAATTATGTTTTTATTTTGCTTCCCAAACGATTTGATCCACGGCCATACCTTGTTATCTGAGATGAACTTCGTTGACTGAATTGAAGAGAATAATATCATAGCTATGTTGGGGATTACTGATCGGGCATGGGTGTTTATTGGATTTATAGGAAAATTTGATTGTTTATCAAACTTCTATATTTGCATGCTTGTGTCGGTTCATTTTCTATACTTTGTTAGCTCCTTTCTTAATTTATTTTCTCTCTTTTAGATTCACATTATTTGTCGGATTCTCAAGTAAGAAAGAACAAGTTCAACTGTTTTAATTTACTAATTTAGATTCTGCAGAATACTGCAAGACTAATACTGAAACAAATGTACAGGTAATCAATCAACTATGGCAGGCCACCTCAACGGTCCTCAGGTATAATCTCTCTCCTGCAATACATTGCTTACATAAAAAAATGATATGTGTAGCCCTTCCATAACTGGGTAATTATGGAAAATTTGTTGCGGGTTTCTCTAAATTACATGACTTGAGATGATAATTAGCCTTCACGAATGATTGCATTCTTACTGAACTCGAACTTTATTTTGTTCATTTAGGATGGTGGAATTCATGCTAGACATGTTAGTAGCGTGTCAACAGTCGAAAGTGGTAATTCAAATAGATTCTATGCACATCTTGATTCCTTTCTGGCTTTGATTGCATGTTGGGATTTAAAACTTCTGTTTTCTTTCTTGTAGAACTAAATGACGAGTCAGGCAACCCAATATGGAAGAACAGAGTGGAGAGTTGGAAGGACAAGAAGAATAAGGAGAAAAAGAGTGCTATAACTAAGGCTGAAATAAATAAAGAGGCTCAAATCCCTTCTCAACAGCAAATGGAAGAGAAAGAGTAAGTCTCATTACAAAGTTGTGGGCTATCTTGTGTTAATTCATGTTTGAAGTACTAAATTATGACTATTTCTGTTTTTTTTTTCAGGGCAATGGAGGCTGGACAACCCCTTTCCACCATTATTCCCATTCCATCAAGTAAACTAACGCCTTATAGAATTGTGATAGTGATGCGACTGATCATTCTGGCTCTTTTCTTCCATTATAGAGTCACAAATCCTGTGGACAGTGCATTTGGTCTATGGCTCACTTCTGTCATATGTGAGATATGGTTTGCTGTCTCTTGGGTGTTAGATCAGTTCCCTAAATGGTATCCTATCAATAGGGAGACATTCATTGATAGGCTATCAGAAAGGTACATATCCATACTCCTTGGAATCCAGTCATTCACTTTAAAAGACATTGTTTTCACTTATTTCTTTTCTCTTCACACCTGCAAGTCATGTTTAGTAGCAAAGGGTATGATTGTGAGATGTTTTTAAAAACTGTTCTAGATTTTATTATTTCTGAACAAAGAGAATTTTAGCTGCTCTCTCTATTTTTAGAAGACATTACTCCTCAATTGTTAGGTTTTAAAAACTTTCTTATATATGGCATTATTAATTATGTCATTTTTTTCTTTCCAAAAATAGATAACCTCGTTTGTAACACTGGATATGTGCCTCTTCTGGTCATCTATATGCGAGGACAAAAAAAAGGAGAATAGAAGATGTGTGCATACATAATTCATTGTTCTATAATGCTCATAATTTTATGAGCATGATGCATTCACTAAATGAAATCTACAATTTTGTTGTTTCATTTCATTGTCAGATTTGAAAGAGAGGGTGAGATTTCTGAGCTTGCTGCTGTGGATTTCTTCGTGAGTACAGTCGATCCCTTGAAAGAACCACCATTAATCACTGCCAATACTGTGCTTTCTATCCTTGCTGTTGACTACGCTGTTGATAAAGTCTCTTGCTATGTATCTGACGATGGGGCTGCGATGCTCACATTTGAATCTCTTGTCGAAACATCTGACTTTGCTAGGAAGTGGGTCCCATTCTGCAAGAAATTTTCCATTGAACCTCGTGCTCCAGAGTTCTACTTTTCGCAGAAGATTGACTATTTGAAGGATAAAGTGCAACCTTCATTTGTGAAGGAACGCAGAGCTATGAAAGTAAGCTCTTCAAGCTTCCTTTTTTCATTGTATGTGAATGTGTTAGCTTGAAATGTCCATCTGAAATAGATGGTGTGACTTTAAATATTTGAAAAAATATAACCAATTTTGTTTTTCTCGTTACAGAGAGATTACGAAGAGTTCAAAGTTCGAATCAATGCTTTAGTAGCAAAAGCTCAGAAAACACCAGATGAAGGCTGGACAATGCAAGATGGTACTCCTTGGCCTGGAAATAACACCCGCGACCACCCGGGGATGATTCAGGTAACACTTATTGTGATTTCAGAATTTTCATTAACTGAAGTTTTCACCATGCAAGAAAAAAACTTATCTTTCTTTCTCTAAAGTTTCATTGCTTCATATAATTATGATAATCTCTCTATGTGGACTAAAGACTACTACTTTCTTCCATCAGTGTCATATTTCATTGATTATTTCAGGTTTTTCTTGGCAATACCGGGGCCCATGACCTCGACGGGAATGAACTTCCGCGTCTTGTATATGTCTCTAGAGAGAAGCGACCAGGCTACCAACACCACAAAAAAGCTGGTGCTGAAAATGCTCTTGTATGTGCTTCGATCTCAATTTAATTGATTTATGCCCATAAAACTGTTTTACAAACTTAACCAATTTGTTTTATAGGTGAGAGTATCTGCAGTTCTGACAAATGCTCCTTACATTCTCAATCTTGATTGTGACCACTATGTCAACAATAGTAAGGCAATTAGGGAGGCAATGTGTTTCATGATGGACCCACAAGTTGGTCGGGATCTTTGCTTTGTGCAGTTTCCTCAGAGATTTGACGGCATAGATCGGAGTGACAGATATGCCAATCGCAACATTGTTTTCTTTGATGTAAGTTTGAAGCTTTCTTATGGTTTCTCCTTTTGGATTCAGATTCAAATAGCCAAACTGAATATGAAATACAAATATATTTTGCTCCAAATTATGGAGAATCTGAAAGTATTATCGGCACAAAACTGCTCTTTCGACACTCGAGTTTCATGGAATGCTATATGTTTTTCACATCTCAGGTTAACATGAAAGGATTGGACGGCATTCAGGGACCAGTTTATGTCGGTACTGGTTGCGTATTCAACAGGCAAGCTCTTTATGGCTATGGACCTCCTTCTATGCCTAGCTTACCCAAGACCTCCTCCTCATCTTGCTCATGGTGTGGCTGTTGCTCTTGTTGCTGCCCCTCGAAGAAGCCCTCAAAAGATGTCTCGGAAGTTTATCGAGATGCAAAACGAGAAGAGCTTGATGCTGCAATCTTTAACCTTCGAGAAATCGATAGTAAGTCGGCATTCATAGAATTCGATATATGAAGTTTTCATTGATTTTGTAAATCTTGAAATTTCCCAATCAGATTATGATGAATATGAGAGGTCAATGCTGATCTCCCAAATGAGCTTCGAGAAGACGTTTGGCTTGTCATCCGTGTTTATCGAGTCTACAATAATGGAAAATGGAGGCGTGGCTGAATCTGCTAACCCGTCAACATTGATCAAAGAAGCAATTCATGTTATTAGTTGTGGTTATGAAGAGAAGACAGCTTGGGGAAAAGAGGTTCATTTTTTCTTAATTTGTTTTTCTAAAATGACACATTTAAAGTATTATTATCTCTCTAAATTGATTCAAGGGCTATACCCCCGGGATAGGGATAGAGAAAGAGGAAAAAAAAACAAAGATTTCACATGGTATTTTTTATCGAGAATTCAATCTAGTTTATTTCGTACCTTTTGCTCAATGAATAAATGAGTCAGATTCTATAAGATCAAACTTATGGGACTTAAGAATGATAGAAGGAAAACCAATATTTCTAATGTTTTAATGTTCATCTTCATTCTTGCATTTGATATCTTGAAAAGTGTATTATTATTACTTTCATGTCATTACAGATTGGTTGGATATATGGTTCGGTCACGGAGGATATCTTAACCGGGTTCAAAATGCAATGCCGGGGATGGAGGTCGGTTTATTGCATGCCTTTAAGACCTGCATTCAAAGGATCTGCGCCCATTAACCTTTCGGATCGGCTGCACCAAGTTCTTCGATGGGCACTTGGATCGGTCGAGATTTTTCTGAGCCGGCACTGCCCTCTTTGGTATGGATTCTCGGGGGGCCGCCTCAAATGGCTTCAAAGATTGGCATATATCAACACAATTGTCTACCCATTTACCTCTCTTCCTCTCATTGCTTATTGTTCATTGCCAGCTATTTGCCTCTTGACCGGAAAATTCATTATTCCGACGGTAATCTCGCTATCCTTCTTTTTGTCATTCAATACTTGAAAAAATATGTAATCCACTTGAAGAATCATATCATATGGGAGGTGAATTAAAATAACTTTATAACTGTGTTACATCTTGTGCTTTGGTTCAGCTCTCAAACTTGGCAAGCCTTTTGTTTCTTGGCCTCTTCATCTCCATTATTCTCACCAGCGTTCTCGAGCTGCGATGGAGTGGGGTCAGCATCGAGGATTTGTGGCGAAACGAGCAATTCTGGGTAATCGGAGGCGTATCGGCTCATCTCTTTGCCGTTTTTCAAGGATTTCTAAAGATGCTGGCCGGGATCGACACGAATTTCACCGTCACTGCAAAGGCTGCCGATGATACCGAATTTGGAGAGCTGTACATGGTCAAATGGACTACCCTTTTGATTGCTCCTACAACTCTGCTCATTGTCAACATTGTTGGTGTTGTGGCCGGATTCTCCGACGCTCTCAACGGAGGATATGAAGCCTGGGGCCCGCTTTTCGGGAAGGTGTTTTTCGCTTTCTGGGTCATTTTCCATCTTTATCCGTTCCTCAAAGGTCTTATGGGTCGTCAAAATCGAACTCCGACGATTGTCGTTCTGTGGTCGGTCCTGTTGGCATCCGTATTCTCGCTTATCTGGGTCAAGATCGATCCGTTTGTGAGCAAAGTCGACGGTGCAACCATAGCTCAGAGCTGTATTTCCATAGACTGCTAGTAACAAAGTGAGTTTGAGAGAATTTCTAATGTCTTTAAGAAAACCTTGGTGATATATTACACACTCTGTTGTCTCATTTTGCTTGTAATCGGATACTCGATCAAGATTCCCTTAAAACATGGAATTTCCGACGTCTTTCAGAAAACCATGATTCCCGTGATCAGATCATCGATCGATCTTTTTGCCCAAAGTTTCTGCAATAACGATTCCAATAAGACGTCTGTTGTGATAATGAACCTTTCCCAATTTATCGATAGAGCGACAATGATAGATTACAAATAATTGAACAAAATGAATGCATAACCTACTTTTCTGCTTTAACTCGAGCAAAAATGCAAATTAAGTTATAATTAGAGTTAAAACTCAACTTCGGCTCGAGTTTTGAGTAAATGGACTAATTCAAGCTTGAGTTCTGAAAAAAATCAATTTTTGATTCCTCGGACGTTTGATATGGACGTAGTCACACTTCTTCAGATCTGCCGCATCGGATTTCCAAAATTTAAAAAAGGAATTTAAATTAAAATTTGAATTTATTAAATATTTTCAGGGTATTATTTTAATTATTTTAAGAGGCTAAAGAAGAGGCATTTAGATTGAGAAACTTGTGGACAAGAAGCTCTTTACCGTAAATGAAGAGAGATGAGATTCTGATTTCTCAGAAATCTGTGATTTTTAGCAGACAACGATGAAAGCAGCCATTTTCGCTTCTCCCTCTGCTTTTGGTTTCTTCACCTCCGGCGGACCAGCCGCCGGAAAACCCAGGTCGGTTTTTTCCACAACCAATCCACTTGCATCATGTCTTCGTTGGATGAACATAATTCATTTCAGGGTTCAAATTCAAAATTAAAAAATTGTATAAAACAGTCACTTATAATTATATTTAAATAAATTTTAGTGACATAAATGTTAAAGATGATGTCAATTAATGATCATAAATTAAAATTTGCCCGAAATTGGTTCTATGAAATAAAATTTAATCATAAATTAATTTGTCATTAATTGATTAATATAGTGAAGTAAAAGTTTAAATTTTTGGTGCAGTTTGTATTTGGCTGAGATTGCAGATGTTACTTCACCTTCCAACCCTCAAAAGGGCTTTCAGGTTGCTGTTTCCGGCAATCAACAAGCCGGAAATCAGTCCGGACGAACTTCCCGGAGAAGTTCGAGCACCAAAAGAACAGCGAAATCGAATGAAAACAAGACCAGGTCACCCAATCAAGAAGAAGTAATAGCTTTGCTTAAGAGAATACAATCTTCCATTGCTAAACAAAGACTTCAAAGAACAGGAGAAGAAAAAACTCTCAAAGATGAAACAACATCGGATGTTCTTCGTCAACGCAGCAAGCGCGAGAAAGGTGACATCTTTGCTCTTCTAATGCTTTTTGAAAACAGTTTTGTGATTTTGAAGAAACAGAAAACAAAACTACTGCGAAAAGCGTAGCCAAAATGGATTCTAACAACTGTAATTTTGCAAAAATTGAAAGTTTTTCCCTACCTCCTTCGATAAAACTTCGATGCCAATGTAGTTTAATGCATACTCCGCACTCCCGGATAGCAGATAGCAATCTACAAACATGGAACAATCATTATCGTCTTTGATCACAACTCGAGATGGCATGTGTCTAATTCTTAACATATTGTTTTGGCAGATAAAGCTAATAGCAACATAGATGGTGATAAAGTGATGAGAAGTGGAAATGCAACCGAAGATTTAGCACAGCAAGGAAGTGTAACTGAGACGGAATATCGACCAAGGAGACTCCCATCTAAATTTGTGCGGCGGTCGCCGATTCCTTTTGCATTGGCTCCAAGAGAGGGTACTCTTGGGGTGAAAAAGGAAGAGCCCGAGCCTCGGGAAGAGGATGAAATCGAAGATATGAAATTACCAGTAATTGGCAAGATGAAGCTACCTGAACTGAAAGAACTAGCCAAGTCTAGAGGAATTAAAGGGTACTCCAAGCTAAAGAAGAGTGAACTCCAAGAATTATTGCAGTCCTAGAACATATTCTAGGCTACAACTTTCTAAAGGAGAGAGATTGGAACTATTTTAGACCTTGATGTAACGACTCTTTCCGAGCTCTAGCTCGTGGTTCCTGTCGGCTACTGCCTCCATGGATAACAAGCGATCTTTTAGTATCGATTGATCCCAAATGATCGTAACGGTATACCGAGCTGTTTCACAAAGTAGAAATAAAATTCAAACCTCCGGGAAAGAAAACTGAACAAGAACAAAAGGCGCGCCTTTGAAGAATAAAGGGGTCTGGCCACTGAGCTGTTCCAGCACCTGGGAAGAACGAAAACATGGGAATATGAATCGATGATATGAACTAGAACCCCACAATGAATAATCGACCTTCGCAGCTCTGGTCAGACGATCGCCACTTTCGCCAACTGAAACGTGGAGAACCAGTTTCTGGACTTCGATTTCGAATGCAACAGAAGAAAGAGTGAGCTAGCAAGGGGTTCCCAGGAAGCTCGACAAAAGGAAAAGTGTCAAAATTTCCGTTGCCGGGACTTGAACCCGGGTCTCTCGGGTGAGAGCCGAGTATCCTGACCAACTAGACTACAACGGATTCTTGGGAAGACTTTAAATTTAATAAATTAGAATTTTAATATTATGGATATATACATCTCTTTCTTTTACTTTCCAAAAGTACACGTTAAAGTTTCAAACAACTATTTATAAAATAAAGTATAATTAATTTAATAAATTATATAAAAAAAATTAATATATATATTTAATACATCGGGGTGAATTCTAATCTAACTAGATAGAATAAGAGAAAAACCTAGCATTTTCACTATAATGGCAAAAGAAAGTAGACAGTAGTTATGATCGACTAAGTTCGATTAAGGTTCTGGATTGACCTGAACCGAACCAAACGAATGTCAATTATGAAGACAACCAAAAACCAACCCCAGCTGATCCCTATTTTCTCGAACCGAAATAACATTTGTTTTTTACTTTATCCATTTGGTTTTCAGTTTGCCATAAGAATCCAAAAATCAAACAAAAACTGGAATTTAAAAAGTAAAACCAAGACAACGTCAACGAACACGAAAAGCCCGGTTCAGTTTAGGACCCGCGATCAGTTCGGTTCACTCAAAGTAGAATCGTTTTGTTCTGCTACGCTCCATGCAAAAGAACTCACAATCTTAATTTACAAATCATGTTCATGAAACAAAACAAACTATGAATGACAGAGCCAAAGATAGATCTAAGCTTAGAACATGTACAAGATTTTAATCAAAAACGGTCTGGACAAACCCATTAATCATTTTCCTTATTTGCTCTGGATTGGCTCCCACAAGCTTCTCCACCGGAGCTCCGTACCTGAGAATCACAAAAGTCGGCATAGCTTTTATCGACATTTTGGCAGCGACCCCCTGTTTCCAGCACAAGACACAGATGTCAATAATCATCCACCTAGTTTTCGAGACTAACGATGATCATAAGAAGGCCAAAGAAATATCAAATATGAACCCTCTTTGTGAACCAATTTAATCAACAACGATTGGATCAGAGTATTTTCCAAGTTGGTCAATCCATATTTAATTAACTTTCGACTTTATAAAGATATGTATATCACGGTATCGTTTTCTCAATCTCGACAAAGTCAAAATTTACACTTTAAAAAAATATATCCAGGGAAATTCATGATAAAATTGTTTTTACATGAAACATTACACGTCATCGATATTATGAACACCAGTAATTCCACAGGAAACTGTAAATTCCAACACCTACATGACACAAGTATATAACAAAAGATGGATCCTTGTAGAAGCTATTTTCAAAACAATCTGTTACATTTCATAAAAAAAAAATTAATTTTTGAAATGGCCCAATCTACTATTCGTCAATTCCAACAGAAAATCAGATCAATCCTTCTAATTTTGCCTATTCTATCTGGACGAATTTTGTACTATAAGATGTATGAAGAATGATGTATGATTCAAGGGAAGAATCACCTTAATTTCATCAACATCCACAGTGAGAAACAGAATGTCTTGGTGGATTGCAGCCAACTCCTCCACCAATGGATTCATAGCAACAGAAGGCATGCACCACGCTGCAGTAAAATGCACAAAAATCTACAACACAGACCAGAACATATCATCAATGGTCTATCTTCCACTATTAGACTACTGAAAACTTCAACATAACCGAATTAAACAGCCAATTATGTAAGGACTTAAAGCATGATGAGGAAAAAAGGCAATTTAAGTAATGGCAAGAAGAAGAAAGATTAAACAGCTGAATGTGAAAGCTGTCCATTTGCAAGGAAAAAGTAGAAAAAATAACCACAAAGAAGTATTTGGAGGACAACCATGGCTACAATTCATGTAATAGTGAGAAACTCACAGGGGAGCCATCAATGGAAGCTTGGTCGAAATAGAAATTCCACGAATCGACCGAATCAATCTTCACAACTCTGGATTTACTCTGCTGATCTTGGCCTTCCATTCCTCCTCTAAATCCTTCCTTTTCCTCTCCGAAGATTGTATCTCGTTTAGAAATTGTTGGGTTTCAAGCAGTTGATCAAAATCCAGCAAGCTTATATCAGAACACGATGGATTTCGAGATGGTTTTGGAATCGAACCCACTCTTAATTATCAAGATAGGGTTGGACCCACGAATTTTCTATGATGCCTACGATGCTTTCCCGCCAACTTTCCACGGCCATGGTTGATTGTTGCCCACAGATATGAGCTTCCGTAGACGACGAGACGCTTCATCCTTATCTTTTTAGACACCGAACCCACGACCGAGACGAGAAGGTTGCGAATGGGTCTGCCTGTTGGCCCGACATGTGCAATCTGATTCAAGCCCATGCATTGACTGATCCATTCCAGACTTCCCAACATGTCTGCATGTACATGTACAGTGTCTTTGGGTCATCAACAAATTCGTCTTCTAACGAGGGGTGACATGGTTCTGATTTGGTTCCATATGGGTAGCCAAAGTTAGAACCAAAATCGGTGCCCGTGATTCCAGATTTTTGTAAATGGACCAAATTATGACTGTGAAATATGATGTAATTTTGGTTTGTTTCTGACCGTGATTCCCAAAATTTCTATGCCGTTTTACTGTACGTAATTTGAGCCGTGTGAGATTGTGCAATTATACTGTCATTGTTCATCTAATGAAACCCGAGCTATGAAGCAAGAAAAGAAAAGATGATTGAATAAAAGGAGAAAGATAGGAGAGAGGGTAGTTTGATTTTTAAAGGAATAGCTCCAAAAATGTATACTTTTTGTAAAGCTTTGCAAGAACACGTTTTAGGTCTAATTTAGGTTTGGGTAGGTGGCATTCCATTATATTAGTTGCTTTATTATTATATATTTTAATTCAAAAATAAAATAAATAACTAAATCAAATGATTTGGTTAAATGGGAAACCAAGCTTTTTATGGTCCATCCATAATGCCATAAATATCAAACGATTGATCGAGTTGGTCGGTCGATGTGTTACCGCAGCAATCTTGTGTTTTCTAAGTTATCGAATATTAAGAATTCAAGCCTTTGGATGAGGACTCGGATTGATACTCGTCGATACGATGGAAATCTAGGAAGAATGATTATTATCGAATACTTATTTATATTAATTTGTAGTTTAAAAGTGCGAAGATAAAATTAGGAGTGTGCACGAGCCAGTCCGTTCCGATTTTATTCTAAAATAGAACTAAATTTTAAATTCACAATTTTGGATTTTTGGAACCGACACCGGAACTAACGGTTCCAGTTCTGTTTCTATTTTAACTCAGTTTTATTTTATATTTAAAAAAAATAAATGTAACAATAATATATATATTTTTATTATATTTTGGTCAAATTTTAAATAATTGGACACATTTATAACTAATTTTAGGATTTATATCGAATTTTATTAGGATTTCAATAAGCTTTTGTTTGATTTTAAAAAAATTTTTATTCACGGTTTTAGTTTCAGTTTCATAGATTTTTATTTTTGAAAATCGACACTGACACATAAATTACAATTTTTTAAAATTGAAATTAAAATCGAAATAAATTAATAATTTTATTTTAATTTACGGTTTTAGTCTTTATCTTTCTAGATAAAACAGCACGTGTGGATTGTGCTCTAACGATGGCCGTCACTCGCTTGGGAGTTGGGAATGTATCAATGATTGATCTTTAGACTAGGCATCTTTAGTGGCCGGTTTGGCTTATCGAAAACTCCCACAATCCCTTCTGCTGCCTTTCCTCTCTCAAATCACTGCTGTAGGGTGGGCCGGTGGGGGAACTTTTTCTTTTTTCTGGGTTTTGTTTCTCTGACGCGTCTCAACAAGGAAATAAAAATCTGGATCGGGGGGTGTTGATAGTGCAATTTCTTTCCTGGGATGCTAGTTCGTTTATCATCTCTTCCGGAAGAAAATAATTAAGATTCGAGGAACTGACAGCCGTAGAAATAGAAACTTTCAGAGCCATCTTTCCGGTTTTTGTTTGGCAGAGCGAGGATTTCTCAGGGAATTTGTCTGAAATCGAAGTAATAGGAGGCAGATTCTCAAGGGAATTGGTTCTGCTGTAGAGAAGTGAAGTGGGATTTGGCGGTCGAATGATGGAGAAGCAGCAAAGCTTTCGTGGGGCGATGGAGAAACAGAAGAGTTTCCGGGGATTCATGGAGAAACAGAAGAGCTTTCGAGTGGTCATGGAAAGGCAACTCAGTTTTATTGGTATGGAGAAGAAGAAGAGCAAGGAATCGCCAGGTAAACGAGGTGATACTCAACTTCACCTCGCGGCGAGAGCTGGCAATTTGGTGAGAATCAAAGAAATTCTTCAGAATTGCGAGGAAAGCGAGTCCAAAGTTTTGCTGTCAAACCAAAATCAGGAAAGGGAAACGCCTCTTTATGTGGCTGCTGAAAATGGGCATGATTTTGTCGTCGGGGAGATGCTGAAATATCTCGATCTTCAGACGGCGTCTATAGCTGCAAATAATGGTTACGATTCACTCCATATTGCTTCAAAGCAGGGCCATCTTGGTAAGAACTTTGATGATATATTATGTCATACTCGTTTAATCTTTTTTGATATTCTGATTGCGAGTTTGATTTCGAAGCTATCTTCTTCAGCTACAAGTGCACATGTTTAAAGGGTTCCTGAATTAGCCTTCTCATGTTTAGACTAATTTATGAAACTCAGGGATCTGTGCCCATAAATTGCTGATATTAGGGTGAGAACTTCGGTAAGAGATATTTTCGTGATCAGTTCATTCTCGTGATATGAATGTGAATTTTCATTTTAAAACCTATTTTCTTCACTCACTCGGATATGTTTCGAGGGCTCGTAGATTAGCTTCCTCGTATTCTGACTAATTTATGAAACTGGGGTGAGGGAGTATGACCAAGGAAATTCAGACCTTCAATGCTTGAACTAATTCATGAACAAATCCTGAGTGGTGTTAAATTGTGGGTCTGTCTTTGTGGAGAGTTCTTTGATTAGATAACACTCTTTTAATTGATAAAATGCATACAAGTGAATCTTCTTTTTCTGGTTGTTGGAAAGAAACTGTTTTTCATCAATTGTTTTGTGTTCGGTTGGAGTTTCTCTCCTCCCGATAATCTGCTCTTTCTTTCTGATACGAAGTTTCTTATTTGTCTTCACGATATCTTGAATTATTCATTAAAGAAAGTTAAAATGATGCAGATGTATTGAGGGAACTGTTGCGTATATTTCCAAACCTGGCTATGACGACAGACTTGTCAAACTCGACAGCCCTGCACACCGCTGCTGCTCTCGGGCACATTGAAATTGTGGATCTTCTATTAGAAACGGACTCAAATCTCGCAAAAATAGCCCGGAATAATGGAAAGACGGTTCTTCATTCAGCAGCAAGGATGGGACGTTTGGAAGTAGTAAAATCACTTTTGAGGAACGATCCAAGCACCGGTTTCCGCACCGATAAAAAGGGTCAAACGGCATTGCACATGGCTGTTAAGGGACAGAATGAGGAGATTGTGCTTGAATTGCTCAAACCGGACCCGTCGGTCTTAAGTTTGGAAGACAACAAGGGTAACACGGCGTTACATATTGCCACCCGAAAAGGCCGTAGTCAGGTTGGTTTTGTCGTAGTTTCGCACATTTAATGTTTTTTTGTGAATTACGTTTTATTTCATCTTCATCTTGATCGGATAGCGGTTTGCTGTTCATACCGGAGACGTGATTATATTTACATGCATCCATGTTCATACTTCGAATTCGTATCTGTAGAAGTTTCATCTAATCGCTTCGATTTTCTTGTACTCGTATGCGTATTTTTCTTAGTTCTCATACAGTATAATGTATATCTGTGTTCAAAAGATGTTATATGGCTATGCTATGTATGATCTCCCAATTTACATGGATACACAAATCAATTTCAGATCATTGGGTTTGATTATCTGAAAGAGATGGTAATCTAGGCTAATTCGTATCGTTTTTCTACCTTCTCTCTAAAACTGTTTTTTATCGTTGCAGATTGTTCGATGCCTTCTATCGGTCGATGGCGTAAACATCAACGCGACGAACAAAGCTGGAGAGACCCCTCTCGACATTGCCGAAAAATATGGAACTCCAGAAATGGTGTCCATTCTAAAGGAAGCTGGAGCTACCAATTCCAAAAACGACGCAAAACCTCCGAATGCGGCAAAACAACTCAAGCAAACCGTGAGCGACATAAAACACGACGTCCGATCGCAACTCAAGCAGACTCGTCAAACCGGATTCAAGGTCCAGAAAATCGCAAAAAGGCTGAAGAAAGTCCACATTAGTGGCCTCAACAATGCCATAAACTCGGCGACCGTCGTAGCCGTTCTTATAGCCACCGTCGCCTTCGCCGGAATTTTCACCGTCCCTGGCCAATACGTTGAGGAAAAAACTGACGGGTTTTCTCTCGGACAAGCACATATCGCGAGGAAGTTGTCCTTCATCCTTTTCTTCGTTTTCGACAGCTTGGCCTTGTTCATCTCCTTGGCCGTGGTAGTCGTTCAAACCTCTGTGGTCGTGATCGAACAAAAAGCGAAGAAGCAGCTCGTGTTCGTGATCAACAAGCTCATGTGGCTGGCTTGCCTGTTCATCTCGGCTGCGTTCATTTCACTCACGTATGTTGTGGTGGGCCCCGACCACACATGGCTGGCTATATATGCGACCGTGATCGGGTGCTCGATTATGCTCACCACGATCGGATCCATGTGCTATTGTATCATTCAGCACCGGATCGAGGAGTCAAAAATAAGGAGCATGAGACGGGCCGAGAGTCAATCTCGCTCGATTTCTGCTTCTGTTGTAGTTTCCGAGTCCGAGTTACTGAATGGGGAGTATAAGCGAATGTATGCTCTTTAGACATTTTCTCCGCTAGTGAAGTGGATTATAGATATAAATGTGTGTTTATTTCAGCTTTGACTATGTTGACTTACATATTCTGTATTATTGTTTGTATTTACTTTTTAATTTGTATTATTGCGAATCTGGTGTCGAAAGTGAAGACCCATTACAAGGAGTTTTATCAAGTGAAATGGGCTCAAGCTCATGCGGATTTTCTGGCTTTCTTTTCTCCTCTTTGGCTTGCTCCTTTGGAAAACGCTTATTCGTGGATCACTGGGTGGAACTTGGAAGCCATCAATGGCGTTTCGACTGGTGCAGAAGCTATCTGGTCTCACAGGTAACTCGACAATCTTAATTTCAGATTGTGTACAGAGTCTTTGAAATCACTCTCAGAAGTAGGTTTCTGTGAGGAGCAAGAAAGGAGGATAGAGGAGCTGAGGTTAAAAATAAAGCTCGAAGAAGAGAAGGTGGAGAGAGAGCTTGAGAGACAGCAAGTGGCCATGGCGGATCCGAAAATGGTGAAGCTGGCGAGAGTGGTGAGCAGAAAGAGAGATGCAGAAGAAGTCGAAGGGCTTGTAGAGGTAGCACTGAAGAATTTAATGGCGGGTCTGGAGAAAGTGATGAAGGCTGCAGACTGTGTGAGGCTGAAGACGCTCAAGTGTGTACTTGAAGAGCTGAAGCCATTGCAGCGCGTGGATTTCCTGGTTTCGATGTTGGAGATTCAGCTCAGACGGTGGGGAAAGCGACGATCGAATGATCAGACGGGATCTTTGATTCTGGGATTTTCTTAGCTTATTTCTTCACTTTTGTGTAATTTCTGGGTCTTGATTCTGGGATTTTCTTAGCTTATTTTCTTCACTTTTCTGTAATTTCTTTCTCCACGTCGAATTTGTCACAAGGGTTGCAAGCGAAACTACATTTAGAATGTGTAAAATATGAACGGGGAAAAAATGCAAAATCTCAAAATCAGACCTAAAATCAAAATCATGGTGGAGAATGTCAGTCAAGGAGTAAGAGGGTGCAAGATTTTCAGACGATTTTATAATTTTAAAATCAGGACTAAATCAAAATCAGGGTCCAGAATGTCAGTTTCTTACTGCATAAATCAGTAGAAATACCCGTATAATGTTATCCACAAATACATATATTTATATATATTCGCTGGAAATTAAAATCCAGCCCTACTTCCACTTGAAAAACAGCATGGGAAACTCTCACTTAGACACACAAACGATTAAATCCAAAGCAATGTTACATAAATCGAATAATCTTCGAAAAAAAAGAAACCCGAGACAACAAAAGGGTATCGAGCAATGAATCTAAGACGTACACATAAATGATTCATTGCCGTGACACATTTTTTCACCAAAGTATAGTATATAATAATAAAAGTGTGACATATCAATGCATCAATTAAAAGTACCATAATTGTATTGTTGCTCTAAAATTTACTCGTTTTTTCGCGTTATCGCTAGGTAGCTTCCACCGAGAGAATCTCGAGCTCGGCCCACCAGAGAGGAGAGAGTCTGGGAACCGCTTGATCCGGCGTGAGACCAATCACAGCCCTTAATTTAGAGGTGATGTCCTTCATTGTAGGTCTCGTGGTAGGATCCAAACTGATGCAATCTTGGATGACTTCACAAATTACATCAAGTTCATTGTTTTTGAAGGATTTAAGGCTCGGATCAATCATGTAGCTGATGCTCTTCTTGTCATTTAGAAATTCAGCAGCCTGCAGAAAGTTCAGATGATGCTTCGCTTCTTTTTTTTTTTTTTTCAAATATTTTAATCATGAACTTTGATCAAAACATACCCAATTTACAAGATGACCTTGTTCTTCCGAAAACGGAAGCTTTCCAGAGATTATTTCAAGCAACAATGTTCCAAAACTGTATGTGTTTGCCTCTGGATCAGCTGACTGTAGCAATAAAGGTTGCTCGGATTCATATTCGCTCGAGTTCTTCGAATTTCTTCCTGTTTCGACGCTAAAACAGACCTCGGCAATCTGAAAAACATGAGCAAGCCATATGATTGGAATCAGGAATCGAGGTTTTTGGACAGAATGAAACAAGAATAATAGGATCTCAGTTCGAGATCTATGCTTCATATGATCTGTCTATTTGTCTTTCATAATCCAAAACCAGTTTCAGTTCAGACAAAAATATGATGAAATTGAAGAACATAAGAGACTACCTTAGCAGCATAATCATCTGTTAAATAAATGGCAGAAGAGGTCAAATTAGAATGAGAAACTGGTGGGTGAAGATCATGATGCATGTACTGTAAGCAATAAGCTGTTCCCATGATTATTCTCATTCTTGCACTCCAATCAAGATGTCCCACTTCTTTAACTGAACAATTGAACAAAGACTAATTAAAACTTGTTCAAGAAATCTAAAAACGGCTTTTACTTCCCAAATACAGTAACATTCGATTTCTTTTGAATATGAAAGTGAGGAAAGTATGTGAGAAATATACTGTGTAGGTGCTCGAAAAGGGTCCCATTCGGAGCATACTCAAAGACCATCATCCGAGTAAACGGCTCGTCTTCTTCGCAATAGCCGAGAAGATTAACAAAATTCTTATGGTTTATTCGCGAAAGAGTTTCAATCTACATCATTCAATAAAATTGGGAATCAGGATAAAATATTAAGATTAAAGTATGTATGAAATTACAGGCCCCAAAACAGACCTTTTTTCGGTATGCCGACTCTGAATTTTTCGACCAGTCTTTGATCGAAGCAATGGAAGTAGACACAACAGCAATCTCGACTCCGCTCGAAAGTGTCCCTTTATACACGGTGCAGCCATTAAATGTGTCGATTATATTGCTGAAATCTTCACAGGCTATTTCAAGTTCTGGTCGGTTCAACTTCGGAGCACCTAAAATTAAAAAAAAAAGAGCATATAAGTAGAACAAAACATAATATCTTTTTTACTAAATCTAAGAATAAATGAAGTTCAGTCCAGCTACATAAACTTTTGCTAATCACCGGTTATAAATGCTTTCTGTAGTTGCCCACTCAATCCAGTTTTCCAAGGTCCAATCGTCGTGACTCCTTGGCTTCGACACAAGCAGACAATGGCCAAAGCTAACATTAAGAAAAACGCAAATCCTCCTCCTATAATAACATATTTCCAAAAGTGTCCATTCAAGTCTTTAGCAGAAGGGTTTTGCGAAGTTTCTTCAGAGGATTGGGCTGTTTTATGTGTTGAAGTAACAATAGGTCCAGTTTTGTTTATCAAGGCTGGAAAAGTTCCGCTACTTCGAGTAATTGGACGAGAAATGATGTCCTGATCTGATGATCCTAGGATAGTTTGCATGGCAGGGTGGTTTATAGATTCTTCTAGAAGCTTCCGACGGCCATGGCTGGTGGGACCCTCTTCATCTTTCCAAGTGACTTCTTCTGAATAGCCTGCATGAAGAATACCAGATCAATTCATTTTTCTATTAGACCAATATATAATTTCAGATAGGGCCAAATATATCAGCAGCAACTCACTGGCGAGATTCTTACAGCAGTCTTTTCCATAGCCATGGAGATAATTCTCTCCAATCTTGAACCTTGAAACGAAGAACGATTAGTTGTAAGTAAGGCTTAGGCTCTATATTTCCATCACTAATGAATATAATTGAATTCATTATTTCCAACTAGTAGTAAATAAATAGTTAGAGAAAGAAAAAAATAGCATTTTGAGGCCATACAGATTCTGTGGCAAGCCAGAGAGGTATTCAACGGCTGAGATGACCCGAGTATTTATAGGATCTGTCTTCTTTAACTGCTTCATATTTCTCTGCCAAATGCTGCCCAAGAATCCCAACAAATATCAGAAACATTGCTGGTTTAAACGTTTAAGAACAAATATCAAAATAGTGGTATCCTTGAGATTGTATAATACATAATTAAAAATCAAAATTGAAATAATGAGGTAGTTCTATCAATTGCACGAGTATTTCCTTACCAGTGTCCAAGTTTTCTTTTGACATGGCCTACTCCAGAATTCCAAGAAAGTTCAAGGCTTTCATCAAACTCCAAATCACTGAGAAATTTGAGACTTTCGAGCTCAGACGAAATAAATCCTTCAAATTTATTGTCATTGATCAACCTACAGTGTCAGAAAGGAATTCGGTCTTTAACAAAGGATCCATAAGCAATTTGTCATATCAGTCAACTTACAAGTGTTTTAATGACTGAAGTTTGCCTAACTCTGCAGGAATTTCCCCATGCAAGTTGTTTTCCCTCAAATCCAACTTTTTCAGCTCTTTAAGCAATCCGATTTCGCAAGGAATAGTACCCGAAAAATGATTCTTGAAAAGAATGCTGTTAATGAAAAATATTCCAGACACAGACAAGAAAATTCAGTAGAAAATAGCAAAAATGTAGCATTAAAAGTAATAGGTACTCACAGATACTTCAAATGTCCAAGTTTTCCGAGCTCAGGCGATAATGTCCCTTCCAAAGAAAGATTGCTCAGATCTCTAAGATGTTGAAAAAGAAATAACTAAGAGAAAGATCTATAATAATGGAGATATACATAAGAGTTTTGTCTCAAGGAACATAAACAAATTATACTAACAGCATTTGCACTCGGCCATCGAGGCATCGAACACCAGACCATTTGCAAGGATCGATGTCGTTAGGATTCCAATCTGCTAAAACTCCGTGAGGATCGGAGGTGATTTGTGCTTGGAAGGCTAACAATGACAATCCTGTATTACAACTTTGATTATTTGATCAATTCTCGGTGTGTACATATATAGATCGAAGGCAAAATAAAGATTTACCTTCATCGTTTATCGCCAAGGACCCTTGAATAATCAAGAAGTTAATCAAAAGGAAGCACCAGGAAATCTGCAATCCAATTGAATTCCATCCACCACTCATTATTGATGAACAATCCGCTTTTGTTGAGACCCACAAATCTCAGAGAAGTACAGGAAATCGCCAGCTTTTATGTACAAATCACCCTTTCAATATACTTCGACTTAAATTAAAAAATAAATAAATAAATAAAAAATCCCTTCCACTTCCGAAACTAGCTAAATATTTCTGTATCTGTACTTATAAATCGGCCACGCTAGGCGAGAACTATAATACATGCAAATTTCTTCATACAGAGGCTTCTTTGAACGGCAATGGCATCTGAGTCCCTCATATTATTTAACATAAATTGATTCTAGAACACCCTTCTCGTCGGAACGATCATAAACGGATAGGAACCAAGTTTCAAAGAATCTCCGAGAAATTCAATTGGAGCTGAAAATGTAACAAAACGAACAGACTGAGCAGAGAAATAAAGACACGATTCCGAAAGTTAAGAAAAAAAAAATGAAGGAATACCCTCAATTGCAAGCAAGCTACTAAAAAAAAAGGGTCGCCAAAAGGGTGACGAAGAATCTCTAGGTTTTCTGGGGAATCAATAGGAAAATGTGGATTCCAGGAAAAACACAATAAAAGAAGAGAAAAACAACGGCGGGGGAGGATTAAGAATCAAAAGGCAGGAAAGAAAATAAAACTTCAGTCACTGCCCTTTCGGGTTGATCTCAGAGGATAATCTCTTCGACCATTTTCTTGGGGTTTCTTTTTCTTTTCTTCTCTTCTTCTCTCTATTTCTCTGATTTTCCTTCTTCCCCAGATTCTTCGCCGCGCTATCTCTTTCCACCAGCAATGCCAGACGTTTCCTCTTTTTTCTTTTTTTCTTTTTTTCTTTCTGGTGGACCGTTTGAGGGAGAAATTCGCTGAAATGTCGCGCCGCACAGAGACAGATTTGGCATTTCTGTTCAGTTTCGTTTCTCTGGCCCAGATGAGTTCGATCAGTTAATCGCCGGCCGAGATAAGAGAGAGTGGTGGTGAGGGGCTCCACTATCGTTGTGATCGGACGCGCTTTCCTTCTACTTTTCCGTTGAGCCGACCCGAATTTCCCGCGCTCTCCCCCTCGACGTGCCTCCCATTCTCCAACTTGTTATTTTTAAGACTAATATTAGTTTATTCCATTAATTTATTTTTAATTAATTATTATCTTATTTTAATCACTAAAAATGACTTATTAATTATAACTTCATGCTAATTCTATCCTATTTTCAATGATATCACCAATTAGCCTCGCTTACAAAAAAAAGGTTAAACTTTAAAAAAATAAATTAAAAAAACAATAAACTTTAAAAAATAATTAAAAATCTTGGTGGGAGTAGACAATAGTTAACGAAATATAAATATAAAAAAAATATAAACGTGAAATATAAAGATAAAATCACTCGATGAAATTTTTCATCGAGTGATTTGATTAATTTAAATATATTTCATAAATAAAAATAAAAATAATTAATTATTATTTGAATTGATTTAATCACCTAACGACACTTTTGAAAGTATGCTAAGAGGATAGATCTGGACCGTAACAATTCTTTGGCTATGGTTTTACATTCATGAAATCATATAAAAACACGACAACACAGAATACTCAACTTGAATTATGTCACGAAACCCTAGAAATTCTCATACTAGACATGACACTCAACCAACCAAAAACAAATTCAAACAAAACCCGGAATTCGGATCACTCGGTCTGACCGAGCACGTGCAACCAGATATAAAACTAAGGTGATAAAGATCGTGACATAGTAAAAGACCACTTCTATAGTTTATTAGAACGATATTGAGCTTCGCTCTATGATTTCGATGCGTATATATGAAGGTTAGTATAAATGGCAAAAGCTAGTTGTGGAACCAGATTATGGATCTTTGTTTCTGTTTCTATGATTTGTAGAGCTGAGAAACTCGAGGGACTAATTCCTGCAGAGATTTTTGAGTGTAGGTGTTCAGATGATGATTGTTTTGAATGGAATGAGATGGATTGGATTGAGTTGATTACCTCTGAATATCGCAAGTGATCGCGACGCCGATTCGAAGTTTTCACAATCGTTTCCCACTTTGACGTTCCGGCGGACGGTGTTTTCGGATTTTGCCTTTCTGATTGACGTCGGTTGCCGAGAATTGCGCGCCAAGACGAGTTTTCCGATGAGATTGACGGCAGCGTTTGTCGCAGCCAGGAGTCCGGAGGTGATTTGGGCGATGGAGGAAGGCGATGGAACTTGGATTCTGTTTTATCGAGTGCTTCTCTAGGTTTTTCGTTGTCTTCGTTTCTGGATTTTGAGAATTGAAGCGATGCTGATTCTGGCTCATGCTGTTCGTACATTATCGAACTTGGTGATTCTAATTCAGAAGGATTTGACTCTCCAGCTTTCGGAGACTCTGGATTTCCTTGCCGAGAATGTGATTCTACTGTAGTGATTTCCTTGATTTCTTCTCTCACTTTTCTGGCCCCAATCTTATCGCAAGTGAATTTGGAGCTAGAAGATGAAATTTCCCTAATGTTTACAGAATCTACCCGCAGTCTTTTCTCGATCTCAGTTCTTTTGGAATCCGAATTTAAATCTCCGGGAACCAGCTCGCAATCTAACATATTTGCTCTCGGAACTTCTAAGAATGACTGAGGATTATCGATCCTATTTAGCGAAGCTCTTTTCGAATGCCTTAACGGCGATGATCGACTTCTCGAAATCAGGTCACCAACGGCGCTTTTTAACTCGAGCAGCTTTGGTGATCCAACTAATTTGTGTTCATCACAAAATTTCTCCAAGTTCTGGCTTGGAGGTCGAACACATGCTAGTCTTTCTATGTCAGTCGAAGGATTGATTTCCTGCTCGGGCAAACGATTCATAAGCCCCAGTGAAGTTTCGAAAATCTGATTTCTAGGTTTTCCAGGCTCAACCAGTTGCTTTCTAGAGACATAATTAGCCGCATCGATCGCAACTGCACTTGCTGCAGGTAAGAATCGAGCCATCATGAACGCTAGAGTTTGAGGATCGATGGAGAAAGAACCAGATGGCTTCGAATCCTGCCCGTCTGATCCACTCAGACCACTAATACTAAAGCTGTGCAGAGAGATAGAATCTGAAGATGACAATGTTTCCGATACATCTGAGTAGCTATCATGCTTCTCAAAATCCTCGGATTCTCTTTCATTTCCGAAAGAATTTTCTCTCTGATTATCTCCCATGGAATTCTGGAGAAAATTCGGTGTAATCGAAGCTTTATGAGATTGTGCCGGTAGCTTTTTCTCTGGTTCGTCGAGGCCATTCTTGGATCTTCCTGGAATAAACTCCCAGTGAAAAGGAACAGCGACTGGTTCAGTTACCTGATCGAAAATGAACTCTGATTCGTTCTGAAAAATGGAGTTCTCTGTGTTTTTCTTCTGCTCTTCGGCTGAAAAAGACGAGGAAGCCATGGAAAACCGCCTAACAGATAAAAGAGGTGCGTTGAAATTCAGCTTCCTTTCCTCCATTTCTGCTTCTTGAATCAATAAATTACACGCATAGAAGAACCAAAATTCGAATCCCAGTCAATAGCTGAGCAAAGCTTCACAAAAAAAAGGCAAGAAAATATCAAAGAAAGAGCAAAAGAAGATCAAAACTTGTAGCGACTTTTTCTAGAACTCCATGATCATGGAAATCAAAATCAAAACCCTCAATTAAAAGGAGAAAACCTACCAGATAGTTTCATGGAAGTGGCAAAACCTCATATGTACCCCAGCAAAAGAAACTAAAGAAAAGAGATTCAAAATCGTCGGCCACGAACAATGAACCAAAAACTAAAAAGGAGACAGGAAAACAAAACATGTGAGAAAAATCAACACACCCCTCCAACCTTTTTCTCTCCTTAAATGATGCCGTTCAGTTTGGGTAATGAGTGAAGACGGTAACGAAAACACCCCTTAAAGCAAGACCAAAATCAAACACTTCCTGTTATCAATTTCCCATCTTTACATGAATGTTTACTGTTTGTATTGTTGGAGACACTAAAAAGTCCCTTAATTTCTACTACTAGGTGGTGACGGGAAGCTACAGTTAACAATAGTGTAGTTTATATGTATGTATTTTTAATGAATTATTTTATTTTATATTCTTAAAAAGTATATAATAAATAGTAGAATTGTTAAAAATTTAGCAAATTTTTTAAAATTTTGTCTTATATTATTATAAACCTGTGCTAAAAATTTTAAATCATTAATATTTTATTAATAAAAATATTTTTAAAAATTTAAAAATAAAAATTTTGAGCGAACGGCCTTGTCTTATAGCAACTGGCCTTGTCTTATATTTCAGATTGGCTACATTTGACAGTATTTTGTTACTTCAAAACGACACAAAACTGGAAACTCAACCTCAGATTGGGCTGGTGTCTCCAAATTTTGATTCATAAGACGAGGAAAAGTAAGTTTTCTTATATTTGTCTACATGTTCATTCAATGCTAGTGTACACGCCCTTTAATTTTGTTGTGAACCAATCACTCTAATCCTTCCACGTTCAAATGTTGAAGAAATTGAAAGGTTTGAGCTTCTATAGTTGCCCTAAAACTTAGTACTGGGCTGAAAACTCATTGCCTAGCTTGGCTTGAAGCTGAAGAATTGAAGCCTAGACTGTGGGTTGGTTTAAGGCCCCATTTCTGCCAGGAACATCAACCACTTATGACTCTATCACCACTGTTTTCTTAACCCTACGATCGCCCCGATGATAGTAAACGACATCACATAGAGGGAGATTGCCAAGTCAGCACCTGAGATAAGGATGACGTGGCAGAAGTAGATGTCTTTGGGATTGGAGAAGGACGCGTGTAGATGCAGCGTAGTTGTACAGTTGTAACCCTAAAGTCTTTCATTTTTTGCCGGCTCTTTGAACGGATGAAACTACTCTCCACTCTTTTGCTGACGTGGAAATAATAAATTTGAAAACATTTTATATTTACTTCATTTAAAAAAAAGGAAAAAAAAACTCGAGTTTCAGTTAAATAGTCGATTCGGGCCTGAGTTTTAAAAAATAAAATTTGAACTTCTCAAACGTCCAATACGAACGATCCAACCCGCCATCGGACTCAAGTCTGTATCAAACGCACTTGATCGGAAACTCGGGCTTTATTTTTGGCTTTTACGCTTTCAAAAAATATTTTTGTTGATACACCCGGAATAATAATGCTAGTTGAATTCAATGGCATTTCAAGATATCTCGATTCAAACTAACATAAGAGAAAACACTTTAATCAACCATACCATGTTTTATTAGTGAATTCAAATTGATGACTATGCACATTTGAACGTAGCAATGGCCGTCCTCGTACGATAATTCGAGTCGTTTTGGTTGATCGCATGGGAAAATTTGAATTTAGGTCAAGTAGATGAACGGGTAGTTTTGAATTTCGTGATTAAGATAGTCACGAGTTTAGCTGAAGAAACTTGTCCTTGTTCGAGAAAAGCATTCGGGCCCGTCTCGGTTTAGGTATAATCTTCATTGTAAAATGAAAAATAAAGAGGAAATAAAAAATAAAGTAAATGGAGTATAAGAATGTTAGAGAGTTATAGCTGTGGTTGGAAGTAGGAATTATGGCCGGAGGGTGGACCGAACCAAGCCCAGGGCGGTCGGTGAACGGGTCCCATCCCCGGCGACAACAACGGCTCGGCTGTTCTACGCCCACTCGCCCGCCCCCTATACTCGCGGCTCACGCGTCCGGCACTTGATCGCCGACACTACCTCTTTATCCCTCCTTTCCCCAATTCCAACCTAGACTATTTCCTGCTCTCCCTCTTATCTAGCCCTCTCTCCGATAGGCTTTTTCGCCGTTTTCCGATGGCCGAATTATCGGACCCCGTCTCGCCGTCTCCGGCCCATTCCCGCCCCTTGCCCGTCCGTGAAGATTGCTGGACCGAGGACGCCACGGCCACCCTAATCGATACCTGGGGTAGCCGTTATTTGGAGCTCAACCGCGGAAATCTCCGGCAGAAGGACTGGCAGGACGTGGCGGACGCCGTCAACGCCCTCCATGGTCATACTAAGAAGACGCATAGGACGGATGTGCAGTGCAAGAACAGGGTCGATACAATCAAGAAGAAGTACAAGGTGGAGAAGGCTAGGGTTTTCGATTCTAATGGGGCCCTGACTTCTTCTTGGAGGTTTTACGACCGGTTAGATTCTTTGATTGGACCGAGTTATTTGCAGAAGAAACCCTCTCCTTCGATGCCATCTTCTCCTCCGGTTCCTCTAGCCTGGAAAATGCCGCCGGCTGCTGCGGCGGGGGCCATAGTGACTGTACAGCAGAAGAGGTCGGTGCCCGCTGTGGATGGGAGCTTTCTGCGCAGGAATTACTCGGCAATGGCAGCAGCGGCGGCAGCTGCTGAGGCAGAGGACGAAGAGGAAGACGATGATGAGGAGGATGGGAGGAGTGAAGACGAGGAAGGTGAGGGGGAAGGCATGATGAGGTTAGCTAGAGCAATTGAAAGATTCGGCATGGTGTATGAGAGGGTTGAGGCCGAGAAATTGAAGCAGATGGTGGAATTGGAAAAGCAGAGAATGCAGTTCGCCAAAGATCTGGAGCTGAAAAGGACGCAAATGTTTTTGGATACACAACTTGAACTCGAAAGGATTAAACGTGGGAAGAAATTGGCTTCGAATGGTGAGGGAAATCTTTGATCTTTTTCTGCAAGCTTTTGTTTTGCAGATCTGTTCTTTTTCGTTGACATTTGAAGCTTCTTTGGCCTTTATTCCTTTTTGTTTACTTTTGTCAAATCCCCATTAGCCAGATTATTATATATTTAGTGTTAGCTTTAAGTGGCACTATGCTGCACAGAGTTTGATTTTGAAGCATTGTCGTGTTTTTCCTATTCAGAATGTAGATTATTATTATATTTTTTCATTATTAGCTGTCATGTATTAAGAACTCTAAGTCGCTTTGCAGCTTATGGGTTCTACTATTTGTATTCTCAGCTGTTGCCTGAAGCATTTTTGGGCTTTGATGCTACTAATATGAGAAGTCTTCATATTCTATCTCAATATACTGTATAATTAAACAACATTGCTATGCCAGTTTTGAGTGCATCGAATTGAGAAATGAAGAGCATCACGGCAATAGTTTCGATGCTCCAATTGAAGATTCGGTACTTTATTTTATGTGCTAACATGTCTTTAGTTTAATTTCTTACCTCCTTTATATTGAGAAATGAAGAACATCCAATTGTTTATTTCACATTTATTGGCGTAAGGATAGTGAATCAAAACACACTATTTTTTTACTCTTCACAGCTTTTCCTTTTCAATTTAATTTCCCGATCCGTTTTCAAAGTGCAAATTTTTTTCTCTCATTTGATCTTATCCTAGGATAAGTACTATCAGTGGCTTAGGTCGACCAGGTTTAGATATCCTTGCCATTTGCGCTTTATTCCTCACATTTACACTGTGTGTTATGTTGGGTGACATCATTAAATTCGAATCTGATAGAGCTTTTAAGCTTATCGATTCTTTCCAAAGGTTTATTTAGCATATTTAGGCTCAAAGGACCGGGGAACTTCTTCGATACCTGATTCTTACATTTACTTTATAAGTCACGATCTATTTTGTACCATTTTACTTTTTCTTACTGGTTTGGCTGTGGATAATGTTAGCTACAGGAAACCTCAATATCTGTTGATTGACTTTTTGGCTTTTAATATGCGTTTAATGTGCTAGAATAATGGCTTTTAGAGCTATCATCTTTCGTCAATTATTCTTTTTATATGACATGCATGTTTCTTACCACCTTTGAAAGGTGGCTTTGACTTCAAAGTGGTATAACCTAGTTGTTTTTCATTCTGGATTGGGTTCTGATTTGCTGTCTAATGCATAAAATGTAATGGATCCTCCTAAACTGTCTCTTTGCTTTTAATGATCGAGTAATCTTCCCAGGCACTCTAATTAATCGAGTTTTAGTCAACATTGTTATAAAATTAAGCTCGAGTCTAGCTTTTGCGTTTCGGATTTCTTATATACTGACTGAATTTATCCATAATATTTCGTTTTTGAAAGCGATTTCAGTGTTTTCAATGCAGACAACGCCCATAGTTAGCCCCATGGGAGGAAAGTTGTGATGGAAAGCTGGTGCAGAATCTGGCCAAGTACAGATCATAGCTGCTGGGAGCTTCCCCATCCCAATTCTACACATCTTAAAAGGGGGTAGTTCTTTTTAATGCTTAGATTGCACAGAATGTGTTGAAAATAGTTGGTACTGGTAGAAAAACAGAGCCTTGAATTGTGTAGGTTCCTATGAACAGCAAACAACTTAGTTAAATCCTTTCTGATTTTCCTTGTACTACTCTTAAGATTATCAATCTCTCCTGTTTACTGTGTTCATCCATTTGTCAGCATCTCATTATATGTTGTTTTATTGGATTATTGCGTCTAATTTGTGCATATATTTGAAAAAAACGATGGAATATTGCATTATCCACGTGCATTATCCACGTGCATTTTATAGCTAAATATTGGTATTAAAAAGCTCTCCCGGAGGACCTTCAACTGGCTGACATTCTCGTATCCTCGTGAAGCTATCATGGAGATCTGGCATTCAAGCCTGCAATAACAAACGTTATTAGTGATTCGAGACATGTTTGGTCGACGAAAAATGTGACATTCAGTTGTTAATCTGAATCATATAGTATATGAATCGAATGAACATGAGTGTCCAAGAAGTAGAAGAGATTAAGAAATCCAAAGTTTGGTGATTAATATCATGGATCAAACTTTGCACCAATCGTAGTCTAATAAAAACATCAAGCTCATTGGATATTGGATCAAATCTAGACAGAAATGAGCCTCGAGCAAAGCTGTAATTCATAAATTGAAAATAGTTTTTTTCTGTTTTATGCTTAATAACGTAAAGCTTCTCTCTACAAACAGCTTCGAAAACCAAAAGATGAACACCAAAACCTGAAAAAAAAAACACCAACTAAAACCCCCATTAAGGTCTTTGGACAGAAAAAACGAACACCGTGAAATATGTTTAAATTGCAATGAAACTTCTCTGAAGCTGTCGGCTGAAAAAACAAGGCATAAACAGCGAAGAACTTGAAAACCCTCCATCTTAGGTGGAAGAAAACTAGGATTCAAAACAGAGAAGTGTGATTGAAAGTTCAAATGCAGCCATTGTTGTTATGAAATCCTAATGCGTCTGTAAAAAGCATCGTCTTTTACGCCATGAACAGGCACTTGTCTCCTTTGAAAACACTCTTTTTCTGTATTTGAAAGTTAAAACTCTCGTCTTTAGTTTCCCTACAGTTATTTTTTGCCATTTTGTCGGTGGTAATCAGAAACACTTTTCTGAAAAAAGCTAATCTAGGAAATGCTGACACTAAAAGAATTGGACAGAAATGGTTACATAAACCAGACCAAGTCATGAAGCTTATAATGAATAGATTTTCCTCAATTTACTGCAAAAATGTGGCCATCCATGCATGGGGAGCACGAAATCAAACAGAATCACAAAAGGGCCAACATAGTAGTGAAAGCATCTTTTGAAGAATATTTAATTACAGCAAACACCAATTAAAAGTGGTTAATATTGATTTGATGAGAGAGAGATAGATAGTTCTTTAGGGCACTGCTGTAATAAATTATCATCTCTAGTAGAACTTCTTTATCTTTGTTTGTTTTTGGACGTAAGAGGGGATGTTCTTCCTGCTGTTTTTTCTGATAAACTTGGTCTGGGAGACATAAATATTGTGCCGGTTTGATTTTGTAAATTAGGGTTTTGGGAAGTGGGTTTAGTTTTTTTGTTTATTCGGGTAGAACCCTATTCACCATTCACAAAAACCTGCATTTTGCATCGTTTATGTTCTTGTTTCAACTGTCTTTATAGGTCTAGGTTAGACCATATTAGGGTTGAATCAAGAATTATGATCCAAAAGAAGCTAACCCTAATAAGTTTCTATGTACGATTTTCAGAGATTCCATTAGAGAGTAGCATAAATTGAGTAAATTTGAAAAAAAAAAACTTACTATTTGAACAGTGATAGAAAGGGTAGATCAAGCTGACTGTTTGGCAACTTCTGTCTCTTCGTTCACCTTCACCTGATTTCTCCTCTTCTTCTTCTTCTTTCGAAACGAAATCCCTCTTGCTTTCGCTTGACACTCCTTTACTTCTCGTAAATACACTCGGATCGCTCCGTTTCCGAACGGATTTGTCTCCGACGACCCACCGTGCTCTTCGTACGCCGCTCGGAGCCGTCCGATCAAAGCGTCGAGACTTCCCCACGCCTGCCGGAGAGGACACGTACAAGGAGACGGCGGATCGGGATGACCGAAGAAAGCACAGCCATGCAAATGAACCTTAGTTTTTCCAAACTGATCTAAGTAATGAAGAAACTCAAGCACATGATTGGAATTACAGTGAGCAACGGCTATCGGCGGAGATTGATTGCGAAGATACTGCCCAAAAGTGTTCCAGTCTCGTCGTTTCTGTGACTCGTACCGGCTAACCGGAGCTGGTCCTTTCGGGCTCGGGTGATCTCCGGCGACCAACCTTGATGATGAACCCTCGGTCGGATCGAATCGTGGCTGGCCTGACATGATTATAGTAGAGCAAAGATGTAATGATCACATGAAAATCTGAGACAAAATAGTTTAAGGAGAAAAAGGAAGGAATTTGAAGGTGGAAGAATTGAGTTATTGCATTGGGTCCCATGTAGGTTCTTTTGGTTTGTTCTCTTTTTTCTTCTTTCGCTTATTTCTTTTTGAATCACTTCAATTTGAATAACCCTAAAAAATTGCAATTATAAACACCCATGATTGCCTAGTGCCATGATCATCATTCATAGGCTTGGTATCCTTTTGATTTTTAATAACCATCTAGGAGAAAATATTATGCGTATGTTCTAATTTAAATCACGAAACGATCGCATGCGTCGTTTGAAAATGTCTTCCCAAATCTTTTCCTCGTGAGATCCGAAATCAAGTGTTGCGAGAGCAAGACAAGGGAAAACGATGATCTAAGAAATGGATTTATATTCATATAATTCAAAAAATTAAAAGTAGAATCTCAAAACCCTAATTTTTAAGAAAATAGGATGAACAATGGTAATATTTTCGTAGTTAATAGTTATTAGAGCATCATAAATAAATGACTAATAAATAAATGATTGAGCCTTTTGAGAGTTACTATGACTTGAATTTGATGTCAAATACAGTATAGAAACATGAGATCTTGCTTAATTTGGTGGAAATTGGGTCCATTTGAATTTATATAACCAGCAATCAATTAGTTGATTAATTTACTACTTTAATATGTGATCATTCATTATCCTCACCTAACTATAATTTAAATCTAAACCAAAGGTACATAGGTTCGAGAGCTAGCCGAGAAAGAACATCACATACCGACATGTTTTAGATGTCAATTTTGCTCCGGCGAGCACACAAATGAGCCAAGTTAGAATGAGGCTGTCATAGTAGGTCGAGATAGGCTTTGAGTGGAAGCAGTTTGGCTACGAAGCAATTGCCCGGTCTAAACTAAACCAACCATAGTTCGAAACAAGAAATAAACATGTTTATTACAAGGAAAACTCTATGTTATGAGCCCTATATGTTCTTATATGTCTCCTGCAAGCACACAAGAGAACTATTACACTACCCTAATAAATTATCGTCTCGTTTTTCATGCTCGCATCGAGGTTGGTGTCGCAACTAATGAGCTACACTCGTAAGTTACGAGTATATCAATATAAATTGCTAGTCTAAAATTATTTATCCTTGAACATATGAAATCAAGAGAGGTTAACTGAATTTCCGAGTTCATCGACAATACAATATATATGATTAAACTTAAGTCAAATTTGAGGGATTAATATGTCGATATTAATGGTACGCTAAGATGAAATTTGAATTCGTAGGTGGTAAAAGATAATCACGAGTAGAGAAACAATGTGGAGAGTGGAGAGGACGAATTTGGTGGGACAATTGTTTTCACTTTCAAACGTTAAATCCCATCTCCCACACGTGAGCTATGGGTCCTCATGTTACTCATCTTTATTACTATGTGCAGCCTCCGGTTTTTTTCAATGTATTTCTTTGTTTCGGTGGCGGTTTTAGAGAGCATTTTTTTCAATATATTTCTTTCTTTCGGTAGCGGTTTTTGAGAGCGGTTTTAGAGATCATAAGAATAATGCTTACGCAGATAATTATTCGACACATTAATAAATAAAATTCGAGAGTAATATACCAAAGTAACCTTACATTATTCAAGGTACAATAAGGGTTTTATAGTACTCGAATTACATGTAAAATAAGGTTTCATTTATTATCTTAGTTTACCTTTGACATGTATCATATTTGATCGGAGTAACTAATGCACAATTAATGCGTGATATTAAAGAGTATAATAAATTATTACATCAGTTGCATCAATTATTATTTAACATATCAGAGAATATTAACTGCTATTAATCGCATAAAATAGACATTTTCATCGTGAATTTTTTGAAACATCGAGAATTCAGCAAATTAGAAAAGCATGATTGTCGGTTATAACGCCGTGACATCTTTTTAAATCGATTGTGTATTAAAATAATATTAGGTTACATGTCATTCTCTTACATAAAATAAGCCAACTAGTCGCTAAGTTTCATAACCAAACTTTAAACAAATTAAAGAAATCCGTGCATAGAAATTCTAATGTGTATGCGGGTGCAATTTGTCTCGTGACAATGAAATAAAGCATAAGATATTGTAAAAAAATTAATCCGGTGGATGTAATTATCTTTGACTAATCTTTTCAAAAGTTATGAAATTATCATTTGTTCAATTTAATTATAATCGTCGTGGAAGATTAACATACAAAAATGTTGAACAAAATAAAAACATGGGATAATCATTACATTACGAGCATCAAATTCTTCTAGAGTAACAGTTACAAAGATAATCAATTATTGGAAGATCATGGAAGAATCAGACGTGACATCATGTATAATGCGACGAACGCATGATTTGGATTCAACTTTTAAATTGGGTGTTGGTAATTCAATAGGGTCATGAGATCAACTTTGAGTAACCAAGCATTATAATACATAATTTTGAATAATTTACAATGAATTTAAGTTTAAATAATGTCACTAGGATGAGCTAGGGCGTGACAAGCTCAAAAAGCTATCAAGTTTGTGGGCTTGCATACAACACATTAGACCAAACAACGAAGGGCGAGTTTGCAATAAGCATGTATGAAAGGCAAAAACACATATAAATATGCAAATCCATGACCACAATTTAGTCTAGTTTATCATCTTCTCATATCTTTTGACGTGTCGTTGTGTGATTAGATCAATTTAAAATATAAATAAATATCTATATTTTTATTCATTAAATGCATTTGAATTGATCAAATCACACGACTACATGTCGAGATGCATAACAAAAGAGCATGACAAGAAGATAAATTTAGAATTAATAAAAAAACAATTGTTCTAAGGAATCGATCAACAAAAAAAGAGTAAATAAATTACACGAATTGTCGATCAAAGTTCTTAGTTGTCAATGCATCGTTTGCATGTAAAAACAAAGCAAAGACTTGCAAATACTTTATATTATCATCTCTAATAACATACTAACTTTGATTTAATCTTTCCTTTTTGCTTGACCCACAATCAATGAACAACGTTCCTAAGTCAATGCTTTAGTTTGACGTTTTGGTGTTTAATGTTAGGTTTCAATTATCTATATGTCACTAAAATTCATCTCGAATCAAACAAAAACGTGAGTAATACTAATTTTACATTTTATACAATGAAGTCCGTTATTTATTATTAACACAAGTGATATATTAATTTAATTAATTAATGATCAAACGAGCGATAATTTAATTATTTCGTATAACACTAATTGGAAGTAGCTGTTGAGACGTTTGATCGAGTCACTCCTAATCGAGTGAACATAAGTATATGATATTAGTTTTCGTGGCCAAGTAGACAATTTCAAATAGAATTTAAAATAGGGAATAAAATAAATCATACACTTATTTATGAAATACAGAAAATTAAACATTTTTTATGTAAATTCACAGAGTATGATTGCATGAATTTCTTCTTGTCACGTAGCCTGTGTTCTTCTTTCTTGTCCAGCCATATCCTCTTTCTTAATTTACTGACACGTGGAATTCTGTCTCAATTAAACTTGTACGAACTATGTTTGAGAAATATTATATAGTCTTTCAGATAATATAGACTTGTCACGTTATCATATTTATTTTTGTTACGTTTCTCAATTCTTGATGAGTAAAAATTAGTGACAAATATTCGGTGTAAAAAAGTTATCCTTCGTTTTATTATTTACATAAAAAGAAATAATAAAATAATGCATGAATTCTACGAAACCCTAACCCTTACAAGAGAAGCAAGATTCGTATAAAATTGCCTGCACGGGCATAGCTCAGTTGACTCAGAGATGATAGATTAGGTACAAGAGCCTAGGTAACTCCTTGAGATATCAGGTAAAGGCCTCTTATCTCTGGGCCGCCGAGTCACCGTGATTTAACCCCCTCACAAATTGTCGGGTTAGGGTGTGAAGGCTCTGGGGGCGAGGGATTTCGCCTTAATGGGTACAAGATTCGTATAAAATTGCAAGAAATCAAGGACAGATCTCATCCTTTTTTCTTTAATCCAAATTAAATAATTAATATTTAAACATCTTTTAGAAAAAAAGTGCGTTCTTTTCTGAGTAAAAGTTCTGAATTTGTCCACATTTTCGTAGTTGGAGGAAGATTATGGAAAAAGGGTTCTACTTTATTATGTAGAAAAGTGATCTTATCTTAACTTGCTTTTAATTTAGATGATTACCCTCCCACCAAATATTATTTTAATAATTAATAAATATATCTATAAATAAGGGCATTATTAAAAGGTAATTGGGTTATAAATTGCTCTTCTGGCTCTGCCACCAAAAGGGTAGACCACTCTTATCTTAGGGTTTAATGAGCATCATCAAGCTGTAATCATGTTAATTAGATGCTTTATTTCACATGTGATTGCTTCAAAAGCACTTGAATAATTATATTCTCTATCTCTCACTACATGGAATCTCTCGGTATGCTAATAAAACGGTCGATTTTTATCCTTCCAAAACGATGTGTGATTGTGCACAGTTAAAAACCCAGATAAATGAAAGTCGGAATGCGTTTGTAATTTAGATTATTTTCGAAAGAAGCCAATCTTAACGTCGAGTAATCCCCCTAATTAGTTTCTTGAGTGGGGCTTTCGATCTTGAAAATTGAGAATTGTTTAATGGTTCATAGCTAGGTTTATCTATCTGGCTGATGGGAGGGGGAAGAAAGGCTCATCTACTTGTTGCCACCTGAGAACTCATTCCCCATAATGCTGACGGGGCCCTACTTGGTTTGACTTTTTCCAAGTTCTTCTGATGATGTGGACAAAAAGCTCATTCACAGCTTTTGCTTCAGGTTCTCCACCAACCTAAGTTCTTTTTCATGTACAAAATAATACCTGTTTTGTTTTCATGTTCCTCGTTTTGTAACCCACCTCTCTCTCTCTCTCTCTGAACTTTTCCCACTATTTATGTAAGTTTTCTTCTCCACAGACCACAACTTCTCTCCAGAAACCCAGAATACCAAAAGAGCAGAGAACAGATCTCTCTCCGCTCCCTCACTCTGAGCACCGTTTTCCCACTATTTATCATAGGCTTCTCCTCACAGCGCTCTCTCTCTCTCTCTCTCTCTCACTCTCTGTCATGGCGGAGGTAGAAAGAAGCCAAGATCATGCTCAAGGAATCAAGCTCTTCGGCAAAACAATCACAATCACGTTGCATGATAAGCAAGTAAAGGACGGAAATAAAAGCGATGACGATCAGACGCTGGAGAAGAGGCCAGAAAAGATCATCCCTTGCCCTAGATGCAAGAGCTCGGAGACCAAGTTCTGTTACTTCAACAACTATAACGTAAACCAGCCTAGACACTTCTGCAAGGGTTGCCAGAGATACTGGACGGCCGGAGGAGCTCTCCGAAACGTTCCCATCGGAGCTGGTCGCCGGAAAGCAAAACCACCGTCTCAGAACACCATAGGTGGCTTGCCGGGAAGTTATCTTTATGATCCCTCTACGGTGGCCGTGCACCAGTTTCAGCTAGATGGGGTGGTGGAGGATTGGAAAGTTATGATCAGCCATGGCAGTTTCCGGCAAGCTTTGCCGGTGAAGAGGCGGAGGGACGGCCGTGAAGGTCAAACGTGTTGATTATTTCTTCTTCTTTTTCTTGTAAATAATTTAAGCTTGATTAAAAATTGAAGAGTGATTAGTTTAACCTGTACAAAATACAGACTGTCTTTCCGCTTAATTAATTGATAGAGTATTTAAATATACTAAAATAATATTCACAAAGGATTCTCGCTTAATTAATTGATCTAATTTAAATACATCTAATTTTTATAATTAAATTAATTATTTATAGTATTTATTCTACCAAGAACAACTTCACACGTTAAAATGTATGCTAAAATGTATGCTGAGAAAGTAAACGTACAATTATTCTTTGAGATACTATCTTAAAAATCAATACAAGACAGATAATATTTTTACTGGATAATTATAGAGGGTAAATAACATGTATCTTCACGCGTATAAATGCATGATATACTCATATAAAGTAAGATTCTTATTCATCTAACTTGTGACACCTAAGTAGGCCGATTTGTTTGGCATTATTAGCGGATAACTACGTCGAATAATAAGAAATGTGAGACCTTGTTGAATATAGAAAATTTTTAATTATTCAAAGTCTAAGCAAAAAAATTAAAATTATCGAAAAAGAATCTAATAAATAAAGACTTAGATCAACGACTTGGGAGGATTGACTTTGACAAAGCAACTATTTGTCTTGGCATGATAAGTCCTCAGCAAAAGTTGTAGCTTTACTATTTAAATCTCACACCATATATAGTTGCCTATTTTGAACTATTTTATGAACATATTTATTTCAAAATTAAATAATATTACATCTACTATTTCATTTCATCATCTTGGACAGTGGTTGATTAATGAATAAATTCGATGTCCCGTTATATGAGCTTAAAATTGTATGGACCATGAGACAAATGCAATGGAGGAGGGTTCATCTAACCAGTAAGTTTCATACCGGTTGGTGATTCGTCAAGCCCGAGCATCTCAGGTATCTCTCAATCGAAAGCTTCAAAACTCGAGTTGCAGCTGTAAAATTATGAAAAAGTACTGATTAGCGAAGAAAACTCTAATGGCTCTAGCCATCTAATCCAAAGCTAATCGATTTGAGCATTAGATCAGAGATTTAATCGCACACCAAATTCGGCTCCGGCCATGGTTGAAAAACCAAAACCAAGGATTAAATATGAGAATTTCAACCTTGTTTTTTGACCTTCAAAATATTTTAAACCTTGAATTTGAAACTAGCTATAATGATGTGAAATGCAGTAGATAACCTTTTTTCAATGGCTATAAGCTAGCTCCGACAAAGGAAGAAGTTGATTCTTGCTGCTTTAAGCTGTCTGCAACATGAGCTACCACTCCAGCACCAGCATTATAGAGCCACTCATTTTTCACCTGAAACAGTTCAGAATCGAATTAACTGTCCAAAACACAAAAAAAGTCTAAATCTATGATTCATTTTTGAAAATAAGAAAAATACGTGAATGTTATTGTGGGCGAAGAAGGGCAAGGGAGACGAATGAAAGCTGACGTCAACTTTTTTCCATCCTAATTGCTGCAAACCTTGTATCATTTCCTCTGTCAGCGTCCAAATTGATCTGTTCAGGTGATGTTTGCAGAAAATACTTTTTCACGTGAGTTTGGATTCGATAATTAAAGTACCTTCCATAATTTCATAATATTGGACTGTATTCTGGGTGCTTGGAGCATTTTGTGCCGCTTCTTTGGCTTTGGTTGCTTCAGGAGGAAAATGAGCTCCATCCGAGGTAACTGGAGGACAATATTTGACATCAACTACATGCTCGTAACCATCCAAGGATCGTTGAGGCGGCTGAAGAAAATACAAATATATTAATAACGTCAACAATAGTTGCAATAGTTATGCTAGGCGCATATAAAATACATTAATTTTCAAAATTCCGACTATTGTAAGTACATTACAGCCAAGTAAAAAACAAGACATTTCAGTTTTGTTTTCAATCAGACCTGAAGCGACTCCTGATAGTAGATATTGAATTAAAATTATTTGTTTTGGATGCAATTTGTAGGAAATTGGGCAATGGTGGAGGGAGAGAAAAAATTGACGTTTAAGAATAAAAGAGCATACTCACCATAACAAGCTCTTTTTCCCGCCTAACAGAGGATGTTCGCCAACCAACCATATCTATATAATGGTAAAAAATATAAATCATCAAAGAAATGACATTGGAAGTGCTCAAACAAAAACAGACCACTAGAAGAGGTAGATACGATCATATGATATGTTGGCATAAAGAATGCGAGATCTAAAAGCCCCAAGCGCAGATCTGAAAATGATGACATCAAAGAGATTTACTGCCAAAAAGAAAACCCTGCAGGAAAGAGAGAGAGAGAGAGAGAATAGAAAGGGGTTGTCATACATGAATTTCTCATCTTCACAGTCAGATGTCATACGTAACAGCAAAGGAGGTCTTTCAGGTAGACCATCAGTAAGAAACAGTTGGGTACCAGTTCTACCGGCAAATATAGGAGCCATAGGTAGAGCCAATTTTTCCAATAGAGGAACTCCAAAGAGAAATGGAAGCTTAAGAAAAGCCAAATAGTATAAATAAAACCAGAAGGTAATCCAGCGTTTATAATGCTACAATCATAAAACTGATTCTGCTCTACACATCTCCAGTACAGTAACAAGCATATTATAAGCAAGAAATAACAAGTAGAACCAAATTACATTAAAAATACAACTGAGGAAGTTAACTTTCTGCAGTCCGGTGATTGGCAAAGGCAAAGTAAAGGAATGTTCATGGTAAATATGTTGTTGCACAGTCTGCCAATAACTATTCCAAATTTTAACTTCAAGCATCATAGTTAGATTTTTAGTACTACCTCTTGCATTTTCCATCCTTTTATCCTGTCTGTTGTTGTCCAATGAATTCAATATTTAATAAAAACAGCTGACTTAAAATTACCAAATGGTACTTCTTGTTTCAACATCACAAATTGCTCGAGTCAGTCAGACCGCAAGTATGAACACAAGAATTAACAAGCAATTCGTCTTACTTTGTTGACACAAGTGAGCCATGACAAATTTAAGTGGTATATTAAAATGGCAAATAGTATGAAGCATTTTTTCTAGCTGACAAACCTGTTTTTTGCCTCTCACCCCCAGATGAGGAGTTGCCAAAGTAATAAAATTGATTGGCTCCAATCCAGCAATCGTACCTCTTCTTGTGGAGCTAACCTGTCCTGAAGTTTCGGATAGAGACTCACCATCACTATGTTGACTACAGTTGGGTTTGTAAAGAACAGCAATAGCATATCTTGCAAACAAACCCCCCAGAGAATGTGCCAAAAAGGATATCTTTTTCAAGCCTCCTGTTTTCTGTACAACTTGCATGATCTGCATCAGAAATATCTAGCCATATTTCAACGAAGTTGCGAGACAGACATCGTCATGTTAAAAAACATATAAAACAATTTTGACATGTTGTAAACTAACTTCATCTGCTAGTCGCTTTCCAGCTCCGTCAATCCCAGTGAAAGTTTTTGTGAATGCGTTTGAAGAGCTTGCTGACATATGAACCAGGGTTAAATTAATGAATAAATGATTGTAACCCAAGCACGCACTTTTAAGGACCTAAAAAATGGAACTTGTCATTTGCCCGATTTTAGTGAATCGAATGTTTATATAAAAGAGCAATATCCCAAATGAAAGCCTGCAAAGAATTTGTTTATGGCTTGGTCATATTTACTGGAGAAGAGGCACTTCATTGACCCTTGAAAAATTCTATCAACAACAGGGTGGATACAGAAATGTTATTTCTTTCAAAAGACACAAGTAAAAAAGCATTGGGCGAGGAGTGGAAAAATATGAGTAGAAAAAACATGAACTGTTGAGAATGTGAGAAGAACTGGCCATGCAAAGTATGAAAAAACAAAATCCAATTATCAAATTCGGTTATCTTGTACAGATTTCATTAGTTGATATTAGTTTGAAGAGCAGCAAATTTTGATATTTACAAAGTTCGTATCCACAAGAGTTTCGATGCAAAATATTGCAAGAAGTGAAAGCTGCAAAGTGGAATATACCGTGTAGCAAGAAATTTTTCCCCAATCGCCTTCTAAGCTCTGCTTCAACATACGTCCAATCACTTGGGCTGCAAATATCAGAAATTTTGTTGGTTTCTTGAAATTAGGGGAATAAGTTAGATACACATGTAAATAAGAAGACTTGTCAAACATAAACAAAAGGAAAATTATCAAAACCGTGAATGAGATTATAGAGCACAGTAGATACTTGGGCAAACGGAGAGAAAAAAAAATACCTAGCTAAGATGCCGTGAACAAGGACAAGAAGATGATCTGGATCTTCTTCTAGAGCAGAAATGGTCATTGATGATGCAACTGGTCCCTGAGTAGTAAAATTCATAGCTAAGCCTCCAATGTCTTGATGTTTCCAATTGTTACTCTGGCCTAGACACAACGAATATAACTTTAAACCTTCTCTAAATTGCCCAAAGGATTCACAAATAGTTCAAATCCATTTCCTAGCATCACGAATTACAACGCAGAATAACATCAACCATTCAGATACACATCTCAGATTACATTCTGGAATCGAATTAATACGAGCAGATGTGATGGAGATACAAATACAAATCACGCAAACTTCCGATCTACAATGCAAACAAGCGACATTGAATATCAAAAAGAGCGCCGCTCACAAGCATTCGAACAATTGAGGACAAATTCTACCAGAATTCACAGCATTCCAATATCAACACCAAGACAAAAAGGATTACCAGAGGAAGAAGAGGGAGAAGCAGAAGAAGAGGAGCAGGCCGAGGGCGGTGGAAGGTTTCTGGAAGAAAGAGGTCTAGAATTTCCAAATTTGAGAGAAAAAGCGGAGCAGGCGTGAATCGAAGGCGCCAACACCATATTCGTAATCGTACGTAATGAAGTTGGTTGAGAGAGCCAATTGTGCGGATTGGCGGAGTTCGCAGCGCAACCAAGCATTTCATTCTATTTCTTCGTGTGTTTCCCAAAAAGACCCTTTTCATTTTCAATTAAATATAATTAATATCATATTATAATTTTATTAGACCCTCAATTGAATCTTTCCATTTATTACGTAATTTTATTTCGTAAATCAGATTAAAACTGACGATTCTAGTCTGATTTATGATTCTGATCCGATTTTTCTCACTACTATATAATACCCTCATTGCCAAACTTTTTAAACCCCAATTTATCACTCCCTCGCCACCCTTGATCTCTTTCATCTCAAAAAATGCAAGCTTAATTTTTAAATCTGTCAATTTAATTAAATATTTGATTTTAAAAAATATAAACATCGATAAAGTGGCAAATAGTGCAGATGGTCTTGTATAAAATGCACGAAATTGCACTTCCCAAACACCAAGAAAAAAACTGGGGAGGAATAAATGAAATCAGTGAATCAACGATCATAGCAAATGTACAATAATCAGCATACATTCTATTTCATATCCACCCAGCAGCAATCACAGTTATCAATTGTTCATATGCAAAATGGCAAATTAATCACAAAAAATGATATTTTTAAACAAAATGACCATGTGTACTCATCTTCCAGTAAGTTCATCCCTGCTGTGATGGAGTTTCTCCTCGATTACAGGATTAAAAACGTGTAAAGCTAGTAAGGCATTGTAATGTCCCTTCTCGATTTCATCTTCTTTAACCTGATGAAGCAACAGGGTTTCGATAATTAAATCTTCCCAGTCTACTTCGTTGTCTGGTTTTACCTTTCTTTTCTTCCCCACTCATACGTTTTCTTCTGTTCTGTTTTTGTTGTCTGAAGGATTCATGATTTGATTTATTCGAACCTTGGCAGCATTTATTTTTTCTCTTCTCTTCTCCTTTTGGTTGCAATTTGAAACAAAAGCTGGAGGCATGGGATCCAGTCCCACATCTATCTCCAACAATTGCTCCAGTAAAAGTTTCTTCGTCAAATCTGACTTCCCTTCCCACCATTCAGTACAAGTTCGAGGAGTTGGTGGCATTCGCCTTTTCCTTTCATCGACCATCTCGATCATGAACTTCCCACGGGCCATCTGTTTTAAAAAATTTTGATATATCAATGGTAAACACTGATGAGATATCCTTAAATCGTGTTGCCTTATTTCTGCAGCACAATGGCCTGGAACTTCTGACCTAAAGTACTGTGACTCATCATCCTTGCCATTAACCTCACTCTCATATTCAATCTCTTCTCTTACACATTCGGAAACTACATTCCCTAAATCAAATCTGACATTTGATAAATCCTTTTGCTTACCACGAGGCTTCAACATTGACTTATGCTCCATATATTGGATCACAAAAGGTACATTTTTTATAATATTTTTCACGGTGATATCTTTACCCCAAGGCAATGCTTGAGCAACCTTCACCAGATCCCCCAAAAGCTCCTTATATCGTTTCTTACTCGTGGACACAATTGTATGATGCTCTTTCGCTATATTTTCAATCGTTGCATCAACGTTGTTCAACTCTGCCACCAAAGCTAACACAGCAACCACCAAGGGGAGGGGCCTCCTACCGGTCGCCAATGACCATTTCATAGTGCATTGCATAAAAAAAGTTCCTTGTTCCAATATTTTGCCCAAATCTTCTTTCCCCAACCTTGAAAAACAAGGCAAATTCCTAATTGCCCTTTCCATCAACCCAACAATATCAAAACCCGGATATTCCTCCCTTTTCAGGTCCAAAAATTCAACCACTCGCATCACCATTCTCCCGATATTACGATCATCACATCCTACAGCTGATGCCACTTCGGAAATTGGCAACGATCTCCCCTCCTTACGCATGGCAACGTATACACAAGCGCCTACAAGAACCAGAAACCATTCTCCTCGTCCGTATTCACCTTCTGTAATTTCAGAAATCATCTTCCTAACACTATCACCAACCGATCCCGACAACTCAAACTTAAACACCATATCGTCAATTATTCTACCGGCATCGTAGATTTTCTTCTCCTTGTAATTGAGAACGCTACCAGCACCTATCGTTCCAACGCGCACAAAGGTCCCCTGCGGACCACTGAGACCGTTGATCTGAGCTTCGAAATTATCAAAATCCTGAAAAATTCCGCAGGACGAGCAAACCAGATTACCGGAAACATCATCTCGGACGAGAGACTTGCATCGACAACTTTTACAGAAGGACATCGCGATCGAACAATGTAGATAGGATGGAAGAAATTGAAATCAATTGTCAATTGTGAAAGGAGAATGTCTGGCGGGGTGCATGCTCGGCCAGAAAAACCTAACCCTAATTGCCCCTCAAGGCGGTAAACGAGGAGTTAGGGAAGTCGGGCAATATTATCCTACGGGTGATTTATAATGAACCCAAATAAGCCAAATAACGGCACATCCACACCACAGCAGTAGTTTTAATTTTTCATATAAAAAATAATTTCATATTTTTAATTTATAATAAATAATAATAACTTAAAATAGTTTCTAAGTATTTACATGAACAATAAATTATCTAAGTCTTAGATAATGTTAATAAATGTGACTTTTAAATTTTTCTCACATTAAAGTTAATAATTTTCGTAATTTTATAATTATATTAATATTTAATACTCTTATATTAAGTGCGGTGTATATTATCAAAATTGACAAAGCATCCAAGTAACTCCTATTGATTAACTAATATTTTATTTCAAAGTAAAACAAATAGTTCTTCGATCAAAATTATGAGTTCGGGTTCTTCTTGCTAGAAAATCTGGCCTTTATAGCAATCTCCATGCAAACATGCTTATACGGCGAGTCTACGAACTTGATACTATAGTGATTCAAGCCTGCCAGTTCGCTTGGATGCCAACTTTACTACCCTTTATTTGTTTTTGGCTCTAGAGATAGTTAAATCAAATCAGACAGTTGAATTTTGGTTTGGTTCGATTGGATTGTGCTCGATTAACTGAATTGAGTTTTGGTTTTATTTTTGATTTTATAAAGGCGAAGGGGATGTAGCTCAACTGGGAGAGGTACAGGGTTCGATCCCCTGCATCTCCAAACTTTTTTATTTATTTTTCAATAATAATCTATTATTTATCAAAATTATATTTTATTTAATACTTGGTTAGAGTACAAAAATTATATAACAATAGAAGTCGCAGTCGTCACAGTACAGCCAAATTTGAACATTTTATCTGTCCAAAGGGCCGCCGATGGGAGACTAACACGAATCTGGAATCCTTCTTGAGTGCGTGAAACGGCGTCGTTGCAATCAGAATTGATTGAAACAAGTCATTGTAATTGGTCAATTCATGTTAGCTGTGCATCTTTTACGAATCAACCATTTGAGTTCCTTAATTTGTAGGGCAATTTTAGTTAGCAACTCCCAGCACGCAATGTAACACGTTCATCGAACATCGAACAAAAAATGTTTCCATTTCTATTTTTGTTTTAACGTTAGATTACGATGACTCGACACAATGTCTCGTCACTTTCATTTAAGAACTACACTGTCACACGAGAGACTAATGATCGCTGATTTACTTCGTCTTGAAGTTATGCTTATAAAATTGGATCCAGACCCTTTATATTTGATCCTCTCTTGAAAAAACTTAATTAATTAATTGTTGGTTTTTTTGAATAAAATTGTAATTTTTAAAAGTGGGATTAAATTAGTCATCTTTAGCTTGACGTTGATGATGGGTCGGGTCAACGCTTTTTTAAATCCTATCGATAATGCACCAAAGTGGATGGGTCTTTGTATTTACACACTCTTTGCCAAATTAAAAAAATTCTTGTTTTTTTGGTCAACTAGAAAGCGTTGACTTGGTTTTTTTGGAGCATTCTGAACCGCCATCGAAGACTGCAATTTGCACTTCAAATTCTGATTTTCTTAGGGTTGACTATTCAACCAATTAAGCCGAAAACATGAACCTTTGACTCTTTCAAACATTCGCTGCCACGTAGGATCTGTTTACCCGCGTATTCGCCATCTGGTTTAATAATAATGTAAGTTAGTAAGTCTTGGACTTCTTACTTTGAAAATGGTAATTGTGGGTTAAGTTTCTTTGTTTTTTCAAAAACAATTAATAGTGTGTCAATTAAATATATTAAATTATCTTTTTATAATTAGTCATAATAATTTCATAAATAATTACTTGATTTATTAGTAATTTTTATGATTATAAAATAAGCAAGAGAGGGTAGCTTTATTCGAAAAAAAATCTATTTTTATTTATTTTACAAATTTTTATCTATAATGATAAATTTAAATAATTTATCATTATATTTATTTTACAAATTTCAGTAAATTAAAAAATAAGACAAAGATGACAACCCTACAATTAGCTTTAAGAAAATGTAGCATCCAATGGCAATGGCTTTTTTTTATTTTTTATTTTTCTATTTTCTCGTTCAAAACCAAGATGCCCTGCAACGAAGGGTTCCATTGCCTATAAATAGATCCAACGTTCTGCCGGAAAGATCACAACCCATCTCTCTCTGAATCTTGGTTTCTTCTTCGCTTCATACGAGAGCTTGTTCTAAACCTTAAAAATGCAAGCTCCGGTAAGATTCTCGAGTTGCAGAGGGGTTGCGTTCGAGGTGAAACCTCACGAGGATCACTTCGCCATTGCCGACCCTTCTGCAGCTTACCGAAACAGCAGCAAAAGAAGCAGCAAGAGGCTCTGGCTAAGCGCCTCCAAAGTCTTCCATTCTTCCATTGGCAGATCTCTGAGCAAAACCAGCAGTCATTTCTGCGACATCGACCAGATAGCTGGCGAGGAAGACGATGAAGACGAAGAAGACTACGCCATTGAAGAAGGCGAAGAACTCGAAGAAGGTAACGACGAGGAAAAGCAAAAGCAAAGCCCTACTCATCTTTTAGCGGCGAGTAAAAGAGAGCCGCCTCCGCCGCCGAAGCCTGCTCGGAAGCCGGCGGAGTCCAGACTTTCTGTGATTCTGCTCGATCAAGGGCTGTTTACTGTTTACAAAAGACTGTTCTTCGTCTGCTTGGCTCTCAATATCACCGGGTTAGTTCTTGCTGCAACTGGAAACTTTCCATACGCGAGAAACAAAGCTGCGCTTTTCTCCATAGCCAATATCTTCGCTTTGATCCTTTGCCGGAGCGAAGCTTTTCTCCGAATCGTTTTCTGGTTGGCTGTAACTCTACTGGGTCATTCATGGATTCCACTGGCTATCAAAACCGCGTCCACTTCGCTTCTCCAGAGCTTAGGAGGGATTCACAGTGGGTGTGGGCTTTCCTCCATTGCATGGTTGGTTTATGCTCTTGTTCTCACTCTCAAAGACAGAGAAAACTCTTCGCCGGAGATTATCGGAGTATCTTGCGTCATTCTTGGCCTCCTTTTTCTTTCTTCCCTCGCCGCTTTCCCTCTCGTTCGTCATCTTCACCACAACGTCTTCGAACGCATCCACCGATTTGCAGGGTGGTCCTCTCTTCTCCTCCTCTGGGCCTTTGTTATTCTCACAATTTCTTACAACCCCAGAACGAAATCTTACAGCCATGATATCGGAAATACGCTGGTGAAACAGCAAGAGTTCTGGTTCACCGTCGGAATAACCCTGTTAGTCATCATCCCATGGCTGACGGTGAGGAGAGTTCGGGTTAATGTTTCCGCTCCCTCCACCCACGCTTCAATTATCAGATTCCCCGGCGGTGTGAAACCCGGGATCTTGGGTCGAATCAGCCCGTCTCCTATGTCGGAGTGGCACGCTTTTGGCATCATCTCGAACGGAAAAGACCACTTAATGCTCGCCGGCGCCGTTGGGGATTTCACCAAATCACTTGTGGCAAACCCTCCGACCCACCTCTGGGTCCGCCAAGTACACTTCGCCGGCCTGCCGTATCTGGTCAACATGTACGACAGAGTTTTGCTCGTCGCCACCGGCTCCGGCATTTGCGTGTTCTTATCGTTTCTTCTGCAGCCGTGCAAGGCGGACGTCTGCGTCCTCTGGGTGGCTAAAGGGATCGAGCAAAACTTCGGGAAAGAGATAAAAGAGTGGATGAGTGGGCACCCAAAGGGGAAGGTCATAGTTCACGACACCGCCGTCATGGGCCGCCCGAACATGGCGGAGCTGTCGGTCGCCACGGCGAGGAACTGGAATGCAGAAGTGGTTATCGTCACCAGTAACCCGGAGGGGAGCCGAGACATCGTCAATGCATGCAAGAACGCCGGAACTCCTTCCTTCGGTCCGATCTGGGACTCTTGAGAAGATAAAAAATAAAATCTCCCCAAAATTTACGCGTGTTTTTTTCCTTCGATTCGATGATGTTCATGGGTCCGACAAGAACTGTCATGAACTCGTCTTAGGCTGCTTTGCAAGCTTATGGAATAAATGCTAATATTATTTTAATATTATATACAAAAGCTCTTTGAAATCCTCTTGCAGATAAATAAATATACTTATACTTGCTTATATGATTACGCCTGCAAGAATATGAACTTTGAGGTCAACGAAAGAAGCATTGAAGTCAAACTGCAGACGAAGATGTTTGTAAGTCAACCTAAGCAAGTCCAAAGGAATTTTTACGAACGACTCGGTGTCAATCTAGTATAAATAAACAAATAATAAAATTCTATGTAAAATACTAATGATATACGCACTAATGCATTGAGATATGATTAATTTATTAAATTTATGTAACATATTATAATTAAAATAATTATTTATAATATTTTCTGCACCAATCAAATATTGAGACGTCAAAATATATGTTAAAAGAGTATGTTCTTAGATAATCCTAATATGTACCATAAATAAATTACATAAAATGTACGTAATTGAGCATCGAACGCCATAAGCTAGTTGGGTCCTATACTTCACGGTACTGCCACAATTATAAAAAAAAGGAAACTCAAATTTCATGAAAGGATTAGAAAAAATAAAAGCGATTTATTACAACTCAAATTAATTATTAATAATTGCATTTACATTCTTATTTTACTCTCGTATTTAATTTGCTTGCGTGTCTAAAAATGATTGGTGCAATTAAGAGAATAAAAAAAAAAAGAAAATGCAGCATAATTATTAATTATAATTTTTTGCTTTTTGAAGGTCTTTGTTTAAATTTTTTATGATTAATCATAAAGTAATATTAATCAAGATGCTAATCATGCATTAACTTTGGTTAATTATGGAGTAATATTTGACGCTTCAACTTATAAAATAAAAAATAAATAAAAACTAAGTTTAATAAATAATAAATAATGATTATGTAACACCATTAGTCAAAGCAAATTGTTGGTATTTAAGGTAGGGTCCTAGATTAATGGCCACGTTAAATATCTTTAATCTTCTATAATTAACAAATAATATAGATCTAACTGATTTGTTTATTTAATTAATTTAAATATCTGATATTGTGTTTAAAAAAATAAAAATATAATAATCTCCTAATCATTCTTTTCCGGGTCAACCCAGTGCAGCGAGGTAAGCTCACTTCCCAACTGGCAACTGTTCCTTGAACTTCCATTAACGCTCTCTCTCTCCGAAGCCACAAATGGGAGGAGATTGCGATGGATATCCGAGTGCGAGCATGGTTCATTGGTACTCTTCGACAGCAAAGGGCGAAAGAAGAGACTAATTTTTCCCCGACCTACAATGCTCAGATTTCTGCTTTTTTGTTTTTTCTTCCTTTTTTTAAGATTCTCTTTCTCTTCTGCTCGACACTGTGAGTTTTCGCTGCTCGATTGCTCTCTTTATTACCTGTTTCTATGCTTCTACTTGTGGATTTTACTTGATTTTGATGTTCCTCTTTTAGAAGTCGATACTAGGCTTTTTCTTTTTCTTCTTTGCCAGTTTTCGCTGTTTCTTTTTCTCTTCTGCTCGACACTGTGAGTTTTCGCTGGATTTTCGGTTTCTGGTCTCATTGCCAGTTCGGAAAAAAATCGGAGCTCAGTTTAAAATTGGTTGCCTGTTGACCTAATCGTGTTTTTTGACAGCACAGTCGGAAATTGGTCCCTCAAAAAGATTGTCGGCCATTGCATTCATTCTGATTTACAAAGAACTTAGTCTGTCTATGTTGATAGATACTTGCTTACTGAGCTCGGTGTTAATCAATTTTGTACTGTGTACCATGGATTAGAGGAATAGGGAACTATGCTCTTTATTTATTTTTTGTATGCTATAACTACTAGTGCTTGTTTTCGCATTTGAGTTGATATTTGAAGTCCAATTCTTTCATTACAGCGCCTTATGCTTTGAGATTAAGCTGTGGAGCTCGGGTAGATGTTCGTACTGAGCCTACCAATACACGTTGGCATAAGGATTATGCTTATACAGGAGGAGTACCTGCAAATGCAACCCTTACGAGTTACATCGCACCTCCGCTCACAACCTTACGTTTCTTTCCAATGTCAGAAGGTCCTGAAAACTGCTACATCATCAATAGAGTTCCAAAGGGACACTATTCAGTAAGGGTCTTCTTTGGTTTAGTCAAACTGCCAAATTTCGATGACGAACCTCTATTTGATGTTTCCGTCGAAGGCACACAAATTTTCTCTCTAAAATCAGGTTGGAGCAGAGAAGATGATCAATCATTTGCTGAAACCAGTGTCTTTATAATGCATGGGTATGCCTCCATCTGCTTTCATAGCACTGGTCATGGAGCTCCTGCAATTCTTTCAATTGAAATCCTTCAAGTTGATGATAGAGCATATTATTTTGGCCCTCTCTGGGGACAGGCGGTTATGCTTACAACGGCCACAAGATTAACTTGTGGTGGTGGAGGAAAGGCAAAGTTCGATGCAGATTATAATGGGGATTCTAGGGGTGGAGATAGGTTTTGGAATTCCATTTCAACTTTTGGCCAGAGTTCTGGTTCTGATAAGCAAATTTCTGTGGAAAATAAGATCAATCTAACTTCTAATCAGCCAAATTTTTATCCCGAAGGTTTATACCAGTCTGCGCTTGTTAGTACTGACAACGAGCTCGATTTAACATACAGTATGGACGTCAAATCCGATAAAAATTACTCTGTTTGGCTACATTTTGCGGAGATTGAAAACTCGATCAATTCCATAGGAAAAAGGGTTTTTGATATCTTGATAAATGGTAACCCTGTGTTTGAAAATGTAGACATCATCGAACTTAGTGGAGGTCAATATACTGCTCTTGTACTCAACACGACTGTTGAAGTTAATGGAAGGAGCTTGACGATTACGTTGCACCCTAAAAGCGGAAGTCGCGCAATAATCAATGCCATTGAAGTCTTTGAGATTATTGAAGCAGAGGCAAGAACATCACAACCTGAAGGTAGATAGAAGTAGCTTTTTCTCCAACACTATGTAATTGCACAAACTTGTCCATATTAAACCGTCAATTTTGTCATCTTTTGTTTCCTATAGTTAGGGCTTTACAGTCATTAAAAAAAGCATTAGGGCTTCCTCTTCGTCTCGGATGGAATGGTGATCCTTGTGTTCCTCAACAACATCCATGGAGTGGAGCAGATTGCCAGTTTGACCGGATTAGCGGCAAATGGAGCATCGATGGAATGTATGTTTTTTTTTATTTCCCGAATTTGCTTCAGATGTGCCAAATAACTAGTGTCTCAATTCATGCCACGATGATCTGATAAGAATTTCCTGAATGATGATGTACTGCCATATACATATATATATTTTCCCAAAATAATCATTGGAACATTCAGACATGCTAGGATCTTATTTTGCAATTAGAAGATCTTAGTGTATATTAGGTGGATGATAGTGACATATTTCTTCTGTCTTCCGCTGCAGCTACTTTTTCCACAAATTTACTCTGCTGAAACTCGTGGAACAAAAAATAATTGTTCAATTGCTGCCTTCTTGTTTTGTACTTTAAAAATCATTTTTGTATCAGTCATGATGTAATCTGCTCTCATATACATATTGCAGTGGTCTTGACAACCAAGGTTTAAGGGGCTTCTTGCCAAGCCAGATATCCGGCCTGAGTAATCTGCAGAACATGTAAGTGCAATGTTAATGTCATGCCAATGCTTTTATAGTAAGATCTGCATTACAAAGTTCATAACTATGCCGTTTTTGTTCGAATATATGAGTAGCTTAAGATCCAGCTAGTTATTTCTTTTTTATTGCTTTAGTGATCTGACTTGCTTCTTTCAGAAACTTGAGTGGAAACAGCATACAAGGAAGCATTCCATTCTCCATCGGAAAGATATTGAAATTAGAAGTACTGTGAGTGCATCGGCTTATTGTTTTTTTATGTTCCACCCTCGAAATGTGATATATTCTGATGTAAATTTGATTTATTGAATTAAACTTAAGAATTTCGGAATAATTGTTTTCAGGGACCTCTCCTACAATCTCTTGAACGGTTCAATTCCTGAAAGTCTTGGGCAGTTGACATCTTTAAGAATATTGTAAGATATTTCAGTCTTCTGAACTCTTATCTTCTAAATTAACTTAGAAAAGGAAGGATTTGATAAATTGGAACTCACAACGGGGCAGGAATCTCAATGGCAATTTTCTATCTGGAAGAGTTCCGGCCTCCCTAGGAGCAAGGCTTCTGCATAGAGCTAGATTCAAGTACGTTATCTCCAATGCTCCATATATATTAGGAACAATAGTGAAGGCCTAAATAATAACATAAACTACACAAGTCCTGATAATCTTTTGTGGAGCTATCGTCACTTTACTGATGTAATGCCACACAATAATGAAAAAATAACCTCTAGGATGTAACACGCACTCAAGCGATTGGCATGGAAACTCTAGCAACATCATTAGTAATTTTAGCAGTATTTAAAACTAGAGCACATTTGATTTGCTTTCCATTCTTCGTTTTTTGTGGTCGTGCTGGTTATTAAATCTTCTTATGAGATTTGCAGTTTTACGGATAATAAAGGAGTCTGTGGTATACCTGGGCTTCCATCATGTGGCCGCCATCTATCTGTTGGACTAAAGATCGGCATTGCCTTCTGTGCTATACTCGTCTCCCTACTCGTAGTTGTGTGCTCGATTTGTTGCTGGAAAAGGAGGCAGAATATCATCCGGGCACAGAATGCAGGTAATAACAGCACGATCTCATGCTAATTATAAATCCTTTCAATATCAAAATTCTTTTCAGAGAAAGTTTTTAGCTATCCTTTTTTTATTATATACATAGGGACGAAAAATAGCTGAAAACATAGAATGGGGCACGTCTTTCTGGTGCAACGGAAGTCTTGTTTCGATAACGAAACAAAGAAATTAGAGAAACTTCAGAGAAACCACTTTGAAAAGAGAGAAAAGAAAGAAATATCTTCTAGGGAATTTGTTAATTGCTATAATTGAGTTGTTCGGTTTGGCGAATGAAACCGCTATTAAATAGACAAAATATAAATCTTAGTACTAGATGAATTAGAAATACTAATCTTAATTGAAAGAGAACTACTTTGCATAATATTAATAAGAAATGTAATTCTATTTGAATAAACATATTAAACCTAAATAAATAAGAAATACTAATCTCAAACAAATAATATGTGATATATTATGGATTTGATTGGCCTAGTACTGCATCCCTTTCTGTAGTGCTATAGTAATTGCCGACGTATAAGATATCGATGTTTTTGCACTTTTCACTGTTGGATTTTCCATCCTCTTCACACTATTTGCAAATACTAGATCGTGGGCTAAATACATTTTCTCATTAAATGTCAAAATCCCAAAAAATATAAAAAACACAGTTCCATACTTTTTTCTCTACCCATTTCATAAAATCCTCCTTCATATGCAGCAAGAGAAGCTCCCTATGCAAAGGCAAGAACCCAGTTATCCAGAGATCTCCAAATGGCAAAGCAGCACAGCCATGGTCATACTAAGCCAGCAGCTGAAAGTGGGAGATTGCTAAGAAGCTAAAACCCAGAAAATCCTGTTTGGACAAAGGTATAGCTCTGTTTGGAAACTGGAATTGGACATAATAGGCTTAGGTATCATCCCTGATTTGAGCTTATTATTGTTATCTGCTTCTCTTTTCATGTTAATGCTGAGTAATTCTTGAAGAGAAGCCATTAAATTCACATATAGAAACTGGGAAATTTTGATTTTCTTTGGTAGTGGTAGAAAATAAAAAAAAAAGTCTCCCTTTGTTGTATCTATTTTTTTCGACAGCGAACAGAACAAAATATATATTTTTTGTGTCGTTTAAGGACAAATGTCTATGCTTTTGAAGTTGCTTTTGTTACGAGGCAAATACTATATCGACCAACTGCGTAGCCTCGAAGAATTATGTCAATTATAAACTGGATCCGAAACCGAGCTGGGAGAGTTAAGGAACTGATCTTAACTGACTTTTGTTTCGTATTTCTGTTTTGGTTCGGATTGAGTGCTTGTTTTGGTCGGATCTTTTGATCTTGGGGGGAATTTTGCGTGAATTAGGCTGGGTTTTGGCAGGGTCTTTCGAAACAAAAAGTTTGACTCGATTGCACCGACTCGATCCGGTTCCCATTGTTTTACCAACTTCTCCTGCGTGTTTTAGTAGTTTCCAGGCAAATACACTTAGCTTGCGCACCCAATTATGATGGGGACATCTTGGGTGTGTGAAAAGTATTTTACTTTTAATAATGCGTGGACTCTTTCAAATGCCACTTCAACCATTACACTCCAATGTCCTTTTCCTATTTAAATATCTCGTTAATTCTTTTATTTTTTTTTAATTTTATTCTACGTAATATTTATTTTAATTAATACTATAAATATTATTAATATTATTTCAATTATATTACATTAAATATATATTTTTTAATTATTAAAAGTGATGTTTTTAAGTTGAACTAGAGCTGGTTTTGCTCAATCATAGTGGTCGACTGAATACTTGATCAAAGCCAAATATGCTGACACGTGGAGTAAAAACGCGGGTACCGTCTTTTCAGTTCAGACTGTTGAAGTCAAAACAAGGAAAAAGTCAACATTTCTGAAGGAAGGGGGTCAGAAACGTTTGAAACCCGAAAGCTTTGATATACGTTTACCATGTCAATGGATTTCCAATTCATCCCCCTCTTCCGCCTTCCTCGGTCGAAATCCTAGCCATTTTCCGGCGATTCTGATCGGAATTCTGCTTCGTTGATGGCTCTGCTAGCTCCCCGGCTGGACCCCCAAACAGCCGCCGAAAAGGCCGTTTCGGTGATCGGACTCGGGTACGATCTCTACTACGATATCCGATTAGGGTCTTGTAAGTCGGGTCCATGCGGCTCGAAGCTGATCGAGCTTAACCATGTTGGTAAGCGAGACCTCGTCGTTCCCGGAGGAGTTGTCGTTTCCGGCGTTTCATCTGCCATCAAGTGCGACAAAGGCGAGCGGACGCGGTTTCGATCCGACGTTCTTTCTTTTACTCAGGTGAACCTCTTTTCGGCTTCCAATTATTTTGTTTTGGGGAGATTAAGATTTTCGTCTGGTTAGCTTTGATCCAATTGAAATTTTGTTTATATCCTTTTCGTAAGTCCAATGTGGAGGAATCAAGCTCCAATGTGCTGAAACGTGATGAACTTTGAATATATCAATAATCGGAGTGATGCTTTGACTGAAATACTTGTTAAATTGATGAGTTGTTTGATTAGTTAACTTAACGATCAGTCAAAACTAACTAAATTTGACAAGTGAACATAGTTTTGAGAACTGATTTTTTTAGTTTTTATGTTTTTCAATGTCACAATGCAGATGTCAGAACAGTTCAATCACGAACTGTCGCTGTCCGGTAAAATTCCGTCGGGAATGTTCAACACAATGTTTGACTTCAAAGGTTGCTGGCAAAAGGATGTAGCATCCACAAAGACACTCGCTTTTGACGGCTGCTTCATAACACTTTATAACATTGAGTTGGATAGATCTCAGATAACGCTCTCCGAAAAAATCAAACGAGAAGTTCCTTCTTCGTGGGATCCTTCTGCTCTTGCAGAGTAAAATTCTTTATCGATTATTCAACCGTTTTCTGTTTCTTATCCATTGAATATTTTGACATTTTGAATTAATGAAATGAAAAGTGAAGTCAGTGCAAAGATTCGAATACATCTACGCTGTCTGGTTGTTTAAAACTTGCTATGCAACATATGGTAGGGGGATTTCTTAGCAGTTTTAAATTGACACTAATTTTTTGAAGAAAAATATGTTGGGATGGAGGTTGTCCGATGAGGTTCAAAGAAAACTAATCGTTTATAATTCGAAAAGTAACTTTGATTAGCTCTTGAAAGAGTTCAATTTTTAATGGAGACGGGTGATTTTTGTTTTTGCAGGTTTATCGATAAGTACGGGACTCATATTGTTGTTGGTGTAAAGATGGGAGGTAAGGATGTGATTCACATAAAGCAGCTACAAAAATCAAATCTTCAGCCAGCCCAAGTGCAGAAAATATTAAAACAGTTAGCTGATGAGAGATTTCTCGAAGATCCGCACGGAATTACGACAGGCCCTACAGATCTACCAGAGCAGCTCAAGGTGCCATAAATAGAAATTTAAAAAAAAAATTGAAAAATCTGTCATCACTCGTCAGCTGATAATAAGTTCCTGCTTTTTCTTCAGGATGAACAATCTATATCGATGGAGTTTCATAAATCTCTTGCAGCGTCAGTTCGACTACCTACTGTATCGCACTCGAAGATTGATGTGAGTTTCTGTTATTCACTTCTCCTATCCAGATATTGTTTTCAATAGCGTAAAAGAAAAGATACAAGAATAAAAGATGTCTCAAGAGCATGTCTTAAAAATCATTTTCTGGGAGTAGAACAGAAATAGATTAAAAGAATCCCAACCATATACTTAGATTCTTGAACTAGTTCCAATCTAAGGGTCATGTCTGCCGAAATTGAGACTCCAATTCTATGCAGGAAACAGTAAAAATATTTATCCGGAGAGGAGGCATAGATATTGGCCAAAGTCACAGCGAGTGGCTATCGACCATATCACAGTCGCCCAACGTGATTTCTATGTCACTTGTGCCCATAACTTCACTCATGAACAGCGTCCGAGGCAACGGATTTCTTAACCATGCAGTGAATCTCTATCTTAGATGTGAGTCACTTTCAAATTTTCAGCTTCACTGATTGTAGTTTCAATGATTTCACGATAATTGGAGAAGTTTAAAGGTAAAAATCACTCGGTGTAGAAATAGAGACATGTTAGTTTTCTGATTTGTATTTTTGGAAGCCTACCAAACCTTATTAATGAATATATAAAGAAGCTTTCTGAAAATTAGCTCTTATTCGAGGGCATCGGTTGAGCCTTGAGAATGTATTTTTCCTATATTTTGCGTAGTTTAATCGACTCTATTTGTCGTTAGATATGCAAAAAATGGGGCTATTTCCTTTTTTCGGCTTAGTACTTTTTTTTATAATGTTTCGAAATGGTACAGATAAACCACCAATCGAAGAACTAGCTCAATTTCTCGAGTTCCAATTACCAAGGCAATGGGCTCCGATATACGCCGATCTGCCGCTCGGCCGGCACAGGAAACATACCTCGCCCTCTCTAAAATTCACTTTGATGGGCCCCAGGCTTTATGTAAACACTATGAAGGTACTCTTCCAACTTTTACATTAGCACAACCAAAAGTTTAAAATCCAAATTTCTGTTTTTTTTTTTTCAAAACTGTGAGTAAACCAAGAAGAACATAAGAATTTTCTATGATTTTTTTCTGGTTAATGGCGCACTAATTCTCTCATTCTTGTTGGAATTTGAATTGTATATTGCAAACTAATTTCAGGTCGACACGAATAACCGGCCAGTGACAGGAATTCGCCTATTTTTGGAAGGAAATAAGGGAGACCATCTAGCAATCCATCTCCAGCACCTCTCGTCTCTTCCAAAGACGCTACTTTTAACTGATGACTACAGCTACGAACCGATCGATGAACCAAAAGATCGAGGTTACATGGAGCCGGTCAAGTGGAGCATATTCTCTCACGTTTGTACTTTCCCAGTCCAATACAACGGGTCTAGGTTCGATGACTCAGCCTCGATCGTCACAAAAGCCTGGTTCGAAGTAAAGAGTGTGGGAGTCAGAAAGGTGTTGTTTCTAAGACTCGGATTCTCGACAGTTAATTCTGCTATCATTCGTAGATCCGAGTGGGAAGGATCCTCAAACACGTCTCGGAAATCAGGCCTAATATCCGCGTTGATAAGCACCAAGTTCAGCTCGGCATTGGAACCGCCCGAGAAGCCATTAGCCAAACCAGAGCTGAACTCTGCAGTCTTTCCCGGGGGGCCACCCATGCCAACGAAGCCTCCGAGGATGTTGAACTTTATCGACACGAAAGAATTAGTGCGTGGGCCCGAGGACTTGCCGGGATATTGGGTGGTCACCGGGGCCAAGCTGTGCGTGGAAGGCGGAATGATCTCTATCAAAGTGAAGTATTCTTTGTTAACTATTACATCCGAGGACTCCATGTCATGATCTCGAAAAACTTGTGCTTTTTTGTCTTGATTGTGTATATATGTATCTTGCCGCATGCCACGGGTCGAACCGTCGATCAATGTTTGTAAAACCGAGGAATTATTTTTTGAGATGGAATGAAGAATTTACTCGATCTTTCTCTTCTTCCAACTTTGCATAGACTTAGAAGTCTATTGGTTTTCTATGATTCGGCTTCCGGTTGAAAATTGACGAGTTTTCTTGGCGTCGGAAGCGGTGGATCGAGAATCGGAGGGTGATTTGTTTCTCCGAAGTTTGTAATTGTTTGAGAGAACAAAGAGTTTAAACCGATGATGTATCATGTTAGTGTAAATACCAATTTACTCCATAACTACGGGTAATTACAACGATATTCTGATGCTTCGAACTATAAAAATCGTTAATTGATATTTTAATTTAAGTATAACTTTAGCATACACCATGTATATTGCCTTTTTTTAATAAGGATTTAGGTCAATTTGTTTAATATTTTTAATTGATTAATGGCAATAAAAAAATTTAAAAATATTAAGATTTTCAGAAATTTTTTTGTCTTTCCTCGAATTAACAATGTATTATTATAGCTCTTTTTATTGAAAATTGTTAATTAAATTAACAATTTTCTTATAACTAATAAAAATGTGGTGATAAATGTTATTTCAAAATTATAATAGAGTTTAAGACGTTGATTAATATTTATTAATTATTTTACCATTTATACAATTTTGGCGGGAAAATTTCTCCAAATTAATTTTAGGGCTTTAAATAAGTTTATAGAGAGAGCTTAGCAAAGTGGAGAAATGGAGAAGCCTGGTAATGGAAGAAGCGTTCGAGGAGAAATTGAGGAGAACACATTGGCGATTCTCGATTTTTCGGAAGACAAAGATAGGCTGGATGCCGACGATGATAGTATGCGCTTTGCTTCTCTGTTTTCATTTTTTTTTTTTTTCTGTCTCAACTTGCAATAGATTTTTACTATTCGTGATTTCACCATTTTTTTCTGGGTGTTTCATTTGTGGTTGTTGGGTTTGGAAAATCGAATCGAGCGTTCAGCCTATTTTGTGTTAAAATCTATGAGTTTCCTTTTCCGATTCGATTGACTTGTTTATTTACATTTGTCTCCTGCTTCTGTGATTCTGAATAGGGCTTGCTTTTCTGGAGGCTGTTCACGCTGCTTCTTTTATTCCTGAAAGTAGAATTCCTCCCACAAAGTATTTCTCTTTCTATCCTCCTTCGTTTTCTGAATATCAGTTCATTCCTGTGTTGCGTTGCTTAGTGATTTCATGAACTAATTTTACTTGTTTGAAGCAAAATGTATGAAGCAGTGTTTCAGATCCTAAGGTTAGGGAAGCCTCTGGAATTGATCATGGAAAGCTACCAGCTACTGAAAGAACTTGATCAGGTACCCAGCATTTCCCCTCCTCTTAGTTATGTTTTATGTCTCATTTTCCAATCTCCAACGTTCTTCGTGCAAGCATCTAATTAACGACTACCTTGCAATTTAGCATTTCCCTCGCGTGTTTATATCCAAAGCTGAAGGACCGGAAACTTTCCCTGAGCTCAGTGTTAGTCATGAGGTATTGGAGATCTTTTGGCTTCTTTGTCCCCATGGTTTTTTTTGTGTTCCATGAAAAAAGCGCACTATTTTTTCTATTAGTTAGGCCTGGACGCCTTTATTTTCAACCAATATTGCTAGAAGTGACCAGGCAATGACTGGTGGGCCACTTGATCCTTCTGTAAGTTCAGTTTTCTACTTCTCCCAGAATCTTGTTTTTTTTCTCTTAAATCATTCTGGATCCATCTTTATTTGTTACTGTCAAATCAAACGGACTTTAATTTTTTACTTAGTTGAGGTCTAATTTTTCACTTCAGTCTAGTTCATCTTTCCTGTTCAGAAGCAAAAGTTTTTAGTTGCTATTCACTTTTCTTATGTCACACGCAGGGCTTTCATCTTCTGATCCAAGATCTTGTTGAATTGGCTGACACCGTCGAGGAAGCAGACACAAAAGTTAGTTTCTTGTTTCTGTAAAATGATTGTGTAGTAAATCTTACTCATATTAGCTTAAGGATGAAGTGTAATTTTTTGAGGCATGCAGTCTATCTTGTCTCCGGTTTTTGTAGTAAGATCAAGCACTTGTCTTCCTTTTTTCCTCTCTTGGGTAATTATCACACCGTGTTTTTATTATGTATGACCATTGAATAGGTATTTCATAGAATTTGAATCATTAATTTAGGATATGGCTTAACCTTTATTCGATCATTTGGCAGTCTCTCCGAAGCATGATGTTGTTTCAATATCTAGTCAGTGTTCTCGAAATGGATTTTCTACCACGGTACAAAATATTTGGAGGTACGCTGACACCTACTTTTCCTACTTCCATAGCAGATAAGAGATTCAATGAGTCTATTCTTGCATGACAGAAACACTGAACTGGATATTCTTACGGGAATCTTTACTCAACATGATTATGGTATTGTTATATGTCCTCAATCAATTTAAAAGAATTATTGTGTGAAACAGATGAAGAATATTCATATTCTTTTGCATCGTGTTCCACCTTTCTTTTTATAATCCAACCATACTTATACTGTTGAAGACGGGAAGTCTAATAATTAAATATGATTTTCAGAATTCTCGGAAAATCAACTTAAAAAGCTTAACAAAGGATTTCCTAACCATCATATGCGGATTGGGTCAGCTCCATGGCATAAATTCAGATAGTTGGTCTAAGGAAAAGTTACCTGGTGTTTGCGACATGGCTGTTGCTATTGCTTTACCCGAAATAAGAGAAACTACTTGTGCTTCCATGCAGAAATTATTGATAATGGTGAGTATTATTTGTTCTTGTATAACTCTTTCTTTCAAATATAATTTAAAATTTTTCAATTTATGATCGTGCGGTCCAAGATCATGGAGCTTGACACCTCAAGAAAGGAGGCAGGAGAGTTAGGTCATGTTACCAGAGCTGATGTTGTAAGGTACTTTTTTTTATTGATCTACTATTTATTGCTGTCACCTGAGAAGTGAATGAAGATTTCAGTCTTATTGTGATGTAATTTATTTTTTACTTTCTATTGGTTGCAGAAGCCCTCTTGTGGAAATTATTTTAGATGAGCTAACCTACAATAAAGATATTCTTTCCCCTTTTCTTCTGGTATATTCTACATTTCACTTATACCACAATTATTTGCATTTTTGGAAAAGAACAATGTTAAACTTATTTCTTTATCATAACTTCTTATTATACATGACGTCTCTAATCATAATTAATATAATTAAATTGCAATTTATGTATTAAAATATAAATAATTATTTGTTACTATCATTGCATCAATATTTTTTAGTTAGCATCACAGTGACACGCACACACATATTATATACACTATCTAGTCTTGAATGCCTTAATGGCTTGATGATCCATGTTTTGCCTTCCACGAATCGATGATGGTTTTTAGGTCTTCAAGGATCCTAAATGGAAATTGGAACTGATAGTGCAATATCTTTGGAAATACATAACGAAGGTAATCTATGATGGGTATGTTGAAACATACCGTTTAGACCACCTCGAGGATTATTTATAAGCTATCCAAAAATTTATTGGGCAGAATCATATGATTACTTTTCTTTATGCAGCCGTCTGTTCGGACGAGGAGATCCAATTCTTTGACCGCAGACGATGCAACTCTCTGTGGAGCTTTGAAGTGCATCTCAAATAGCAAAGTCGCTAAAACTACTGCCAAGAAGGTTGGAGCAGAAGAAATTCAGTTGCTTTTAGCTCATGGCTTTATGGAGGTGATTTTTTTCTCCTCTTGTTACTATTCTGGTGCTTTGATTTAATTGTAAGAGTGCGATATGGCCGAAACATTTCTTCGATATTAGCTACGATAAGGCTAGGAACTTCGATATTACATTGAAGTTCCGGTCTGATAAAGTCTGTACGAGGGTATACTTTGTTGTTGATGTGGCTCTACTGTCGAACTTTGTTGAGATGAGAATTGTCTGCCTTTAGCTGTTCTTCTAACATCAATTGAATTTCATTGCTCGGGTTTACTAACCTTTATATTCTATGTTTTATCGATTGTCAGTCTCTACCCTCGCCTACTAAGCAACACAATGTTGGCAGTCAGCTCGATCGCATAAAACAAATCTCCGGAGACTCCCTTGAAGAAACTTGCAAAAACCTAGTTTCCGCATTTAATAGCCTGAGAACAATCGACGAGTAAGTCTTGACCATTCTTCCCAATTTCAACTCCCAAGCACATGAAGTAGGACAATTCTCCATTTCTCCTTCCTGTTTTTTTTTTCTGTAGTATTTTAGAATGCCTTTTCATGTTGCAGGAAAATGGAAATAATTCCATATGCTAAAGAGGCACTATTTACAGCAGCAACAATTCTCTCTGCTAAGCCATAGTCTTGATTAGAATTCACTGATTCGTGCTTTTAATGACTCTTCGGCCCGGGATTTTAGATCAAGCACCTCAACATTAACCTGGCTCTCCATTTTGCAGTTTTGCAGGGAGAGTATCAATTAGCCTCCTGTTAAACCAGCACACATGAGGTTAACTAGTGGTAGTTACCTTGTTGTTTAGTCATTTATTTGAAGAAAGAATTCAGAAAGATGGAATATCAGCTACTTTCATAAATCATGATCTGAATTCTCAGATGAATTACAACTTACAAGCCACCATGTTCAAAACTACAATCTGTTGACTTGTAAATTATAGTTCCATTTGAAAAAAAGCACAAGTAATCAACTGCTTTTCAGGGTACTTGATTGCAGTGTCGAATTCACTTGGGGGATCTGGAGTCCAGCTGAATAGTTACCGGCCCGTCGTTAACCAAATTGACCTTTACATCACATTGACGAACCGGGAATCAGAAGAGGAAAGCCGATAAACAAAGTTACGATAGCAAGCATCGACTAACCTTCATCATTGCTCCAAAAACACCATCTGTTTCAAGGGGAAACAACAACAGATCGTTGGAAAATATATTCGAGCAACATTAGAAGCAAATCAACGAACAAGTCGAGAAATCAACCTTTTATCTTGTCTGGATTGTAAGATTTCCCGAATCTGTCGACCAAAGAAGCATAGAATGGCTTTGCAATCTGGGGTGGCATGGCTACGTGAAAATCTGGCTTGTTCCCCTTCAGTGTTCCATATAACGTAAATTGGCTCACTGCCAGCAAACCGACCAAAGCATTAGAACACTAATCTCTGAGTGAAATACAAACCCTAATTGAAGTCAAAATGAATTAGGTTTTATCATTACCTAGGAGAACTTCATGGTTCTTCTGCATTACCTGCAGAATATGAACAAAAATCGATCCTCGGAAAAATTATACGATTAAGATAGTAAAATTAATGTAATTGCGTGGAAATTACACTCAAATCCCATGCTTTCCCAGTACTTTCATTTGGAAATAATCTCATGTTTAGGGCTTTTCGGCATCTGCGAAACAGAGAGATCTCGCTCAGTTTCGACAAACTAGAAAACAAAATCGAAATTGCGGAGACAAGATACATGAAGTCGGAATCTAGGTCGGAGTCGGATTCATGAAGCCCGACGAGGACGAGCAGCCCCGGCCCGATCGCCGAAACCACGCGACCTTCAACCTGCAAAAATGTATGATGGTGAGGAAAAAAATGGATGGAGAGAGAGAGGGAGAAAGAGAGACCTCAACAGAGGCGGAGGATACTCGCTGAACGACGGCTCTCATAGATATTATATGTCGCAGTTTCGTCTTGATCGCCGGCGGACTTCGTTTGGTGGCTACTCCGGTGAAGGTGAATTCGGCAAAGGAGAGGCTTTTCATTATTTATTTGTTTATTTAATTTATTTGTTTATTATTTCAATGATATAAGATGGCTTTTAAACCGGGTTCACTTATCTCTTTCCACCTTATCACTCCGGTTTAGACATCCTTAAAAAACCAACTCCGGTCTGTCTTTTCAAACTGTTTCCTCATCGTCTACCTTGTTCGATCCACTCGAACCATTGGGGATAAGGCTCTCTGAGTCTAGACAGGCCAATTTCTCAGTCACCCACTTCCCTCCGATGGCCACCTCCGCCGCCGCCGCTCTCTCCGCCTTCTCCTCACTTTCTATTCACACCTCCGTCTCCCACCGCCACTCTCTTCTTCCCCCCAAATCCTTTTCTCGTCCTTTCTCAACCCGCTCATCTCCTCTCCTCTCTTGTTCGCCCTCTATTTTCCAGACCAGAGCCAGAGCATCGGACATTGAGATTCCCATCTTCGATGAAGAAAGCTCTGAAGACCAGTTCACCTTTGACCCCCCTGAAAGGCCCGAAGGCTTCGTCGCCCCTCCGTCCTTCGACGAAGGCCCGATGGAGACCGAGGAAGAAATCGCCGCCGCCTATGAGGAGCGCTACGGGCCGGCTTACAGCGGTGTAAGCGTATTGGGACATGACGTGTTTGTAATGGATTCTAAGGTGAAGAAAGTGACTGGGTTGGGCTCGAAGACAAAGAAAGAGAAGGTGAGAGATGGATTTGACGAGAGGGTGGTGCAGGTTAGGAGGGTGACGAAGGTGGTGAAAGGGGGGAAGCAATTGCATTTCAGGGCGATTGTGGTGGTCGGAGATAAGCAGGGTCAAGTCGGAATCGGCGTCGGAAAGGCCAAGGAAGTTATAGCTGCCGTGCAGAAATCGGCGGTGAATGCTAGGCGTAATATCATCAAGGTGCCTATGACTAAGTACCTCACTTTTCCTCACAGGTATGGTTTTTTCACTCTGTTTTCTCTTTGATTCTCGCCATTGATGAGAGCTTGTGTGCTAATCCTCAACTTACCCAAAAACTTATTTTCTGCAAATTCGATATATCCTATGTTCAAAAACTATACTTTTGATCGATTTCAGGTCGGAAGGAGACTACGGAGCAGCCAAAGTGATGCTGAGACCTGCCTCACCCGGTACCGGAGTCATTGCCGGAGGAGCTGTGAGAATCGTTCTTGAAATGGCCGGAGTTGAAAATGCGTTGGGCAAACAGCTCGGTAGTAATAATGCCCTCAACAATGCAAGGGCGACTGTCGTAGCAGTGCAGAAGATGAAGCAGTTTCGGGACGTGGCTCTCGAGCGTGGAATTCCGATGGAAGAACTTTGGAAGTAAAATCTGATTTCCAAGCTTGTTCTTCGTCTCGGCTGGTTATAATCATCTTCTTCTTCAATCTGCGTCCTGCAATCAATCTTCGAAACATGTTCTTACTCCAGCTCCTTCTTGTTCCTGTTTTTGTTTCTTCAAGGCCAAAAAAAACAAAGACAAGGAGAGGGAATGGAAGAACAGCTAAAAGGATTCGAAGATCTGTAACAATTTCATTGATGTTTTCGTATCTGTAATCTGAAAAATTGTTAATTTCGCTTCTAATTATGTAAGATCAAGGGTCATTCGTTCTCTCTCCTGATTTCGTGATCGTCATTGCCAACTGAAGAAACCCTTCAAATATATATATATATATATATATATATATATAGAGAGAGAGAGAGAGAGAGAGAGAGACGATGATCCATAAAAATGGAGACCTTGAAAGCCCGAAGTACGTTCGCTTGCATCCTATTTACAGGAACGAAAGTTGGCTCCGATCGATATCCGCCATTGAAACGAAACATAAACTTTCAAATTGAGCAACGAAGAAGAGAGAAAGAAGGAGAAAAAACCGGCCATTAAAGTACGTTCAGCCACACCACCATTTCCCATTCTCTCTCCTACTTTTTATTCAAAAACCCGTCGCTCAAATCCACCACCTTCTTCTCCCTGCAACTCTTCCCCTCCTCCTGGAAGGGCAGAGACCTTGTTCTTTCTTTTCCACAAAGCCTAACAATGGAGTTCAAGCTCTTATTTGTTTTCCTCCTCCTTGCCATGGCCGTCGTCGCCCGGACTTCCTCCGTGCCAGACGAGCTCAACTGGGTCAGCTCCGTCGGAGACTTCATCGGCGAAGAGAATGAGATGCTGATGAGCTCCGAAGAAAGCCGGCGCATTCTCGCCGCGAAAAGGTACATCAGCTACGGCGCTTTGAAGGCTAACCGGGTTCCTTGTGGCCGGAGAGGAAGCTCCTACTACAACTGCCAACGCCGACAGCGGGCCAACCCTTACCGCCGTGGATGTAACGCCATTACCCGTTGTGCGAGATACACGGATTGATCGACAAATCTTGTCTGAAAAAGACGATTTGATGGAAAAAATAATAATAATTGACGTTCGTTAATCTATGTTTTTCTTTCGTGATTATCAATGTGGGAATTCTAATTCTCTAATCAAGTTCTAATTAAATATGGGTGTTTTTTTACTTCCTTGGATGAGTCGAGCTTCATAATTACCTAGCCTTAATCGATCTTCGCGGATTAAAGATTATCTCACCCCTTTTTCGTAAGTTCCAATCCGCCATTATTGAATCTTGAAATTCTCTCTTTCTTTCTCTTCTCCGTCGTTTTTGGCTTGGACGCTGCCCCCATCATTTTGGAGGACAAAACTCCCAAAATAGCTGCTCCATTGGATCATGGCTGCTGTTCGTGTCTCATCTGTAGAATGAAGAATGTTTAAATCTTGGGTGTCTTCAGATCTCTTGGATCGATCTTGGTATTCGTTTTCTGAGGTTTCTGTCGGCTCAAAATGGCAGAATCCCCTTTTAAATCCATGTTCTGAGGTTTTCTGAAGTTTCTGAACTCGTGATCACTTCGATTTGAATATCCATGTTCCAAATCTTGTCTTTTTAATGTATTTGTTTTGGGATCTTCCAGCCTTTTCCAACCAGACATACCAGCCTCAATGTATAAACTCAGCGTCGACAGAGGTTCAAATTCAGGTATACAGAGGTTCAAATCGATGCTATCTACCCAAAGTTGTGGAGGAATTTCAAGCCAAATTGTTTGCCTTGCAATTTCTTGTCAAAAATGTCAATCAATACATAAACTTAGGACCGACCCTCCTCGAGTCATCTAAAGATATGAACAATATGTGCAATAATCCAATCGAGTTTCCGAGACCATTACCTTGCCCATTTGAAAGTTGGATCCAATAGAAACAATCAGACTAGAAGGAGATGGAACGATAGATGATCCAACTTGAAAGCATGCCTGAAATTCAGTCACCAATTTCCATGTTATATCGGACACAAAATCATATATCATACAATCCAACTATATAATCCATTTTGAGATGATTAGTTTTCTCATAAAGTTAACCAAACATACCCAAATTTATTTTCATGTATTTTTCTTGCCGGTGAGAATACGAGAAATTTGGAGGCCTCTGCTGAATGCTTCGTTGAATAAAATTCTCGTCTGCATAGCCTGAAATCCGGGCAGCCAAGCAAGCAAGGCCACCGGAGCCAAAACAATCACTCCGAACAACAAATCGTAGAGCCGAGCCAACGACATTACAGTGTCCCAAACGATCGACGATTGCAGAAACGGTCTCAAGACCTGTGCTATAGAAATCATGCCCCACCCAGTCGGGATGAATGCCAAGAGACTCGTTACGAGATCGACTAGTGCCAATTGAGTGAACTTCAACAATATAACGATCACAAGAACTGTGAGGACGATTACAACGAGCTGAACGACACGATAGTAAATGTGTTCTTTTGCCGCATATTTGTCTCGTGCATAGGCTATAGCGACGTAAATCGCCACGGCAGCAACCATGAATATCCACGATAGCAAATACACAGTTATGCTAGTTTTTCCTTCGGCGATTTTGAGCTGATAAACGATTGCATACTGAAAAAAGAAGAACCGAAGGTCTAAAATAATCTCCAAGAGCTTTCCCCACAGACCAGTTGTTCTGAGATGGCTCTGTTCTTCAAACCACCAGGCTTCCCAGCTCTGTTCGGCCTTGGTGAAAACTCCACCGGTGTTCCAAAGCCAGTCTAGAAACTCGTCAAAATCGTAAACAGTTTTCAGCCAATCGAACCCAGATGGGTTGAACAAAAACGGGGCCATTATCCAAGATGCAACGAGAGACCAAGACGAGATTGTCATGAGGATGTAAACAAAGGTGTCCTTGGCTAAAGGGCTGTGGGTAGCATATACAGTTAAAATCACACCAAGTTCAATTGCTTTTACGAAATGGCTCCGAGCAAACAACCTATAATTTTCAGTGAAGCTCTTATGCTGAACGACAAATCCACGTCCAGTGGCTCGATATTTTGCTCCACCATGAAGAATAGTTCGTCCGAAAAAGTGGGTCTTAGTCCCCATCGAAAACGTGAAAAAAGCCGAAGCAAGCTGAAGCTGCATAGTCAAGAAATCCCAAATAGCCGGAAGAAATCCATGTTCGAGATAGTTCTCCATAACCATAGGAAGAGCTGAGAAGAGTCCGAGCTGGATGACGAACTGCTGATTAAGAATCGCCCCAAGCGCTTTATTATTACTCGAATTTGAAGCGGCATCGTCCTCGACCCCACTAAGAGCAAGATAGAGTCGGCCCCACAAGAAAGTAAAAACGGTCAGGACACTCAACATGGTATTAAAGTAAAATCCTACGGTTGTGAAGAAAAACGACAGCATTCGAAAGAAGTCTAATCGGTGGCCGAGTCGATATATGTCCCGGCTCAAGACCTGCTCACCATTGCCACTAGCAACCTTGGCCTCAAACATGGAGATCTGATTCAATCCAACGTCTCTTCCCTTACCAACTTGTATATATTCATGGTGGGTAATGTTGCCACCTCGAAGGGTGCAATTGAAGCCGGCAAATATATCCTCGCTAATATTTATTACTCTCGAGGCCTTGCTTATTCCACCCCGAGTTAAAAACCAGAATCTATCGAAAACGTCCGGATGCCCATAGTGCATTCGTACTTTCAAAGGATTGGCTAATACTCGTTGGCCTAACGTGACAAAGCTCGTCTCTTGGGCAGACATAAACCAAGCTAGGGAGGAGACAGAACCGGTGAAAACATTTTCTCGAACACCCAAAATTGTTGGCTTCCTAATGCCGTAGGAGGTGTCGAATTCCACCAATAAATTACGCATTTTCAGAGCCTCCTCGAAATAATTGTCTTGATTCATGTCGATCGTTTGAACAGCTTCACCCCTTGTGAAGATTATCGCGTGATTCTGATTTTCTGGCTTTCCTTCCCCGATCTTCAACGGACCGGGGAGCCTAATTCGATAAATCACAACCTCTTGGTCCAATTCTTTGTCGAATTTAACAAGGACAGAGTAAAACTCCACTTCATCTCTCCCCAAATGAACCTCATCGACATAGGCTATCCGAAGGGCCTCATTGTTCTTCATCAGAATCAAAATTTCCTCAGCTCTAGGGTCTCCTTTCGCCTTTTGCAGCCCATACACTTGACACGTAACCACATAAGTGAACTTCATTAGAGCACTACCATGTTCACGCCCAGTAAACAAAAGGCTCACCCCACTACTAGCCGTTCCAATTTTTTGTGAAGGCGGGGTTTTTACTGCTTCTAAACCATCAAATCTACCGCTACGCATAATAGAACCGTGTGAGGCAATCTCTTGGGATCCCCTTTGAATTTCCACTTCGGATGCCGAATCAAGGAATGCCAGCATTTTGAGCGCTCTATAATAATACATCATCCCTTTTACTGTCCGGGATAGTGTCTGGCCTCTATATGATGCCCAAAGACGGAGTTCCCTTGACTTTGTTGTCCAAATATCGTCATCATCCTCCATGCCATCTCGGTGCATTCTCTCCAGGAAATTTCTCCATTCGTCTTCGTATATTCGTTGCAAATAATACAAGGTGGAAACACCATCTTCATTCTCCGCTCGTAACGTTTCTTTCCCGAAGACAACTTCTTCGTCATAATACGGAGTGAAAACGCTGAAAGGCATCATTTTTTCCACGTACGGAGCTCGGGGCATGTTCATGAAAAGTGAATTGCTAAAGAAAGCTAATCGCCTTCTCGCCTCAAGATTTACAGGGACATTATGCATCGAGTCTCGAGAAGTAAGTATGACATGTAATCGTCGTAGGTGTCGAAGGAAAATAGCATCTTCTGTATCAGGAAATTCGATCGCATTTTCAAAAAGCAATCCCTCATCAGTGGCCGGGTTGGAAGAAGCTAAGCCTTCCTGCCTCAGCTGCGCAGTCGACTTCTTATCCCTCGGGAATTCTCGAACCGAAAGTTCATACAAAGCCTGCAATACATTGACAGTCTTCACATGGTCTTTCTTCGGATTCATCAGAAGCTCAACCAACGTTATCAACTTAGAATGTAGATTTTGAAGCTTACTCATTCTGTAGGCTTGTGTAAACTTCCCGATTTTGATGTCATTATCAATATCTTGGAATAATGTTGTCACAATCGAGTTCTCCTCTGAGCCATACTTTACAATATGCATGAGCAAATACTTGACACTATTGTAAGCTTCGATAACAGCACAACGCCGATACTCGTTCTTGCATATTTTCAACCAAACCTCATTGTCGTCTTTAGTTTCAAGCTCCGATGCTTGACTGACAGCTAGGAGAAGTTCGTTGGAGAGCAGAAAACAAGGCCAGCGAATAACCTGAATGCCCCAGCAATTAGGGGGAAGCTCTAAAAGCTCGAATTCGGTATCATTAATGAGATCTTCTTCTCTCATAGTTATCATAATCTCATTCCATATTAAAGCAAATCTAGTAGCTTCAATTTGGCTCGATTCCATCTTAATATACAGTTTTCCAAGCCCATATCGCAGCTTCAACCGGTGAATAGCATCACGAAACTTCCTCACGAGAGTTGCCCCGGGTCTTACCTGCAGTATTTCTGGCTTTAAATTGAATTGCATTGCACTAGAAAAGAATTGAAACCTAAGACGGAGCTGTCCGATGTTCCGAATCTCACCCAAATGCAAAAATAGCCCGATTGTAGACCCAACCAAAGACGAGAAAATTGAATACCATAACTGCAAGTCCATGAGGTATATTAAGATGACGGGAATCCACAACAACACGACTGCAACTATGTTGGTGCTGCCGAAAAACTCATGCCATTTGTACGGACCTGTAAGTTTCAAAAGAGCTCTGGTTGGGGCAACAAGAGGTCGGATTTGAAGAAAGTAACTGAACAAAAATTTTGAAGCCAACACAATTATCCAGAATGCCGAATATTTGACATTATCGATGAGCCCTTCTCGAAGGCCCCGACCGATAAAGATTCGAGTGTGGAACCACCACGTTATAACATACAAAACATTCCAATCCAACCCTTCAATTCCATTTCGTATCCAAGGAAGAACAAATAGAACTACCGCTAGTAACTCGGGAATAACAAAGACAAAAGCTGCTTGAAGAAACACAACAACTTTCCTATTCGCTTCATCGGACCATTCTCCGTCGAAATTCTTCTGCGCCCAAATCTTCGCATAAAATACGGAAAATACGATGATCCAAGTAGCAGCGACAATACCCTTTAACACCATTCTCAATCCGAGAATTAAAGTCTCGCGGGAAACTAAACTATACTGAGTTCCTGCATCGAGAATGGCCTGAAGTAATCGAAGCCCACTCCAAGTGATAAAAACAGTGAGTATCTCAACTTGGACATCTCGATTCTTCAATGCTTCCCATGGATAATCAGTTCCTTGCCAAGCAAGGATAATGGAAGCCTGAAAAAACAGAATTAACAACACCCAGAGTTTATCGAAGCTTCTATATATGTTCCAAAAAGACCTCTGCTCTACGAAACCAGTTTTTCCCACCCTCTGATTCTTTGCCGTAGTTGTGAAGAAATTACTACTCCGATCAATAGGCCATTTGAGGCTCTTAAAACATCTCCTGCTCCAAAAATACTCATTTATATCATCATAATTTCGCCAGGCAGAGTGAGGAGCAGTTCCATTTCTGCTACTCTCGACTTCGGTTTTGATAGTTTCGTAAATGGGAATTACAACAGTTTTTAAGAAAGCACATTCGCCAGAAAATGAAGGTAAAAATGGCTGACCAGTTTCAGGATCTGTGTGATCATCGAGGATGCGGTTGAGCTCCATGGCCATAAAATGGTAGATGTAGCAAATACATTCGGGAGCAAATCGAAGGTTAGCAGACTCACCCCAAATAAGAAGATAAAGAGAAACGTAGAGCAACTCCCGGCGAATATCGTTGAAGTCACGGCGATTTGACAGCGTGATTTGCGATTTCCGGCCCAAATAAGAACACCAGGTTGTGTAGTTATGGAGGAGTTTCTGGCGAAATCGCCGGAGAACTTGGGGGTCGAGTGTATCGGCGTCCGCCGGAGTGATTGGCAGTCGCATTTGGGAATTTGCAAGGTGAAGAACCAGATGCTCACGCTGGTTCTTAACGTTACCATTTTGAAAGCCGAAGAAGATGCCGAGCCAGTCCAATAGGTCGTAGTTCCGACTCCATTGAACGAACGGTGGCTTCCGGAGGTCTCCGGCTGCTCGTAGAGCGGTGGCGGCGGCGCGTACTTCCGGGTACCGCAGGGAGGGGTGGTCAGCAAGGAGGTCGTGGATGGGGATTATGTTGTAAGGCTCAACAGGAGGCGGCGGTCGAGGCATATTTCGGCCGCGTTCCGGCGGATGACGCTGCCGCAAATTCATGATTCTGAAACGAGATCTTCAGTTACTCACAAAACTGTCCACCATGAAGCCACGGAGCTCGAAAGAAGAAGCATCGACAGAAACGATGGGTTCCGGCGGCGGTTCACTTCTGGGTCTGAACTGAAAAGTTAGAGAGCGAGAGAGAGATAAGAAGAAAGGGGTAGAAAATCCAAAAGAGCTCACCAACAATCCCTAATAATCTATGATTTTCAGAAATCCAGACAAATAGTTAAATCGTGATAAAAGATGGAGAAAGAAAAAGAGGAGAAAAAGCTCAAACCTTTTTCCGTCCCTTTCTCTCTCTTTCTTCCTCGCTCTCTACTCCCCAGGTCCCCGGCAATCTGATCGGCCACATCCCAAACCAGACACTTCATCTCGCCGTCGACGAAGAACATTACAAAAAGCATATTAATTTCTCAGATCAGACATTCTCAAGTTCACGAAATGTTCTACTTTGTGCCGTGTTTTTGGAAGAAATGAAAAAAGCTTGAAACTTTTCCTATTTTCCACCATTTCCTCTCCCCTCCCATGGCAGCAGTTTTGGGTAGAGTGGAAACCAGATCGGCTCCGTATATTCTCGCACAGAAACCTCCACACGTAGGCAAACCTACGAGGACGAAGCATCGTATGCTACGAAGTGGACCCCAACCAAACAGCTTTCTCGGAAGAAGCGAAACAGTGCAGTACTGATCAGCGAGCACACCCCCTTGTGAATGGTCAGATAAAAGTATCATTTTTTACCGTATCCTACAATCAACAACTATTAAGACACGTGATCCAAATTTTAAATGCGTTTTAATTATTATTTTTTAAAGAGAAAAAACCAAAAACATCAATTTTGAATAAATAATTTGGGGAACGAAATTGAATTGAAACCGTAAACTGAATTAGAACGGTCTATTTTAATCTGTTTTTAATTTTAATTTTAAAAAAATCGTTATTGATGAGCCGATGCTGATTTTTAGGAGTAAAAAACAGTGAAATCAGAACCGGGACCGTGGGTCAAAAAAATTCAAAAATCGATTAAAACCTGACCTAAAACTCTAATAACATCTGATATAAATCCTAAAATTAGTTATAAAACCACAAAATTACTTAAAACCCGACTCAAATATAATAATAAAAAACTATATTTTTTGTTATATTTTAATTTTTTTAAATATAAATAAAAATTGGGTAAAAACCAAGCCGAAACCGTGAATCCAACCGGAACTACCTGTTTTAATCCGGTCTTGGTTCTAATTTTTAAAAAACCATTATTGATAGGCCGGTCCTGGTTTTTAGGAGTAAAAAACCGTGAAACTAGAACCGGGACCGTAAGTAAAAATAAAAATAAAAAATCGAGTAAAACCATACTCAAAACTCTAATAAAATACGATATAAATCCTAAAATTGGTTATAAACCCGCCGAATTACTTAAAACCCGACCCAAATATAATAAAAAAATATTTTTTATATTTTAATTTTTTTAAAAATATAAAATAAAAACCGAGTAAAAACCGAAACGAAACTGGAACCGTTGGTTTCGTTGCCGTTTCTATTTCGACATAAAACCAGCCCGAGCCTCCCTGTGCCCACCCCTACTGATAAATAAGCAAAACTCTAATAAAATCCTATATAAATCCTAAAATTAGTTATAAACCCGCCTAATTACTTAAAACTAGACCCAAATATAATAAAAATATTTTTTTGTATTTTTTTTTAATATAAAATAAAAACCGAGTAAAAACCGAATCGAAGCCGGAACCGTTGGTTTCGATGCCGGTTCCAACAATCAGAAACCGTAAGTTTCGATTCTAGTTCTATTTCGACATAAAACCGGCTCGGGCCTCCCCGTGCCCACCCCTACTAATAAATAAGCTGATTGAGACCTGAGTTTTGAAAAAATAAAATTTGGACTTTCCGAACGCATGTTCGGACCTAGGTTCGATCAGACGATACGAGCCTCACTCTGACGCAACTTGCATCTAGACTTTTATTTTTATTTTTATTTTTTTAATTAAAAAACAAAAAAATCTTTAAAAGTATCAATTTTTTACGGTATCCTACAATTCAATAATTGTTAAGACACGTGATCAAAATTCTATATGCGTTTTAATTATTATTTTTTTGAAAATATAATAAAATAAAAAATAACGAGATTGTTGTGAAATTCGTTGTTTTTTTTTACGTTAAAATAAACGAGATAATAGAATGATTGTAATTTTATTTATTACAGTATCGTGAATGGTGTTGTTGGCAGTGGTCTACGAGTCGTCCTTGGCAACTGAAAGTCATAAATGGGCAATAAATTACACCAAAAATGATAAAATCGTGGAAATTTTAAACTTTTTCTAATCTTGTATTTCTGTTCTTTTGTGAAAATTAGATGACATATTTCATATTTTTCCCTTGTCAATTGTTGTAATAATGACCATAATTTACTGAAAATTGACATATTTAGAATTATAAAATTAACTTATCTTCTATATATCAATTTTTGATTGGACTAATTAAAATATTTTTAATATATTATAATTAAATTAATTATTTATAATATTTATTGCACCCATCAAAACTTTACACGTTAGAAAATAAATTAACACGATAGGCTAAAAGTAATAATATGATATCTCATCCCCAAAATCTACTTATGATCCTCAATTAGAAATCAAACTTGCCACAAGTTTAGAACTCCATAAGCATTTCTACATGGCTCCAATGGAACAAATGATTCAACTCATTTCATTTTACTCCCCGACCACAATTTGTTTCCTAGAGTAACACTTTCGACAAACTAACGAAAAGCTCTTTCTACAAAGTATTGTGTAAGCCTGCTTCTGGCGACGCATTGGACTCCGTTTATGCAGAGCCGGAGGTAGATTTAGTATGAACAAAAGGCTATGCTAAGGGAAGAGGGGAGATTCGATTCACATCGAATTATATTAGGAGGGTAAATGCCTATTGATGTGGTTGTAAATTCAGCTAATACAACAATCAATTAAAGTAAAGTAATCTAAGCATGGATTGTGTTACCTTCCTTGGTTATAAACCGAAATAGCAAGCCATCCATGCTTGCTTCCCCTTCAATAGAAATACAAATGATATTCGTCGTAAATGTGGGCCGTCATGTTCAAGGTTTGAAGCATTGCTTCTCCTCTTTTGTTGAAGTTGAACACCGATATCCCGCCGTTGTTTATGTCGATTGCACGGAACCTGAATCAAACGAATATTATTCATTTGATGCATAGTTACTCCATGCAATGAAAGGCGAGCATATAAGCAGAACAGTTAATAGCAGGAATATATCCGACAACATTTTTGTAATTTTGCCCGAAGAATGTGGTACTGTCGAAGATAACGTACATAATCAAATTCTGATATTTAAGACTAACAATGGATTGGATTAGCTGACCAAGTGTAAAAAACAATCCCCTTTTCAGTAACAGACCAGCTAAACAAGAATTTTTCTTTGTTCGCAAAAATATATAAACGATTTTCATGGTGTTTGCGACGGGAAGAAGTTGAAAGCGTACCTCTCTGGTCCAAGTCCTAAGGCGTAGCAAATCAACGCTCGCAACATGGACTTGTGTGTGACAACCAAAAAATTTTCTCCCTGATAAATAATATAGGAGTTAGCAACAGCCGTGGCCCTGAAAGTTTACACATGCATTAGATAGGAAAGATTGAGAAGTCAATAGCTTACTGGCGTCAACAAGATTTCTCTCCAAGCCTCTTTAGCTGTTATCCAAAGATTTCGAATAGGGTAGACGTCATTAACACAAAAATTTGAAGGATCCTCTCGCCAAGTCGTGTACTCCTTTGGATATCTCTGCTTAGCATCCACTGACTCCAAATTCTAAACATGAATTAGTATGATTCATGCAACAGAGAGCGCTATTGAGCAATATTTCAGATCAGGATTAACATTACTATACCAATAACTAAAACCTAATTTATTCAATCAATTGCAAATCAAAACAGTGATAGAAAGAATGCCCAAATGCGAAATTATAGCATTATTCTTGTAGAGATTACATCTGCTCTGCTACTACACTGTAACATTTAAAAAAGAAATTGTAATTGAAAATTTCGCATACAACCTTGCTCCTTGCATTAAATATTATCATTCTAATCGTTATAATTAAATGTGATCCAAGTTTTGTTAGTGTTGGGCACATTGGCTGGTGTTGTAAATTGCATACAGGATTTTGTTTTTTTATAATTCATATAGAATAAAGTTGCAAATTCTCCGTTGTCAATCAAATTTGACATAGTATATTTATCTTACGCCAGTGGGTTTTTTTTCTAGAATTGATTTTTCACATAAATATGTCTGCCACACACATTGGCATTTTTCTTTCATTATTGTTGATTTCTAAAAAGTGCTAGCATAAATTGGTTAGAGAGGGATTGTAGAATCAAGTTTTTGAAATTTGTCAAAATGCCAATCATTGGCTCACCCTCTTACTGATTAGGCTTTATACATCCAACATCTTATTATAGAATTAATTAAAAAATGATTTTCTATGGTGCTCCACACTCAGTGGAAAGCAGATAAGCGAAGCCACAAAAGATGAAAAAGAAATAAAGAAAAGCAATGTAACAATGATAGTATCCATATCGATGAGAGAGGGAAATAACAGGTATGGATTCAAGAAAGACACACCATTTCTCATGCCTTCAAGATAAAAAAGATGGGCCTCCTTCAAGGAATCAAGAAAAACCAGCGGTTCTTTTTGTAGGATCGTGTTTAACCTAAAAGGGGGGGTGAATTAGGTTAATAGATATTTTATAAGTTTAGTATAAATTCTTCGTTTATCTCTTAAAATTTATTTATCTATTGAATGACTAAGCACAAACAATAATTAAAAAGTTTAAGAGAAAGAATGATAACACTGAGCTTGTTAACGCGGTTCGGTCAACCTTGTCTACGTCCGCGCTTCAAGGTTTCTCCTTGAAGATCTTTCCGCTCTACCTTGAGCTTTACTATGATTGACTTCCGGGTGTCAATCAAACCTTACAAATGACTCTTCTTTCTGAGAGGCGTCACCCCTTTACAATTTATCACAAGTAATAACTTGAAGTTTTTGAGAATAAATTGAAACTACTCTCTCGATCACAATGAGAATGATCTTATGATTTACAATGAAGAGAGAGTAAAGAGAAAAGCTAACTAGAAATTTTGGCAGAGTTTGGACGTGCTTTTCTCTCTCTGAAAATCGGCGTTTGCTTTTGGCTTCTCGTCTCCAATTTATAGATTTCCGTCTGTCAGACTTCGGAGCTGTCGACATATCTTCGAGGGCTGTCGACATAGAGATAGCCGTTAAGACTCATAAGAAAGTAGCCGTTGAAGAATTTTCCTGTCGTTGGACTTGACCGGTCGACATATCATAGTAGCTGTCGACATACCATCGGTATTTCTAAGTTCTTCGGTCGACATCTACTCTTGGTGGTCGACATGGAAAACTCTCTGTTATTTGACCGGTCGACATGTCTTTGGAGCTGTCGACATACAATCAGTATTTGTAAGTTCCTCGGTCGACATCTACTCTTGGTGGTTGACATGGAAAAAACTCTCGGATATTTGACCGGTCGACATGAGTTCTTTAACTGTCGACATAGGAGATTCTCTGTTGTTTGGACGGTCGACATAAAGTCTTGAACGGTCGACATAACTTCGGTGTCTCTAAGTTCTTCGGTCGACATCTACACTTGGTGGTCGACATGTAAAACTTTCTGTTATTTTTCCGGTCGACATAAGTATAGTCCGGTCGACATACGCTCCAATGTCTTGAACTTTGATTGTCGGAAGCCGGTCGACATACTTAATAGACGGTCGACATATGTTGCATCCGGTCGACATACGATCCTTATCTGGTTTTTAAGAGGTCGACATATGTTGCATCCGGTCGACATACGATCCTTATCTGGATTTTAAGCGGTCGACATATGTTGCGTCCTGTCGACATACAATCCTTCTCTGGATTTTAAGCGGTCGACATATGTCGCGTCCGGTCGACATGCGATCCAATCTCTTGAACTTCAATTGACTTCAATCGGTCGACATTCTTGATAAACGGTCGACATATGATTCTTCTCTGGTTTTTAAGCGGTCGACATACGTTCTTACATGTCGACATAAGTTGCTTCTACGAGCCTGACTGCACTTGCTAAAACTTTAATTTTATCTTACATAGTTATCATAAAAAATAATTGATTGCTTTAGAAACTTTTAAAGCTAACACTTTCCTACCTTGCCATATAACTTCAGCAATAGACTGTAAACAATACTCACAATTGAAAATTTTTATAACACCAATCGAAAGCAGTTATGCATGTCTGATTTTATACCTTTGCACGAGACATTGGACTCGAGAAACACTGATCGAAAGATATGTTTGCCAAGGCTTTCTTGCATTTTTCTGCTTGTTCAATTCCAGTTTCTGTTAGAACTGATAAGTTTGAGCTTCCCTGTATATATGCAGGCCAATTAGTTTAGAAACGCAATTTTTGTTTCTGGAGTTGTGAAAACAAGAACGAAAGTACACAACTGACTTCAGTTTCAGAATCTGTTCATTGTCTTTTCTCTTAACTTTTACATCCATATAATTTGTAATTGTTGATGACACCTTAGATAGCTAATATTAATCAAATCCGTTCTAGGTCATGGGGTTCAGTAATTAAGTAACAGGGAGAAGGAAAAACATAAGTCACGCTGGGATTGGCTTTCAAGTCCAGCTGTAAACAGCTTTCAATACTTCCGGCAGGAAAATATGTCTAAGAATTGGTCACTAATCAGGGTCAACCAATTAAGTATGTATAATTAAGTATCACTTATAAAATGTAAAGATTAGTGTAGACGTTTACTCTCAAGGAAATGTAGGGTTCAATATTCAGAACTTCCAGTGCCTTCTTTTCTTGATCCTCATTAATTTCTTTTGTGGGACGTATTAAGCTGACTACATTAAATCACACCCACAATCTCTAATGCGGCCCCAGGCATGATGATAAGAAATGTACCTTAACAATATAGATCGCTATGATAACATGTATTCATAAAGTTCATCAAGCAGCAGCAATCAAATCCATTAATTACACAGTATCAATAAAAAAAAAAAGAATCCACCTGAACTGTTGAATTAATATAAAAAGAACTTCACCTGAACTCTACTTTCTCCATTCCAAGTGCTGAGACCGTGTCTTATAAGAGTTACCTTCTTTGATGTTGAAAGCGACCTCCCAGTAAGTGATGTAGTTGCCTTCTCAAAATCAAATGCTCCGTCAGTCATAGGGCCAGGACCACCATTATCAAATCTCTCTATCATGAAAAGTGTAAGATCATTCTTAAGCTTGGACAGAAGGTTTACGATCACTCTTTAGCATCATCGGGAAGATAAATGGAATATTACTTGAAATAGCAAAAGTTATCACTATTGTTTTTCTGCTGAGATGGAATTCCTTTTTCAGATATGAAAAGGAATTTATAATTATTTACAATAGAGATGAAATGAGATTGTGCTTTGATCCACTTAGTTTGCCTTTGAAGTTGAACTAAACCATTCACATCTCACACTCATTAGACCACTGGCATACATCTAATCTAACAGACTCAAAAACTTGTCTTGCCCCCAAAAGATGTTTCCATCATTATAGTTACTTGATGTCATACTTGACATGTCACCCACAATATCCAATCACAATGCAGGATAGTTATGTAAATGTTAGAAGTAAAAATGCGACAAATCTGGTTTATCCGTAACCCTATTATAGTCGACCTTTAGCACAATATCAATTTTACAATTGTTAGGTGAGTTAACAGTTATAAGTTCTTTAAATTTTATCTTTTTAGTATAGTTCACTTCATTATGGAGAAGTTGCTTGTAAATTAAGTGTTTCTCTCTGCATCTTTTTTTAGGAATAGCTAATTCCCCCTATTTTCTATTGTAATTTCATATTCTTCCAAAATACCTCAATACTTTAAAAAAGTCATATTTTAGAAGGATATAAATATTTGGAGTGAAAAACAGCAGATATAAAAAAAAAACGAGGAGAATGCCCTGATTATCAGATAACCAAATTGCAGGAATAGGCCGGCATTTGGCATTCTCCACTCAGAAAAACTAAATTCACATAATACGGGCCAAAACTGTCTAGCTCCTATTCTTGTTATCAAGTATCAATTCGAAGTATTAAATAGACTTGCCAACCAAAATCTGATCTGCTAGTCATTATTCCGTGTTGTGCTCATTATTCACTCCATTTCACATATTGTTTGAAAGCGTTCATAGACTAAACAAAGGACCTTCAATCTTATTCCCTCTCATGATTTCTCGAATCAACACACCAATTTCGATCGATAAGCAGTTTCTTTCAAGACCAGAAAATATCAAAATCAACATCAACGAAGACACTAAACCAAATAAAACGAAAGCGAGGGAAAAACAGACGATCATACCAGCGGTAAGAAGAAGATCAGCGCTAAAATCAGAGCACTTAATCGCAGTTGTAGGAGAAGAAATAGCAATAGTCTTGAACTTAGGTGATCTCCGAATATTAGGCAAGAAACTGGAACACGAATGTGATATCGTTATGGAGAAGGAAAGAACCTCGCACGACATTTTCTTCGAAACGCTTGCGATCCAGAGAGACTAGCATGTGCAGATAAACCAGTGGCCATCGACTGAAGACAAATGGACGGTGAGCATAGCTTACGTCGCGATTAAATCGACGGTGGTGATGAATTTAGTTGCTTCGCTGTTGATAGTCGGATGGAGACTAGAGTAGCAGATTCGAATCTCATGGTATCCTTCAGATCCAATTTATCTATAGGCAATTATAAAATAATTGCAGTTAGTTTCTAATTTCATCTAATCGTATATTAGATTCGCAGGTAATCGATGTAAACTCATTGCAATTTAATTTACTCTTTCCACTGGAACATTACTTTTAAATTTAACACTATATAAAAAAGCCCGGTTTTTATTTTATTTTTTAAATATTATTTATCACGCTTTGACCGTTAATAACGGTAACACACCGTGTCCCGAATTATGTTCCTATGTTTATAAACCTTTGTATCCTTTAAAGCATGTCAAAGTCAACTACGATAACGAAGTCGTTTGCGACGCAAAATTTGACTTCCAATAACGAGAGTAATAAGATAGCTATGAACAGCATTGCCATCAAATTTGAAAAATATAAGAAAAGAAGAGCTTCAAAAAAAGAGAAGTAGTGCAAATATTTAAGTAACTAAACTTAATGGGATAACTTAATGATCTATTCACTGAGGCGAAGTTGCAGTAATACAATGTTGTTCCCACCGCAATATAATATGATAGAAGACTCTCTTTCGTACGATGATTTCAGTGTAATATAATATGAATGTAAGTCCCAATCGAAAAGGAATAATTCCTAATTTAATAATTCTGAAATTTAGAAAATGCTTTTAAAAGTGGTTTTTGGAGTACGGAAATGGCTTGTAAAAGCCGTGTGAAAAGGAAGGCAGGGCAATCTCCGAAACTTGAAAACACGGGGAGGACGTTGAAGAAACGAAAAGTAAACTGTCAGTGGGGCCCACTTTTGGCCTCTGGGGCCCACCACAGGTTTCACTCCCTTTATCATCGTCCTCTCTCTCTCTCTCTCTCTCTCTCTCTCTCTCAGGTTCCGCCATTATCGAGGAAAGCTTCTGAGCTCGTTCGTTTCGTGACCTAAGTCGGTACGTTTTGCAGCTAAAGATTTGAAGCATTTTATTCGATGTGATTTTCTCTCAAGTACTTCTGGTTCGGTTTTGCGGACTGCTGATTGTTTATTTCTTTGCCTTGCATTATGCTGTGTTGGCGGTGGATCTTTAGCTTTGTGAAGTTTGTTTTTCTTTTTAGTTTCTTCAACACTGAAGATTTTGTTTCCTTTCTCCGCGAGGTAAGGAAATTGGATAAGATGCCGATCGCCGATTCGTTTTTTTTCTGTTCATGAGCTTGATGTAGTTTCCCTTTCATACCGGTAGTCTATTTACGCTTGTGTGCCTATTTTTCACTGGGGAAAACTTTATAGTTGTTGAAATTTAATTTATAAGTTTCAGCTTATTGTTTTTTGGCATGCGATGCGGAATTTGGTAGAATTTACTTTGTTGGGGCTTGTCATCTTTACTACAGTTTAGAGTCCGTTGCCAAACATTTTAAAGAGCACCTTGACCACAGCTTTTAACTATAACGACTCTTTTTCTTTACCATACATTCTCTACTAATAAGTTTTTTTCCTTTCTTGCTGCCTTCTTTTGTGCATTTGATGAGTTGCAAAGATTTTTTTCATCGATTGTGTGTGTAATTTTATCTTTCTCATGAAACGTAATATTGGTAGAAATGTTCACAATCAAGTAATCAGAAAATAACATCTGAATTCACCTCTTTTAGAATCTTTATGTAACTAGGAGTTGTACTTTTATCTTGAAGAAATCGCCCTTCACTTCAACTCATACATACTAGTTAACTTCCAGCTTCTTCCCAAATCAAAGCAACTTGAATATTCTACAATGCCTTCATCAATCATCTGTATGTCTCAGTCGTTTCACTATAGATAGAAGTGAAATTTTAAACTATCTTAAATGATACCAAGTTTACTGGTGTGATGTAGACTTAAATCATTGCAAAATATGATCTAATTAAAAATCTTATCAATACTATCATTAATCAGATATGTTTTTCCCTTGTAGGGTAGGACTAAGATAATAGTCTTCTCTATGTCTTAAATTTGCGCATTCTGCCTTCTAGATTGTTTGGTGTTTCCCATTTGGTCCAGATGAAGTGGATAAATTGAGGCCAACTGATATTGGAGCGCAATTACTTCCAAAGATACTATTACAAATGCAATTAAGAAATTTAAATACTGGTGGTAGAAGTTGAAAATAAAAGGTTTAGAGAAAAAAGTCGGGTGAACTTCGCACAGTTATATTATATACTCATAAATTAGTTGTCAGAAAGTCTAAAATGGAAATGTATTTCTGATCATTAGACCCTTTCCCTCAATTTAATTTTTCTTTTCTTTGAGTTAGTGATTTCCTTAGTCTTGGATCCGTCTGGATGATCTAAGCACATGGTGGGGTCAGTACTCTTTAATGCTTTGATTTTCTCTTTACAATAATACAACTTTGTGGAACCTTGGACAAGTCTACAAGTGAGCTGTTTTTGTTCTCGAGTCGGAAAGTGATAGTGTTCTCTGGCCACCTAATTAGCATTTCTGATTTTGCTTTCCTTTCTGTGCATCCTCCTTTCTTGCCTTGTGCAAGAAATTTTAGTTATAAAACTGTGTAGGATTAGGAAATCTGGGTACTTTTATATCTAATTTGGATTTCAACTCTATGAAAGGTTGTGAGAGAATGGCCTTTGAGCAATACTACACCCATGGATGGAAACAACCTCCTGCTCCAGTTTCAGAGGCTGAGAAATACAAGGGTTGCTTTGACTGTAACATCTGCTTGGACTTTGCAAACGAGCCTGTAGTTACCTTGTGCGGCCATCTCTACTGCTGGCCATGCATTTACAAATGGCTTTTCGTCCAGAGCGCCTCTCTTTCCCACGATGAGCCGCCACAATGCCCTGTTTGCAAAGCCGACATCTCTCACGCCAAAATGGTACCTCTCTATGGCCGTGGGCAATTTGAAGATGAAGCTGAGCATGACAAACGAGCTTCCCCTCGAAGAACGACCATACCTCCGAGGCCATCAGCTTGTAATCGAACTCTTACATCTACAATACCAGATAATGTGCAACAGCTTCCCTATCGGAATCCTTATCAGAATCAAAACTTCGACTCGCATGAAGAGGAACCCGTGTCACCGATGGTTGATTTCGGAGGAACTTCTATTAACGGTTTCCATTATTCAACCGTTGGAATGATTGGAAATATGGTTTATGCAAGGGTCTTTGGAAACGCACCCGACCAGCATCCATACCCAAATTCTTACCAGTTTATGGGAAACAGTACTCCCGGGTCAAGGAGGCAACAAGCTCAGGCCGATAAATCGTTGAACAGAATTTCAATCTTCTTCTTCTTATGCCTCATCCTCTGCCTTATTGTATTTTAAACTTGTGAAAACTGTGGAATGGAATTAAAGACTATCCAGGTGAGGAGGCAATATTCCCAGAGATGAGAAGTCGAATCCCATGTTGAAGCCGAAGGATATGTTGAACTTGTTTCATGTTTCGTACATATATCAGTCAAATAAGCCCCGGAATCGCTCTTACAACGCCAATTTCCTCTAACATTTTCTACTCGAGACATTGCAAATGAAATTTCGTGAGCGAGTAAAACTCTAGGTGCAAAAAAGAATTAGTATCCATGTTACATGTTCTGCCGCATTGTAATAATCCAGATGCAAAGCCAACGAATTCAATGGAATTGAGATTATTACATCAATACCGAGGATTTCGGTCAGAGTGAAATTGACTGTCTTAGAGGAAGCTTAAGAAACTATGCAAATAGTGAAGAATAGTTACGATATTGACAAAATTCGATGGGTTGAATGATCACTATCATGAAGAAAAAACACTAGGCGTGAAGGGATTCTGTTTCGAGTTCAATTATTAGGGAAGAAGCAAACTTTTTGTATAAAAGAGTCATACCCACCTCTTGTTTTGATTTGTAATGATGCACGAAAGTGACCTCCTAAATGTCACCTTCTTTCACTATCCTTCCTTTCATATTTGGGACAGCCAATAAGTTAGAATCAACTTGAGGAGGGCCTCATTGTCGTGAATCGTGATCTTGTCTGAGGCTCACATGTGACCAACTAATTATTGGATAATAGTTGATCGATCGACCATATGTGCTGCCAGGATCAAACAAACGGCCTACACGAAGACTTGCAGATGTGCGAAGGTTGGAGCCGAGCCCCGTAGAAGTCAGGGTCATGGCTCTAGATCTTGGGTCACCACCCTTTTTCGTGTTGAAGCCAAGCCCCAAAAGTGTTTCAACCGCAGGCCCTGAGCAGTCGTCGGACAGAGCAGGCAAAAGAAATGGTCACTGCCCCAGAGCCCATTCCACGATAAAAATAACTGAGTCTGATCTGCTGGAAGAAATGGCCATGTCTAGGTGTAATGAAGCTTCTTCTACTGTAATGAAGCTTCTTCTACTCGCATACCATGCAAATCCACTGTATTCTTCGGAGTCTGCACCACAGGGCCATAAGAAGCCTCTCTTTGGCTTGCATCTGAACTCCCAAGAAACTCTCTGCTTCCTTGAACCTACCAAGTCAACAAAGATGTCAACTTTTCAAAATTATTAAATTTGTGATGAAGAACAACATGTCCTTATTTCTGAAGTACATCGATTGAGTAAGAGGGTAACACTAGAGAATGCGACGTACAGACTTGATACCATTGCGGACAATCTGATCACCATAAACGCATCAAACTAATTCACGCCTGATAGATAAAAAAATCATCAGTTAGGCTCTCCGAGAGCTTTACCAATTGCTCTGTCATATATGGTCAAGAAGTTGCAATCAATGCAGAATTCTATCTTCCTCTCCAATTCTACATGGAAATTGCAGTTTCCAAATATTTCAAGCAATGGCAAGTACCTATTCGAATACCACTAACTAAGTTAATCCAGTAGATTTTGATCCTGCTTTATATTGACAAAATCTTCCATCTGCTCAGCTTTCACTCAGGTGTGAAAGAATATAAAGCACTGCATTCTATACCTCTGAGAAGAATCGCCACAAGCGGCAGCCTCCAAAATCTCTAACAACTCCCTAGCCGCTCCAGCGTTCGTTTCACAGCAGAAAGCTCCGCCACGGTAAGCAACTCACCGGAAGCTGCGGAGTTAATGATGCCAGAAATATTCTCGATTCCTGAAAACTTTAACCGCGGAGAAAAAATTCCATCGCCGACTCCGCCGCCTTAGTTTGGCAAAGAAGCCTCTCGCTCTCCTCCCTTGTCCGGCCGAAGGGGATGCAAGCCTTTTGCGCGAGTTTAAATCCCATGGAGGTGGAAGCAAAGGCGGAGAGTAGCTTGCAGGCGGAGCTCCATTCCAGGATCTCCAAACTCTCCAATTGGAGAGCTTCCGAGAGACCTCAACCCGAGAATCATCGTGAGTTGAGCACGAGAGAGACAAGGAAGGCCTCGAAGCTTTGGAGAAGAAAATTGGTAGTTGTCGAGTGCATTAGGCGTGATGAGCAATGGCGTCCATGGATGAGAGTGAAGAAGCTGCTTATCCATCGAAGGTACAGAGAAACGATCTTTCCGTCTGGCTATTTATAGTCTTCCTTGCCAACTTCTTTCAGCGCCTGTTGCAAGTTTTTCAATTTCCTTTTCTTTTTTTTTACTAATTTTAATTTTCTTGACTATACTTTCAAAATGGATAAAAACCCGAAAAGCCTAGTGGTTAAAACCCTAAATTTAAAAAATAAATAAATAATCCTAGCACTGCCGAATGTTAATGCACCCCACTCGCATGCAACTTTTTGTATGGTTGATCATTTGCTTGTCACATCAGTACAAATATATTTTTAGATATGCGAGATGATTGCTAGTTTGTCCTTAATTAATGTTAGATTGTGTCGCAACTCGAACAAGCATGACTAAGTTGCGCTACCTGAATCTAACAAAGGTGTACTCTGAACATATCCGTAAAAATGATAAAAATATGCTATGATATTATCTAGTTTAATTGAGAACTGAAATCTAACTTCGACCCAAAAATTAAACCTAATGCAAACCAATATATCATTCCCTTACAATTCCGCATTAGATCAATATATGTACATGGAATTCCAATGGAATATATACAGCAGAGAAATAAAAACTCAGTCGGAACTCCATAATTTCACTAAAATTACGTGTTAAAAGTCCCAATCGGTTGAGTTTCCGACAAAAAGGATGGGAGAAAGGGTTCGTCGAATAAGAGGATTTCCGTCTGCAACGATTAGAACATTCATCAAGAAGTAAAAACAGCACTGCAAACTCGTTAAGCTAAATCTCAGTTCGTGTGTGTAGTATGGCTAAGGATTTTTTTGGCAATAGCCCCGTGAATATTCTACAGATAAAGGAAGTCTGCAAATGTTGGTTTCAAAATTTCAACAAGATGATTGATTGTCATATAAGAAGGATGGAAAGATTTAGAGAAGCAACTCTTTTAAGATTGGAGGCCAAGGATCTGACATAGGGCGAACATGAGAATTATTCATGATCGAGTCAGATTGAGTGTCGCCAAAATGGGGGATTTTATGAGAAGCTGAATAGAAGATAAATCATTTTGAAGTCGACAAGAAAGGATCTTCCTGGGCAAGTCCTACTTCGATCAATGTACCGAAAATTCGGGTACTAGTTAAAAAGGAGGCAAAATATTAAAGGAAGGCATTATCGACGATGTTAAAAGAAGGAACCATCACTAATACATGTGTATGTGGAGAATGGAGGAAGAGGATGTAAAATCACAGACAATAAATTCATTAAACGGCTTACCGATTGAAGTTTCTCTCGTGAAACAATACTTTCCAGGTCCCGAACCACCTCTGAATTCATCCATTCGATGAAAGGATCTGCTTGCAAGAAAATTTTGAGCCAGCGCAAGAGTGAATAAGTTATGTAAAATCTGACAAAAGATCAAAGGGAAATCAGCTAAATGTTTCAGTAGTTGTAGGAGTATAGAATTATATTTAAGTAACTAAACTTAATGGGATAACTTAATGATCTATTCACTGAGGCAAAGTTGCAGTAATACAATGTTGTTCCCACACAATATCGATTTGTTTTTTTGAGATAGCCTAAAATATTTTACACAAAATAGAAAGAAAACTCTACAAACCATTAATATTTCATTCTCCGGATTGTGTATTTGATATGGCCTGAGCTCTCACACAAGGCACTCATTTGTTTCAAACGACAGTCACAATTCTATCCTTGAGTTGGTTACTTTTGACATATTTTCCTCTCTAATTCCCCAAATTTTACAATTTCTACACATCAATTCCCTTAGTGTATCCTAAACAACGACAATAATCCATCATGCAGCTATTGGCATAAATTGATCGAAATACTGATAATTCTATTTTTATTAACAAAAACAATAGGTGTTGCAACAATAAAATAAAACGTTAAAAATGTTTCCACCGACGTGAATAATTCCAATCTCGTTTATTGCTAATGTCAAAAAATTAAGATTGAAATTGAGGGTTATATGACAGCGAAAGCAATTTTACCTAGATCACTCGAATCCATGTTCCCCCGCACATTGGACAACCATATGCCCATCTGCTAATCCACCAAATTGTATTGTCATTTTGAGATGGTGGATTATTTGCAGCCGATGAAGTAAAAGCTGAAGTTTGCCTTAAACATCTTATGCACTGTGTGAGAGTCATAGAAAAGTTGAATTAGTAGAAAATACAAAAGACTGCAAGTTCAAATCTACACCAATGAAAACATGTGGTGACTTTATGTTGGAATGTCGGAATAAGAACAGACTCCGAAAAGAAAATGCCACATGATTTTAAACCAGGATGAAATCATTTAGACCATCTAGCCCAATAAACAAGTTCGTACGACAAGAAAATGACATGTTCAACTACTCCTTCCATCGATTTTTCAGAGCCAAAAAATATACTACAGGTTCAACTACTCCTATAAATTTTTTAGAGCCAAAAAATATACTACATGTTAAACTACTCCTTCCATCAATTTTTCAAAACCAAAAATATACTATGTTATGTGTCAATAACAGTTCTTCGAAACTTAAACATGCGGCATGCATAGAGATCATTGATACGAGTAGATAAATGTTTATGTTTCATATAATAATTTATTTCACAAAGTTAAGTGCTTGTGCCACACTGTTAAAGAACTCGTATGTAATTGCAGAGAGTTTTGTCTGTGTAAATGAAAATTCTCAAAAACCATAATCATTTGGATGCAGAAATACTAGAAGAGTTTCTTTTATTTATTTTTTTCAAAGATTGCATATGACCATCACTGAAAATTTCTAGCCTTCCAAGAACAGTGCACCAATATGAGCATCCATTTACGATAATCATAAGTTATCATAAGCTATAGAGTAACCCATTTCAAGAACCAGAAAAAATAACAAGAGGGAATTTAAGATCAGACCTTGTACCAAACTCCATCAAGACCAGTCTTCCAGACAGCTGTCACAACATCTCTTCGAGATCCCATTATTCCAAGATATGCTCCAAGCCCAACAGAAGTGTTCAAGCCAAAAGCTGCATCCCTCTCAGACATTCTGCGTTTCCTTGGCCAAAGAACATTTGTTCCAGAATAAACACCATAACTTTCCGGTGAACGATCGAATGTATCTGCAGAATGACTATACTTGGGGGTGTCATCTGTTGGCCCCAGGTCATCAACATCACACCAGGGCCCACCATACATGTTACGCCTGTGCCATTCTTCAGCAGGTGGGTGTAATTCCAATTCCCGGAGTAATAGACCCGCTGCATCAGCTCCTCTTGGCCTGGGCATATTCTACACCAGTGGAAAGAGCAAAAAGGAAAGAAAAACTAAATTATAAGAAACAAAGTAGTCGAATATTTACAAGTTCTATTTATATTTTTTTCTGCATTGTAAATACCTACATTAGGTGTTTTCCTTGTTTCTGGAGTAGATTTGGGTGATCTCATATTTAAAAGATCTGAGATGAGTTGTACATTTGTTTTTATAGATACGTTAAGATATAATTGTAATTTTCCTCCAAAATAGAGAATTTGAATGAAAATTTCATTTCTCCCCAAGCTGTTTCAGAGCCAGTGTGAAGAGTGATTTTTGAATAGGTATTTTATTCCTAAATCAGATCCATTCATTGACAAATAACAATATTAAAAAATCATAGAGCAAGAAAAATGGAGTAACAAGGTTGATCCATCGAAGTACTTTTACTCTCACTAAAAGATAATTAGGAACCCAATTGACTAGCTAATAATATATTTCATTAGTATCTGAACATGCACAACGCATGAGCATTGATCAGCCAGGCAACTGTCAATGATAACTACGAAAAACCTCACAATCAATGAATGGCAATAGCAAGGCACCTCAACCACTGATTTCATTGGCCAGTCAATATCCCTCTTTCTCCCTTTCTTCAGCTTCTCATTCATTTTTTAAAGTTGAGACATTATTAAACACTGTTTTAGATACAAAGGATCCGGAAGACACCTATTTTGGGATACTTAGATCTTTCATAACCAAGTTTCCACTGGTATGCACCTAGTTTGGGATTAATTTAAATGGCATACAGTTGCATTTAGAAAGTGTGAATTTTTTATTGAAACAAAATTTAAGAATACAATGATGAACGAACTTGTGTATACGATGAACTTGTTGATGTTTCATACTCGTATTGATACATAAATTTAAATGAATTTCTACACAGTATTATGTATTAAGTTTCTAGTCATGAATTCATACTTACCTCCAATCTTTATTACTCTAGTGAAGGTAAATTAATAACCCTGCATTGTTAAATTACTTAATTTGAAATCACGATCTTAGGATGCTTATTTTCGTTTTGTTGAATTCAAACCCACTCATACATGCATTTTTAACATGAATTGATACGCAAGCATCATACCTGCATATGTGGTCCAAGAGAGGCTTCAACAACTTCTGGAAGTACCGTGTAATTCCCATCAATGTAATGCAGGCGTACTTGGATGTTATTACTTCCAACCTGTGAAGTAGGTAAAGGATGTGCGAGGACAGCTGTTCGCCGACAGAGATCCATAAGTATGAGGAAAAGGACTTTTACCTACAGGAAACACATCAGCTTTTAACTAATAAAATCAAATCATAAACATCATCTTTGACGCCTATACACTGTATGTAAAGGGCTCCAACTATAAAATGATTTGAAGAGTCCAGAGAAACAACATTTTACCTCCTCGAAAGTGTATCCTTGACCAGCATTTCCAGTCCCAAGTCTTAACCTTCCAGCAGTTCCTTCTTCACCACCTTTTACTCCATTTACAAGTTGCTGAGCACGAGGTGCCTGAATATCATCTGACTTGACTATGTTTGAAGTGGGTTTAGATGAGACGGAGCTGACCTCCTCCATCTTTCCACCAAGCTGAGGTTTCTGAATGTTCCCATCAGTATTCTTCTGCGAATTATTTATGTAACGAGGAAACTGTGTTCGACGAAAGAAAAAACAGAAAAGCAGCAACTGGCATAATCTATGTAAGAAATGGCAATCTCCAATAAGGCGAACTGCTGGTGTTCCAGGAAATGTTCCTGTGTTTATGCTTATTGGCATTAAGGTGGATGGACCACTAATAGGATTAGGAGCCGGATTAGAGACACCATCGCCAGTGCTACTAATCTTAGCAATTGCACCTTGCACCCAAGCTTGCATCTGTGTGTTTCCCGTGGAACTCGTGGTACCATTTTGACCACCTGCACACACATTGTACTTTTAGAAGTTAAAATAAACCAAAGGTTTGATTAAAATTGGGATAAACAAAATAGCAAAGAGTTCAGAGCACAGAATTTGTCTTCAAAGAACTAAGATAAATGCCTAAAGCAATAATCCAAAAAATAAGGTTCATAAAAGTTCTGGCTCGTAAGTTGTACATGCCATTGAACATGGCCATACTAAAACTTGAACGCAATTTTTGAGATGAACTAAAAAAACCTTCTGTAAAAGATTTCACAGGAGGGATGAATATACAAACCCTGGCTTGTGGCAGGAGAGACAGAACTTTGAGTAGGACTAGCCACCATATTCCTATTACTGCCTGAACCAGCAGTAACAGCGTGACTTGCCAGTGTTCGACAAAAACTAGCATAACGCCGCAATCTTGTGATAAAATGTGAAGCCAGATCAAGGACAGCATCAACATAAGCCTGCATGATGGTATGGTATTACTTGCAAAACCTATATCAAAGAAATAATTAATTATAACTAGATCTACAAATAAGGAGACAGCATCCTCCATTCCATTAGTAATCCCATTGACGGGCAAGATTCTAAGCTCTCAAAACTAAATTATTGACAGAACAGATACTTTTTTTATCAGCGCCTTCAAGTAGCCTATACCCAAAGATAAATACAAGAAGTTTTATTTGCCAATAAAAAAATGCAATAGGACTTTACTCCAGCGCAAGTAAAACACTTCAGTATAAAGCATCTGATAAATGTATGAGATAACAAGATAATTACACATACCCACATAACACTAAAAACGTACCTGGATACAGGGAACTAATGCTGCTTCAACAGCCATTGCTTCAGGATCAATGCTAGACAACGTCTCACCGGAGGCAAGCCAAGGTTCAGGTATTAAGGCTGAAGGATTTACAAGCGCAGACTCAATACCCTTCCCCAACATATCCAGCAGCAACCTTGCTTGCATATCCAGAACCATTGCTCTGACTTCTTGGGCACTCGTACCTTCAAGCAATCGGCATTTTATCCTATCTAGGCTCTGTATTACAAAACAAAAGTTTCACCATTAAAGTCGGGCACAAGAAACGAGTGAAGCTAGAACAAAGTAAACGCAGCCATTTATTCTCAAAAGTGAAGTTAAAAAACATTAGCATGAATTCATTTCAGTAATATATAAGACATAAATCTCGTCATCTTTTTGCTTCTCTATGTTAACTCTCTTAAAAATTATAATGTGGACTGTTCTATTAGTGAGATAGGGTTAGTAGAATAAGAATAATGAAATGAGGTAAGAAACAGTTGACAATAGGGGAGAGAGAATAAATCAAGTAGAAAAAGATTGACAGAGAATGGCTTCATTAAAAAAGCAACATAAAAAAGATAATCTTGATCATTTAATTCAGAGACAACCCATATTAGGGTAATATTGAAGATAGTTTAGGATGGGAAGAGCCAAGGGACTTACTGGACCATACTGCTGTCTGTGCTGACTAGAAGGAAGAGAATGAAAATCTGCATCCAAGACTGCAATAACGCTATTTAAAGAAACTGAAACAAAAAAAAAAGACATTTTTGTCAGCAAAAGCACTCTCAACATTCTTTCTTGAAAAGATCACTTGTAAGAAAACCTCCTATAAGAAGTCAAGATATTAAGAAATTTCAATCGAGTTCCAAAACATACATATATATAAATAACTTTACATAATTGAGCAAAAACACTCTAAACTTTCTTTCCCGGCAGATCACTAGTCAGAAAACTTCCTATAAGAAGCCAAGATATTAAGAAAATCTTCAATTAACTTCCAAAACATATAACTAAATAACTGTAAAACATATTACCAATGCCATCTTCAGAAGCGCTTTGTGTACATCCGACAGCATCCCACCAATCAACTCCAACCAAAAGGCTCCACCAAAATCTGCACACAGAAGATTTAAGTCAGCGTTACCAGATAGAAAACTGTATAAATCTTGTAGTAACCTAATCATACTATATTAAAGAACACATACAAGCAACTAAGTTATGAAAATTATCAAAAAATTTGAACTACCTTTCAGAAATTAAACGTTCCCAAGTTGATGAGTTGGTCTTTGTTTGATTTCTTGGAACAGCTGGTGGAAGGACACGTATTATCTTCAACAAGGTAGAGTCCTGACTAGTGTCATGCCAAACAGAAGCAGAACAGCAACTTGTAGAGGAGAAGGCAGGAGCAGCAATAGCAGGTCCAACACTGATCTGATAATTATCAACAGGAGAAAAATTCGGTCCAGAAAAAATGTGTACGCCGCCACACAGCAAAGCGACAGCAATCTCACCCCCATGAGCAGAATAGACAATTCTAGCCAGCATTCTAACATCACTTGGCAGATCAAAGGGATCAAAACTGACTCTTTTGGATTTCCCATTGCTGCATTCAGATAACTTTTGTACATCAGCTGCTTGTACAGTGGAAGTCGATTGATGAGATGTAAAGTCACTAGTTGGTGCTATGCTTGTGTCAACTTTGGACAGCCAAACTGTATGCATGGGTGGCTGACCACCAAAACTTGAAGTAGGATTTCCAAATATTTGATGGAGGACGACAGGCTGAAGTGACGATTCCCAGCGTTGGACTCTCCATCCCGTAATTGAAGGACCCTCGTCAGGATCATATGGGGACATGTATTGTCCTGCAATCGATTGCTTCAATTCTTTATATTAGGTATACGTCTAACCTAGAATGAATATGACTAAAGATTATGCAAGAGCCATATGTTGCACACAATAAATTGTAACCAGAAAATATAGCACATCTGCATTTTATACATAAAGTTTGACATGAGTCCGACTAACAATTCTTTGTTTCACTTGTACTCTTGAAACCAAAAAATGTCCAAACACAATCTTCAAAAATGGTCTTGTTTGAGACATTGAAGTACCAACAAAAAGTGGCCCGTCAAAACTAAATATGTTGTACAAAAGGAAGATATTATGAAATTTTTTTCCTTTGATCTATGACGATATCATTGTACAAATAGGGTTACTTGGCAACATAAGCAATTCCTTCAGCATTGAGGTAGCAAGATCCAATGAACCACAAATCGTTCTATCAGAACCAAAACTGAACTTGGGATTGATCTCAATAAAAGAAAAGCTGATAAAAATCAATATCAATGGCCAGTGTGTGAACTGATGTATTTAACCCACATCCATAGCTTTTGCTGAGTTAGCCAGCCATTTTATACATATTTCTGACGACTAACATCAAGCAATGCAGAAGGTCATTCGTAGCAAACCCAAATGATACAAAGAATTACCCCAAATTAATGTTAGATTTGGAAACCATCAAAATCAATTAAGAATATTCCTTCCTCAGTAAGAATCATAAAAACATATAATTTCACACTCTCCTTACCATCTTTAATAACACGCCCTTTCTTAAACAGACTTGAACTAACAAGAACTGGCTTTATCAATACATTATGCAATGTTGCGCACCAAATGGATGTGGAATCTGGTAGTCTTCAAAACTGTAAAAGGAACTTGCAAACACAAGAACAGCACACACACTACACCTAATCCACAAATCCTCCACAGAAGACTTGGCTAAACTCTAAACAACTTCATTCGTATTTTCGAAAGCTACCAACAAACAGAACAACCAGACCACTTAAACAAACCAGTCACCATTTATTGTCTTTGTCACTATGGACAACAAAATCACAAAAAAGAGTAAATCAGCCCTACAAAATAAACGTACGCGGCAAATCAAGCAAATCACATTTCTCTTCTTTTGTAGCATTTACCAAATAACCCTTGCTCAACTGAATTATGTGCAACATTACTCTCCCCTTTGACTCCGACCTTGTCCTCAACGTGGGGAGGGGTAGTCCCTTCTTGGAGATGAATCTCGTGGTTTTTGAATCGAGCAGGAGGCAGGCCGCGGCACTCCGTCAAAACAATCGGGTGTGCAGCCTGTAATCGGTCAAATAAATCCTGTGTGTCCTTGGCCTTCGGTAACTGCCCATTATTTTTCACCGATTGGACTTCCACGAAGAAACATTGATCTCCATGGTTGTATAATTTTGTCATGCCCTTGAGCGAAATTTGCTGAATGTTCAGAATAGGTTCCCCGATTAGAGTGTAAACAGAGCCGTGGACCTTAAACTTTAGCCAAAGTTGTTGGAAGTTGGCTTGGAACGTTCCCAATTGATGGAGCCAGTCCATTCCGAGCACCAAATCCACACTCGGTATTGGGAAAGGGACACAGTGATATCAAATCTCACCCCCTGCAAACTAACCGGTATATTCAGGCAGACGAAGCTTATCATCATGCTGAATCCATCTCCTACCTTTACCGGAAAAGCAGAGGTCTGCTGTTACTGTAAACCCAGCCTTTCTATCGAATTTTTGTTGATACGAGGAGCTTGCCCCTTAATCGATTAGTGCCACAATTTCCTGGTCCTGAATAGCTCCTCGCATTTTAAAAGATCTGGCTCCATTAACCCCTGCCAAAGAAAACAAGGAGAGCTCCGGTTGGAACATCATTAGCCCTTCACCGTCCTCCCTGGGGTCCTTGTGAAGCTCAGACTGTGGTTGCTGCAAGTCTTGCTCTTCTGTAGTTTCTTCTTCTGTTTGGGCCTCGAATATTTTCAAGGTACCCTTGCAACGATGTCCCGGTTCCCACCTATCTCCACAGCAGAAACACAAGTTGGCTTCCCGCCTCCGTTGACGCTCAGCCCGAGGAATTACCGGCGGTGCACGAGTAGAAATTCCATCCGCCGGGGCAATGGTTTCTTCCGCCCGCGTACCCGGCGTCGCTCCTGGACGAATTCCACCTCTCCCAGCACCCCAATCTCCCTTGGCCGTAGATACCCAATTCGATGAACCAATCGTTGCACTAATTACACCAATGCCTGGGTCTGTTGGGTTATCTCTTCTAGCGGGCTTATTCATCAGTTTATTCTCATACGAGAGGGCCAACATTAGGGCTCCGTAGACATTACGAGGTCTCATAATCCGCACGTCATCTTGCAGATCGGTAGAAAGCCCATTCAGGAAAGCCCCAAGAGTCGTTTCCCGATCCATCCCCCTTATGTGGGCCGCTAGGGTTTGAAACTTATCCCCGTAATCTTCCACACTTCCAGTCTTTCGTAGGCCCATCAATTGCTCTTGAACCGACTTGAAGTCCTTGGGTCCGAACCTCAGCCCCAAGGCGTGTCTAATGTCCTCCAAGCCCAGATTGGGCTCTTCTTCACACAGCCAGTCATAGAAGTCTCAAGCTCGGCCCACTGAAAAATCTAATAGAACTTGGGCCTTGTTCTGGGGAGGGATTTGCTCAACCCGAACAAATCTGTCAGCCTTTTTGCACCAGGACTCCCAGTCGTCCGCGTCGAACAACGGCAGCTCCGCCCTAGGCCATGATGTGCCACGACACTCGGGCCCATCGGACCGAGCATTTTATACTAACTTGGTTGCTCATTTTGTAGGGAACATTATCATGGAGACACCCTCGGAGTTAGACCAAGACCGGCCGAGAACGTGCATCACATGGCACCCCGAGCCGAACACCAAGGANACCCGGCTACAACCAACGGCAAACAATCCCATGATTCTAGCGCCATATCACCGATCCGCGCCTTCAAGATCCTTCACGATCCTAGACGTCCAACGTGATCGACGGCTTACAATTCTTACGTAGTATTTTCCTTTTATGTTTTTGTCTATTTAAGAGGCACTTAGCCTCCAATGAACTTAGTGAATTTTTATCAATACAAGTGCTTCAAGCCTTTTTGATAATTCCCTCAAATCGTCGATCCTTCTCCGGTGCGTCATATCCGGCCAAGTCTTCGACAACCCTCGTCCGTGAACGGTGCGTCATATCCGAACACGAACTAGGTCTACCTTTCTAAACACTTAGATTGCTCGAGTGTTTAGATCGACCGCCTCATTACCCCCTAAATTCCATCCCGTTCTCCGAGCCATCAAACCTCCGCCACCACCGATTCCGGTACATCCACTACCCTCCGAACCACCTCCGTTTTTATCCGTGCCATCACCATATTTACACCTTCAATCCACCTTATTTTCATCCCATTATACTTCCGCGCCTCAACTCTACAAAACGCCCGACCATATTTTCCGACCGCCGTACGCATCGCCTCCTCCGGTCACGCGCACGGCCATCTTCCGACCACGGTGCGCCGCTCATCGATTGACGGTACATCAGGCCATCCATCACCTCCAGACCGCCGATGGAAGTCTGCCAGACTCCTCCCCTCCACGAAACTGGGTGGCGATCCCTGAAGAGACTATTGTCCTGAATCTCCCTGTAGTCATCTCTCTTGAACCCCTCTTTCTGTGCTTGAAGAGTCGACCTTCGATCCTCACCCTCATCGGGGAGTTGATTGAACTTACTCGGCCCTGGATCAGGCGGAAAATTAACAGGCGCCTTCCCCTTCAGATTGGTCGAAGACGATGCATGAGCTTCGCCTCCCGCCGAACGTTCGTAGGCTGTGCGGAGAAATGCTAAATCCGCCATAAGCTACGGTAACCCCCTTAACCTTTCTTCAACAGTTGATAGTTTCTCTTCCAACTTGTTTAGTTGTTCCGTATGTTTCCCCACAACTCCTTTCATTTCCTGCATTTCTTTCTCAAACTCCTCCCTCCTTTCCTCTCTGTTCGATGTTTTAGTCATTGATCAAAAGCGTGGCTCTGATACCAATGTTGCGCATCAAACGGAAGTGGAATCTGGTAGTCTTCAAAACTGTAAAAGGAACCTCCAAACACAAGAACAACACGCACACTACACCTAATCCACAAATCCTCCAAAGAAGACTTGGCTAAACTCTAAACAACTTCATTCGTATTTTCGAAAGCTACCAACAAACAGAACAACCAGACCACTTAAACAAACCAGTCACCATCTATTGTCTTTGTCACTATGGACAACAAAATCACAAAAAAGAGTAAATCAGCCCCACAAAATAAACGTACCACAAAATAAACGTACACAGCAAATCAAACAAATCACATTTCCTTTCTTTTGTAGCATTTACCAAATAACCTTTGCTCAACTGAATTATGTGCAACATGCAATTCCTAAAATAACCTGATGATTATTTCCTAGCAGAAGCCCTGATGTCATAAATTGAGAATTCTCTGCTCCCAATAGGAAATATCAAAAATTGCCGTAAAATTAGCAGCTCATAGAAGCAAATAATAAGTAGCCACAAGATCAAGAGCTGGAACATAATTTTCAGGATTATGGCTCGTATATTTGAGAGCATTAGGATGCAATTCTAAAAAAGTGCTTTAGCAAGTAGTAAGTTACTCCTCAACTGATTTTATACCAGATAACTCGCTATAAATCATATTAGCATGATTACTAAAATCTATACAACAACAAATGGAGAAAATTAGAGAAAGCAAGCAAACCAATCCTTATTAGTTATAATCACAAGACACAGCCCAATGTATCCTGATAACACTACTCTAAAAAGGAGTTGCAAATCAGGTTCCACAACCAAAAACATAGAAGAAATATATGAATCACATACATTCAAGATCAAGAAGCAATTAACGCAAACAATTTTAAGCATTCTATATTCAATTACCTTCTACAATCACAACTGCTATGACAGAACCACCATGAGTCGGATCAAAGGCGACTGCAGTAACACCAGAACCCCATGTAGTTGTTGCGGCAGATTGAGCTGCTGCCTCTGGACTCACATATGCTGAAAAATTGGAAACTGGTGAACAATAAAGAGGTACCATGTCTCCATGACTTGTTTGTTTTCTTCCTTGTTTAGCCTCAGATAACAAGAACTCTTGCCAGCTAAACAGGTATGCCGCCAAAGGGGCAAAACCTACCCAATTAGGAGGACTCAGGGGAGAAACACCATTGCTGGTGCTTGTTTTTGGTGTTGCTTGAAATCCATTTCCAGGGCCAGGAGTAACCTCCCAAACAACAACAGTGGAAGGATTAACAATAGGAACACCAGCCACGTGCATGGCACCATCATCAGTTATGATAGCATCAGCGGCCATGATTCCACTCGGTCCAGCACCCAAAAGTCCTTTGCTTGTATGAAACCACTTGGGCGCTGAGTTACTTTGATTGGAAGGCCACTGGGACCAATGGAGCTGAAGAGACCCTGATGAGAAGACTGAACACACACACAGAAAATTGGGCCACCTAGCTATACCACAAACGAATAAGCATTAGATTGAACAAGGTTGCGCTGCATCTTATTCCTGTCAGTCAATTTAATTTCTTAACCAGAATATCAATACTTCAATTAATCACATAAAATGAAGAATTCATAAACACAGAAAACTATCACCGGGTGCGACAATTGGTGGACATAAGTGATACAAAACATTTGGATTATATAGTGTTTCATCGTTCATAACATCAGAATGATCACTTAAAGGTAGATCACTGATATATCTCCAATCAGATAGTGCATTCTTTTCTCATAACATTTCATTTCTTATCAGAAGAAAAAAAAAATAGTCAGAGATATAGTTATTAGTGTTACATTTCCAGCTGAATCCTAAAATCTATTCCACCGTGTAGTTTATAATTTCTCTCATTTTTTATGGGAAACAGAACTCTTGGCTGACAAAAAAAGAGTCATAGCATAGTAACTGAGAAAGGCTCAAATCATATAATAACTTGGCATGATTTGGGTCACAAAAAGTCAACATATTTGACACCCACTCTGCACATTTTCCATTATACATAAATAATGCAAAAGTATCATAGTACGATGTTTGATAAATTTCAGAAGGAAAAGAAGAAGACAAATTTCGTTTCCTATCTAAAGAAAAGCTTAATAGCTGTCTACGTTTATTTCAGACATGACAGAGATCTTTTTGATATAAGAATTACAACAGTGAAGCATAAACTGAAACAACTATCTGCTAGCATCTCATTCTCTTCTTCCAAAAATCAAAATGTACACGCCTAATTTGATGAGTCAACTGCAAATCTAAGCACTTAATAATATACAACTCCTAATCACAAAAGAAATAACAGAGATGACCACGACCATGTCCTGTGTTCTAAATTATTGATAAGTTATAACACGACATGACAAAAAGTGTCCATGTGATTCATCAGCGCGAGACCTATGTTTTGAAAGCAAAGAACCAACCTGAAAATTTTGATTGCTGTGAAAGAAATTTTTCCTCAAAAGTTGACTTGGAATTTGCAGAACTGGATTTTGAGGAAAGCCACCTATACTGATGTTTTAAAGGAGTTGAGCAGAACTTAGAAATCCAACATTATAAGAAAACAAAGCAACAACTTCAAAATTAACAATTCTGTTTTAAATAAATAATAACAATAAGAATAGTAATAATCAACAGCAATGCATATGATAAACCAACAGATGATGACTCAAAGGGTAAGCACATAAAAAGAAATCCATGAAATGCAGCTTGCTATGATATGCTCTATTTGCTTCATGTGGCAAATTTCCATTTTGTCAACCAAATTGAGATGTAAAAACAATTAAATTCCAAGTTATATTCCAGATAATGTTTTTCCCAATAAAAAAAAAGTTTATGCAAAAGTGAGCCTTGAAGCCTTTTCACAATAGTGCAATATTCTGCATCCTTTCTTGTTACAAGATTACTTCCTATGCCTCAATATCAAAGTCAAAATCCATTCCATCATGACAAAAACAAACACTGCGAATAGGAAGTAAATCATTAACGTTACTGAACATAATAAAACTGCAAAATAACCAAGAGAAATCATCAGAGCTACAATTATGGCTATCTAAACAATTGTTACATACCGGAGAACCCCCAGAAAGCCACTTTGTAACAACTGCAATATCCTGCCGCCATTCATGTTCTAGCTGCCAACAGCTAGCATCACGAACAAGGTTAGCAGGCCCCTGCATGAATGAATTGAATTGAAGGAAATGAAAGCACTGCACATTAATGAAAGAATATGACACATCAAAAAATAACACAAAAAGAAAGAATAGTGAACAATAAGACTATGCACATACAAAGACCGCTAAATCCAAGATTTTTTTCTTGCCCTGAGAAGGGAGTCTAGTTCATAAGCATAAAAATGAAAATCCCAGGGGAGATTACCTGAGATGGTTGGGTCCAGATGGTTACCCTCCCATGGAAGTTTGCAATTAAAAGGGCACGAGAACAAGACGTGGGGGACCATTCAATAAATTGAACAGAATCCCTTGGGGAATCTGAAAAAAATAGTAGGAAAAAAAGTATTATTATGTATCATCATTAAGTCTCAAGCAATACAATTTTTTACGTAAAATAAAAAATAAATGTTCAGTTTCCATTTTTAGATTTAGAAGAGCCTCTTTTAAGTTTCATACTAGTATAAAATAACACTACTCAACCTTAATCTAAGCATTCTCGAATAGTATTATTGCATCAGGTAAATCCCACAATGAGCAGAAAACTATTAATTTCAAGATTGAACAAAAAGTATGAGGAAGATAAATGATAAAGATACATCAAAAGAAGAAACAAGAGAAAATAACAAAACCAGATAATTTGGAAAAGTTTTAGAATTGCTCAGTGGGTGTATGTGTTGCGCCAGCAATACGATAAAATACCATACCTGCTGTGACATTAAAAACAGCACATTCAGTTGGTCGTTCAGGAATCACAACATGAATGGGGATCCAAAATGGCGGGTTTGCATTGGAACTGGAAAGTGAAGACATATTATCGTATTTTCATATCAAACTTGCTGATAAATGAAGCAAGATGGTCATTTGCAGATAGAATGACAATGAAAAAAAAACAGAAGATCAGAGCCCCTTTGTAATCAACGTACATGGTTGGGGATGAACATGATAACCTTATAGATCAAACAAATAAGTCCACAGGAAAAATCAAATATTTTCAAACGTTTCAAAAAACATTAAATAGCAGAACGCAAATTTGTAATAGTTGGAATAGTCACATGGTCGTGGTGGTGAGGCAATAAACTCCTTTCTGCTTTTTGGGGGAAAACTGCACACCTTGTACTCAATTACAAGGAAGTTTAATTGGATAGAAAATAAATTAAACCAGTTTTTAAGAAACCTCGTCTCTGATTTTGAATTATCACAATTCAGAAAGATCCTACAGGATGATTGTCATCAGTAATCATAAATGTGTAATAAATGAAAACACATAAAAAAAAGTGAAGTTTGGAAAAATATACTGAAACCTCAACTATCTTTACATCAATCTATCGGCATATATTAAAACTCGAACCAAATAAATAAGTCGGTTCAAAAATGCTTCCAAGATATGCAATCACAAAGAAAATTAAAATATAACAATTGGTATTGCAAGGACAATTTTTTGTATTACGAAGCTCAGATAATTAAATTTTATAAGAGATGCACATGTACTCTAATTTTACAACCAGGAATAATGACTTAAAATGCTAACCTTGGAATTCTGGCACATGTTTCGGATGCGCATGCTATAGCATTCAGCTTTCCACACCATGCAACCGCACTAAGGAAAATAATCAAGATGAAGAATTTTATTTAGCTACACAGTTGTAGTTACCATTCATGGTAAAATCATAATAAATTAAACCAGAACTCCAGTCAACAAGACTGGAGCTTTGATCTGACTAGTAATATCAAGCTCGTGTCGAAGGATGGAATTTGATACTGACAGAAATTGATCGTTCATTATACAAGAGTGTTGTGAGATGTGTTAGTGGCATAAAGTTGAAACCAAGATGCATAAGAAACTCTATGAGAATTCAATGATTTTTTCTTACTCTTGGACATAAATAGGCTAACTCTGAAGCATAAGCAACTGATAAAGTTTCACCTGAACAATTATAGCACAACTATCATTCCAGTACACTTTGGGACCAATTTTTTCAATGGACTACTTCGTATGGTTCAGATTTCATGATCTAAACTTGGTAAACGATGAAGACCTCCATTATCAATAACAAAAAAATCATCAATTAAAGCAAGTAACTTCGCCTATTTCAACTCTCCAACGTGTGCAGACATGAATCCGAAAAAATCTGCAAATCTCATAGCCAGTGGACGTGAGTTCACAACAAAATTACCTAAAATTTCGACAGAGCTCCGGAACACTCATTTTGTGCAGCAAATTGGACTTAGGCTGCTTAAGCCTGATACAGAAGACATTGGCGGGACTAGCAGAGTCCTCCTCCATCTGATCGTCGAGTTTATCAGCTAAATCCAATTCAACAGTGACACCTTCAGAATTTTCCGACAGTTTCGTAGCGTCAAGAGACTGAGCTACGATTTCATCCTCCTCTTCCTTCGCAGTAGAAGCCTGATTCATTGCACAGAAAGTAATCCCTAGTTTATATATAAAGGAAGAGAAAGGGAAAAAATGTGAAGTGGTGGAAAGTCGCAGTCGAAGATGACAGGTAGCACTGTAGAGAGAGCGAGAGAGAGAATCGCATTTTGATTGGATTTGAACCCGGATTTGGGGAATTGGGTCGGGTGGGTTTATGCCTTGTTCTAGGGTTTTAGTGGACAATGACGCAAAAGGACTAAACCGTCATTTTCTTCAAATGAAAAATTGACTCGTGTGTTAAAAATTGTCATCAAAATGAAATATTTTTAAAAGATATTTTAAACTTATAATTATATCCATTAATATATAAACTTTATTCATTTGACAACTCGAAGTTTAGAGCATTATTGATAGTTAATTTCATATTAAGTTTGTCAATTATTTTTATTTATTTTTAAGTTTATTATAATTTATTTTAGGGAAAAATGTTTTTAATGACCTGTACTCTGGGGTAAATTACAGATATTAGAACGAACTAAAAAACGTTCAATCCAATACCTTCAACTATGAGGAAAATACGATTTTTATCTTTCGTCAATTATTCCGGTTAATTTTAACCTGAATCGACCACTTGCAAAGCACGTTTGTTATTGTTAAAGCATAAACACGTTTGTTATTGCATAGTTCAAGGTATTTTCACGTTAAACGTGCTTTGCACATGGTCGATTCAGGTTAAAATTAACCGGAATAATTGACGAAAGATAAAAATCGTATTTTCCTCATAGTTCAAGGTATTGGATTGAACGTTTTTTAGTTCGTTCTAATATCTGTAATTTACCCCATAGTACAGGCCATTAAAAGCATTTTGCCCTTTATTTTATCATTATGACGATTGAGAGCAAGAACAGTAAACTCAAAAAATTTAAATTTAAATATTATAATATTTATCAATAATACTCTGAATTTCAAATTCAAAATTGATTGAATTTAAAATTTATAGTGTAATAAGAAAAATATTTATACTTTTAAATGTTAATTAATAAAATAAAAAATTTAAGATATTAATAAAAAAAATGATAAAGGATATTAGATTAATGAAAAGTTATATCAAAATAGACGCCGACAATGCTCTAAATTTTGAGCTAGTTAATTATTGAGTTAGAATTTCAAAAGCATCACGAAAAAATATTAATATTTTGATAATTGATGATAATTAAAAATTCAATATGCCAATGAAAAAAAAACACCACTAATTGTAAATAATTATCTTTTAATTAAGTACTAAACATTCTTGGATTCAAATTGTTGATGCATATGGCCACAATCAAACAAACCGGTTTACTAAACAATCAAACAAACCGGTTTAGTAAGGTGAGTCAGAATTTGGCAAGGCGTCGGGGACGAAGAAGTCCGCAATCGCCGAACACCGCAGGAAGCCTGCGAAAGGAGGACTTCTCGCCGCGAGTGAAAAAGAGTTGCGCTTCAATTTTCAAAGCAACTACTGATTGATTGGTTGAATCATTTTCCTTCGTTCGTCTCGGATTTGCTCAGCTCAGATCTGTTCTTTTGTGGAGTTTTTCTGTGGATCGCCTTAATTTATGCTTCGAAATCGTGTTACTGAGTTTCGATACTCGAGTTGATTTTATCTTTCGACCGACGGATGTGTGATTTTTAGTTATTTATTGAATAGGCTTGTTGTTCTATAAGTGTCAAGAGCTCGCCTGTTTGGGCATTTATTTTCATGTCTGGAACTTCATTGTTTGATTTTAGAGAACCTTTTTTCGGCTAGAAAATTCATTGTGTTATGTTTCATAACGAGCTATTATGATTATCAGTCCTTTGTATTTTCTGATATTTTGTACATACAACTTACAAGGGATGAATGATAAAAAAATGAGGTTTCACCTTCTTATTCAGATACTATATTTTTCTGATCAATTCCTATCAGTACTAAATTCTGTACATTTCGCTCCATGTACGACTTCTAAGCTTCCTGGTTGAATTACTTTTGTTTCTTGAAATTGTAATCCTACTTCTTCAGGTGCAAAGTTAGCTAGAGTCAAGCATACAAAGAACGATGGCAGACTTGGAAAATTTGCTGCTGGAAGCTGCAGGAAGAACGAATGCATCTGGGAGAAACCGACACTCCCTCCCATCATCTGGAAGACGACGAGATGGATCTTATTCTGATGGTGGAAGCGACTCTAGAGACAATGACTCTGATGATGATCCTGGTTATCCTAGCAATAAACCATCAGGATCTCAGGTCCCATCAAAGAAGAGGTTGGTTCCCACTGAAAGAGAAGATCTGGGAAGCCAGGAAGAACGTGATGACGGAGATGTTGAGTCTGATCATGAGGGTGAGAGCAGAGATGAATCAGATGTTGGTGATGATCTGTACAAAAATGAAGATGACAGGAGAAAGCTTGCAGAGATGTCTGAACTTCAAAGAGAGATGATCTTGTCAGACAGCTTCTAAGAAGAACAATAAAGTTATATATGAAAAATTGAAATCGAAGAGGGAGAAAGGAAAGGCAGCACCATCTAGAAAAGATGCTCCATCTCTCCCATCATCTCGCATTCGGTCTTCGGCTAGATCTGCTGACCGAGCACACTTTTGTCTACTCAACACTTTTGTCTACTCGGCAGCTATGGTGAAGCAAAATGTTGCAAGAGAAAAAATCAGCCTCCTCGAGACCTCTGAACATTAGCTGCCGAGAAGGATCGTTTGAGGAGAGAGACGGACGTTGCGCAAAGCAAGAACGACGAGGCGAAAATCGAAAGAATAAAGTCAAGGTTACAAAGATTAGACGCATCGTGCAAAGCACAAGAGAAAGATTCGAAAGTTGTAAGGTTGTCTGAAATGAACAGAAGGAACATTGAGAACTTCAAAAATGCATCAGGAAATAGATCAGCAAATCAAGCAGAGGCAGGAATGGCAGCTACAGCAGCGGCCTTAGAAGCCGCAGCCGATGCCGGAAAGTTGGTCGACACCAGTGCTCCGGTGGATCGAGGAATGGAATCGAATCTCATGTACAATTTTGAGCTACCAATTTCATTGCCTCTACTTCAGAAATACGGGGGACCGCAGGAGCTCAGGCGGGATTCATGGCAAGAAAGCAAAGAATCGAAACAACGGTGGGACGAAGAGTTCCGGAAAACGACGGTAGACGAGGAGGGCTTCTCTAAAGTATCATCACCATATGCACTCCGGCACAGAAAACATCCGTTCGAAGTCGGTTGAGAAAACCGGAATCTGCTGACTGGACAGGTAAGATCTGGGTGTCCAGATTCTGGTTTTAGATACATTCAAACTGGGAACTAAATGCAGAGGGTGAATCTTACTTGTTTCCTGGATTTTTGGAAAGTTGATTATATACAACCGTTGGATTGGTGAATCCGACGGCGATAATTGTGTCTGGAACTTGTACATGTTACAAAAAACTTGATAGGGTTTGTATTTGAATGATGATTGCTGACAGGATTTCACGTGTTGTGGAAGATGCTCCTAACTCTGTTCTTGATTCGTGCATTCATTACTCGTTTAATGAATTTATTTTTGGATAATTTATGTTTGAATAATTATTAATTTATTTTTATTAATAATTATTAACTCTGTTTGGATAATTATGCCTTCAGATTAGGTTAAAGTATTGTTTAATTTAATGGAATATTTAAAAAATTAAATCAAAGGTGTTAATTGAAAAATGTAAAAATTTTGAGCCTTAAATCATTCTTAATTAATATTAAAACTTGTATGCTTGGATCTGTCTCTCTCTCCTCTTTAGTTTCCCCGCCATCGCCATTAAAACACTCTCAAAACCTGCAAAAACTACCCGCTACCCAGATTTCTTCTTCTTCTTCTTCTTGGAATATGAGCTTAAGAGCATCCAATTCCAGACTCCATCTGCTTCTTCTTCAATTACAGTTTGCAGAGAAATCTGCTGTCGATTTTCTCCATCGTTTACCCACCCCCATTCTCGCTCTCTTCCTCCTATTTCTTCTCCTCTATAATGCCTTCTCCATCTTCTCCGTTCACTTCCCTCTCTCTTCTCGACGGTCGCCGGAAATCAGAACGCTACCCTTTTCTCCTTTTCCCAAGTCTAGCTCGAATCTCACTTCCTCTGTAATCACTTCTCTGAAAGAACAAACCCCACCTCAAATACGTTCCCTGTTCGTTTCTGCAAAAGCGTCTAGAAAAGCCCGAAAACACAAGCGACGTCTCAGAAGTCTCCCCTCCGAGTCGCCGGAGAATAGTTTCTCCGACAGAATGAAGGTTTTTTTGGCTGCCAATTCCTGTGCTCTTAAATTTTTTATGATCTGGATTTCCTCTGATTCTTTCGGTAATCGGGAGTTCTTCGCAGTCGAAAGCTTGTTCAAATCGAATCCCTCTGCTTGTTTGATCATAGTCTCGAACTCCATGGATTCTTCCAAAGGAAGAAAAATCATACACCCATTTCTTGAAAGTGGGTACAAAATAATCGCAATTTCGCCTGATTTCAACCACATTTTCGGCCAAACAGACGCAGAAAAATGGTTCAATCGGCTAAAAACAGGAAGGATAAAACCAGGTGAAGTTTCTCTTGGCCAAAACATCTCAAACTTACTCAGACTAGCTCTGTTATACAAATATGGAGGCGTTTATATAGATACAGACATTATAGTTCTTAAAAGCTTTTCAAGCTTAAGAAATGTCATCGGAGCTCAGACGATAGATCGAGAAACTCGAAACTGGAGCAGATTGAACAACGCGGTTTTGATTTTCGACAAGAATCATCCTCTTCTACTGAAGTTCATCGAAGAATTCACCCACACTTTCAATGGAAACAAGTGGGGCCACAATGGACCATATCTGGTTTCCAGAGTGGTTTCCAGGCTAAACGGACAGCCTGGGTTTAACTTCAGTGTTCTTCCGCCATCGTCGTTCTACCCAGTCGATTGGAGTAAAGTTAGGAGTCTGTTTCAGAGCCCAGAAGGGGAAGTTCAGTCAAAGTGGCTGACGAAGAAGATGAAGCAGATATATTCGGTAAGCTTCGCTCTTCATTTGTGGAATAGACAGAGCAAGAAGATCGAGGCAGAGAAGGGAAGCATCGTTGATCTCGTGAGATCCAATTTCTGCATTTTCTGTAACAATTCGATTTCCAGTTTGTGAAAAAAAAGGGTTTTGTTCAGATGCTTTGATTCTCTCTTTCACAGTCCGCCATTCCCGACATAGCTTTGAAGCTTTTTGTGCAGAAAAGCCTAGTTTTTTAGTGAAAGTTCGTCGAAGCAATGAGTGGAAGTTAGAAAGTTAGCACGAACCAGTCAAATCTTTCTTCTTTAATATTTTGGAGAGCAATTAAAAGTGAGAGCGAAAATTCATCCCCATTCATGGGCTCACCTACTTCACTTGACGACAAATTCAGTTTATATTTTTCAATTATAGTAATTTAAGAGAATAAATATATTATTATTATTATTATCAATAAATCCACGATATAATTCGAAATAATCATATTATATGAAAATATGTTTGCTTCATTTTTCGAGATTAATCTTAAAATAAGCACGTAAACTACGTGTTATTCGAGCAACTTTCATGACCAATCTACTTTTATGTACGTAAATGTTTCTTTATTTTGAGAGAGAGAGATGGATGTAATGTACATTTGCATGTGTATGTCCCGTAAGGTTGATCATCTACAGGCTGACAATCCTAAGCTCTGGACTATAATGTCTAAAAACAGGATAGAAAGGATATACTTAATTTGTGCAAGATTCTACCGAAAATTCAGCTGAAACGTTAAAGATTATCCAACGTGGATTATCTTTCAAGTTCTCCATCGTTCCTCCGACTAAAGATCACCGGCTCGAACTTCGTTCGAAAGCATCCTTCCTCAGTTCCAAACCAGCCTGGAGAAAGATTTTCCGTCGGGATCTTGTATCCAAGAGAAAACTTCATCCATGACAGAATAATCTCCAAATCTGACAATAAATTATGATGCTTGTTTCATGTTTTTTGTGTATAGTTTTGATGAACCAGATCCTCTTACCTGTTACAAAAAAAAAAGCAAAATCTCTCGCTCTTAGGGCCTCTACACCCCGGCTTAACAGTTTGTGAAAAGGTAAGTCACGGTGACTCAATAGGCTAGAGATGTTAAGCATTTATCTGCGTTCACAATGAGTTACCCCATATTAGAGGTAACAACTCTCACACTGCGACTGTCAGGATTCGAACCTTGGTATTTGTTACCAATTCTACCATCTCTGAATCGACTAACTATGCATGCGAGCACCAAATTCTCTTAACTTTCCACCAGTAGAGGAGAGAGGGAGAGAATCCTATGTAATAAAGAATAGAGGGCTTCTGAAAGGTCAGAGAGTCACGTTTATTTCCACTTTGAATAATTTCTAGGGTTTCATGGGAAAATCGAATGAGTTTTTATAACATATCTCCCACGTGCTGTGTTCTTTCTTCGAACACACTTTTGATTTGGAAGAAGTGTAACGTTGTTGTCCAACAAATATATAAATTAAATCAATTGATCAAATTCTATGTCGTTCTTACATCTATAATACCCAATAATCCAGGTATCTCCGCTCTGAGCTTGATCTCTCGGACAAAGAGTTAATAAAAAGAAAGATCTAAAGTCGAGACACGGTACACAACGATATTATAACCAAGTTTTCGATGAAATCACTTGCAATCAAAGAATTCATCACCCAACTCCACAAAATCTCCTTCCCCGGAAAACCCGAGTTTCTGGAACATTTTTTTATGATCATCACTTGCTCAAATGTGTAGTTTCTGCTAGAACTAAGCCAACAACCTGTATGAAAAAGGATAATTAAATGGCGTTGATGAAACCTGGTCGGCATTGAAAGACAGATGAGAAGCTTCACGCCTATATCTAGTTCAAAGCTAGAGAATTAAAGAATGCCCATAATTCATGTGTTAGGTAGATAATCAACAGGCTAGCTTTAGAAATATGAGTAGATAATTGGGATAGATATAATTCATGAATAATTACTTGGAAATTTCGTCAAGAATATAGAGGCTGGAAAGGGACTCAACTTCAACGTTGACTATGCCCATAGGCCATGGCTATTGGCTGGCAATTCTTTTTCCAGAGATTTATTTTGCTAAAACATGATCCACTGGCAAGCAACTCGTACGTTAGAAAACCCTTGATTGGTAAGAAACATATGTTTGTGTTCATCGAAACTTATAATGTAATCGTAAATTTAACCAAAAATCAAGCTACCATTTAAGCCATTTGTAGTTTTATAATTGGTGTAAGATTTGGCTAATCTCAGATTGGATAAGCACTAAGCAACCAAGTTGTGGATATTCTACTTGAAAATTCAATAAAACCCAGCAGAAAGCTACACTTTATCTCAGTTGTTTTGTTGAAATATGTTAAATAATTGAATTTCTTTTTTCAACACGATGTGGGTTCCCAGCTGCCAGCCATGTTCTTGTTTTAGGACTGTTGATAAAGTTTCAAGTTTCAAAAGTCTATGCAAAATTCAGTATAAAAGAAGCTAAGATTGACCCATTACCTAGAATTTTCAGTCTCAAACCTTCGAATCCACGTCAATGGCGTCCCTTTCTCGACCTGCCCCTCTGCCTTTGACGAAAACAAGCATCAGATCCTCTTCCTCTTCCATTTCCTCATCTCCATTTTCCCCATTTTTATCCAGAATCGGTAAGGGAAGCAACCGTATAGCTCTTACAGTTTCTTGCCAGACCAACAATGGTGGCTCTGGTTCTTCAGGGACGTTTGATCGGAGAGACTTGCTCATAGGGGTAGGAGGCCTCTACGGGGCGTCCAGTCTCTCAGCTGATTCGTTCGCCTTCGCCGCGCCTATTCAAGCGCCGGATATAACCAAGTGCGGGGCTGCAGACTTACCCGCCGGCGTTAAGGCCACCAACTGCTGTCCACCTCCGACGACGAATATCAAGGATTTCAGGCCATCTCCGACGAATGGTGCTCTTAGAATCAGACCAGCTGCCCATTTGGTCGATAAGAACTACATTGAGAAATTTAAGAAAGCCATTGAGATAATGAAAGCTCTCCCGGCCGACGATCCTCGAAATTTCACGCAGCAAGCAAACATTCACTGCGCTTACTGCGACGGCGCTTATCATCAAGTTGGATTTCCAGACCTCGACTTTGAAGTTCATAATTCATGGCTTTTCTTCCCTTTTCATCGCTACTACGTTTACTTTTTTGAAAAAATCTGCGGTAAAATGCTGAATGATCCAACTTTCGCCGTGCCCTTTTGGAACTGGGACACTCCGGCTGGCATGAAAATGCCAGCTTTCTACAATGATCCAACTTCTCCACTCTACGATACGTTTCGTAATGCGAACCATCGCCCTCCGACGCTAGCCGATCTGGATTACGGCGGTACGGACCCGACTGGGCCTAACGATGAGCAACTTCGGAGCAATCTAAGCGTAATGTACCGGCAAATGGTGTCGAACGCGAAAACCCCGACGCTTTTCTTTGGTAACGCGTACCGCGCCGGTGACGACGAAGATCCCGGCGGTGGATCTGTTGAAAACATTCCTCACGGTCCGGTACATCTCTGGTGCGGTGATAAAAAGCAACCGAACTTCGAGGACATGGGAAACTTCTATTCTGCCGCTCGAGATCCGATTTTCTACGGTCATCACTCTAATGTCGATCGAATGTGGTCTCTCTGGAAGACGCTGGGAGGGAAGCGAAAGGATATCGCCGATTCCGACTGGTTGGATGCTTCTTTCATCTTCTACGATGAGAACGCTCAGGCGGTTCGAGTTAGGGTTCGCGATTGCTTAGAAACCAAAAATCTCGGTTACATTTACCAGGACGTCGAAATCCCCTGGCAGCAAGCCAAACCAACCCCGCGACAATCAAAGCTCAAATCCGCAGCGAAGAAACTCTTCGGTTCTGGCAAAGCGCAGGCCGCTGAATCTTCATCTTCTCCTATCAAGCCAATCGACCTCGGATTTCCAATCGTTCTCGAAGCACCGATTAGCACCCTAGTCCGGCGTCCGAGGAAATCGAGGAGCAGGAAGGAGAAGGAAGAGGAGGAAGAGATCTTGTTGGTCGACGGGATCAAGTTCGAGAGAGACATTGCCGTGAAATTCGATGTTTACGTCAACGACGACACTCCGAGCGGGCCGGCGAACACAGAGTTTGCCGGAAGTTTTGTGAGCGTTCCTCACCGGCATAAGCACAAGAAGAAGATGAACACTTGCCTGAGACTGGGAATATCGGAATTACTGGATGAAATCGACGCCGATAACGATGACACCGTCGTCGTTACGTTGGTCCCTAAGCTTGGGCAGGGCAAGGTCGAAATTGGAAGAGTGAAAATCGTCTACGAAAGGTGACCTGAGAACATAAACCACGACGTCGTTTTATCGCATTGCTTTCCTTCAGTAATAAAATGAGCAGCTGTAATTTTGGCCGTCCGATACTTACTTTGGACGGTCTCGATCTGTTGTTTTATCGCAGTTTCCTTCGTTCTCAACGAAATTACATGCAAGACCCTTTAATTAACAAAGTATTACCAAATTGGTAGTTCCAGTCCAAGAAATAAAATTAAGAGTAAGGTTTTTTAAAAAAACTGTGAACTGGACAATGACTCACGGTTTTAAACCGTGTAAAAGTGCGACCATTTTTTGTGCAAAACCGGCCCAGTCGGTTCGGTTTTGTCCCCAGGTACTGGCCCGGGCCGTTTTGCCCACCCTCACTAACAACTATCAAAACTGCATGTCATGATTTTTTGGGTTCAAAAACTATTAAAAAAACCTAATTGGACAGTGGATAAGAATAAACGGGTTGGTTCTCTGGCCCATTCGGTTCAAGTCCAATTGTAAAATTTGAATGCAGTTCAAACCGAACCGACTCATATCTACACTGCTCCAAGGCAACCGTCATTGATCTGTATAACTAAGAACAAATAAAATATATTAATTAATTAAATATCTCGTAAAGAGCTTAAAGAAAATATAATATTATCCGTGGGATAAAAAATGAAGAGATATATTCTCCACAAACCACATAGAATTACAGAAAGGGGCAAAAACCAAGTAGTTTCGACGAAAATGTCCGAATAAAAAAGAAAATCGTTACACGTTTCTCGTGTAGTAGCTCTCGTATCTTATGTGTATATATATATATATGTATATGTGTGAAATAAAAGAGGAAGAAATGGGACTAAGTAGAGTGGTGTTGAGGGTCGGTCTCAATTTCATGAGCCAACTCTCTGGTAAGCTTATCAGCTCGATCATCATGGCCTCCTGCAAACGTGTACACTCTAAATGCAAACTGGAAAGCCCTCCATAGCATCTTCCCACATCCTTGCTTTCCTTTTTCTCTTTTGCTTCCATTTCTTTCCTTCTCCATTGCTTTCGCTTCTCTCCTTTCCTGCATCGTTTTCGCAACTTCAATAACGCCTTCACCAATCACTGTTTAATTCAGTCTCCTAGTACGTTTTGTTCGTTGGATTTATACGAGTAAACACAGAGTACCTTTAATGCCAACTCCATGCAGCTGGAGGATACATCCACCATTAGTTCCTTGATTTTCACGAGAATGTTGAAGTCAAAATGAATGTTTTGAGATTGAAATTTCTTTGATTCCTCTTCCTTTGTTCGCTCGAGTGTATCGAGTTCGCCTTTGATCTATGAAAATGAAAAAGGATCTTGATACATCTTTTCAAATGATGATTTGAACTTTTAGTATGAACAGTACAAATGGAGGATGTTAGAATCTAAACTTACCTTATTGAAGTAGCGTTCAACCTTATCAAGAACTGCACCTAAAGGAGCAGCTATTTTCCAGTTCTGCAGTTCTACAATGATTGCATTTAACTTAGAATATAATGCTGATGCAGTTCTTAATGTTTCCAGCTTCTTTACCGGAAATTCTTCGAACCTTGCTAGAACCTCCATAGGCAAAAATAAAATCACATTTCTAAATATTTGAACAACTGCAATGATGTTCGATGCTTGTTTTTACCTGAGATTCGTCGGTTAGATTCTCGAGTACAGATTCCACGTCTTTGTGGAACTTTAGGAGTTCATTCATATCTTTCGATTGGAATGAAGTGATTTTTGATTTCAGCTCTGTGATTGGCTTTGCATAGTTTTGAGTATCTTCTTCAATTTTTTGAAAGTATGCTGACCTGAAATGCCCAGAAAAACAACATTATACCCGAGTTGAATTTTCGATGCAGAATAGGGGTGACAATTGGATCAACCCGCCAAACCGACCCAAATCGACTATTTGGGTCGAATTTGGTTCAGGTCTAATTTTACAAGAACCAACTCGTTTAATCAGGTCGGTTAACCGATCAAATAAAAAATTTATAAAAAAAATAATTGAATTTTACTTAGTTTGAGTTTATAACATGCGAGCTTGAATTTTACAAAATCGAGTATGAACCGAACTGAAACCAACTCGAATTCTGAGTATTTATATAGGATCGATTATCCGATTGATTTCAGTTCTTATCTAATTTTATAAAACACAACTCATCAGATCGGATTCGTTTTTCAAAACTCGACCCGAACGCATGGGTCCCACCCCTAATGTCGAACGACAAGAAATATACCTCTTTGTCATCTCTGCTAAAGCATCAGCCATTCCTTGTTTTCCACCTGTGCTGCTTGCGACTCCACCTTTTCTACCTGCCGATGATTTTCCGTTTTGAGGAGATCCTTCCACCTTTCCCTTTAGAGTCCGGTAGAGGCTTCCCATGTGAGACGATCTCTTCAATTTAGTGGCTTTCGCACGTAACGACTTTGATGCGCTGAGCGGCGGAGGTGGTGGCGGGCCTGCCCCACTTTTACCTAACATTGGTGGCGACTTGGCCGCAATGAATGGCGGATGTGGCGGAGGTGCAGCCCCGTATTTACTCGGCATTGGTGGTGGCGGTGGCAGTGGAGTTGACCCTTTTACTTCCACCATTTTCGGGGATGGTGGCGGTGGTGGAGTTGGAATTGTGACTTCCGAGGATGGCTAATAAGTGAAAAGAGAAGACATTAACAAATAGAAAAGTATATCTATAGTTGACTAAAGCTAGGTTTATCTTTTTAGTATATTTTTTTATTATACACATTGATGTGTCGAGTGGTGACTAGAACAATAAATATAATAAATAATTATTTTAATTATAATACTCTAAATGTTCATTAACTAAACCAAACACAGATCGACACGTCAACATGCAAAATAAAAAATTATGCTAAGAAGATAAACCTAGCATAACTCTTTATAGTGACCTTCTAACTCTTATCCCGTTAAATTTTATTTTGTTTCATCACTTAATTCAATTGAAAAAAATTTATAAAAGGTGAGATGGATAATGAAATTACCTTTGCCACATTAGAAGCTGCACGATTATCTTCCACTCCATGATTCTCCTTCTCTTTTTCTTCTTCAATGTTTGGTCTCTTCGGCAATGCAAGAGATTGATCGACATCATGACGATGACCTTGTTGCACGCTTCCCTGTTCAGGAGTGTCCAAAATGTCGAGGGAAGAAAGGCATTTAACATTGATAGGATTGAGTTTTCCGACAGCTTGAACTCTCAGAGACAACAAAACATGTGACGAATTATGAGAATTATTATGGACGTTTTCTTTCACGTTTGCGGGCTTGTTTTGATAGTGGGGAAGTACAGAGGTAGGAGATGAAGATAAAGACGAGGGGTTGCTGTCTGAAAAAGATTCTGGCAGGGAGATCTCGTTGCATGAGTTTTGTCTAGAACATAGCTCATTGTCATCCTCGTCCATCGGATCAAATTGTTCCCTAGCCATTGCAACCAAGCAATCGAGAATTTCCGATGCCGTTTCAACTGCCAAGAAATAAAAAATTGAGTCATAAGATTCGAAACATTGACTGATATCATGAAAAAATTACAGAACATACCAAGATTTTCTGAGTTGATGTTTTTCTTGAATGAAGAGAGATCATACTCAGGTTTTTCTCTTCCATCACAGTTCAACATCCATGATTCTCCAATAGATTTCAGGGTTTTGCAGAGATTGGAAAGATCCTAAAATGGAGGAAAAGCCATTGAAAAACATCAGATTTGAGTTCAGAATAGTATTTTAATTCTGAATAATTTAAAAGAACACCTGTTCAAAAGCATTTCCCTTCATTTGGGCATACTTAATTCTTGATGTAATGTCAGGATAATGGTTGTGAAGATCTTCAATTGTCCCCATCACAAGCTGCAAGAACATGTCAAATCAATAATTTGTCAGAGAAACTTGATATTAATAGTCTCCTAACACGTTTTAACAAATGAGATTTTTTTATAGATTCATCGAGCATGGCGAGAAGAAAAACTGGAGGAAAAGTGCGAAAAATACCTCATTTGCCGAAGCAGAACCATCACAGGGAGGTAAATCAATGATATCTCTGAATTTCATTATTTGCTTTCTAAGCTCCATAAATGGATTCGCGTCCTTGAATCCGAACGAATTCTCCATTGATGCACATTTAACAAACACTGGTAAACTCTTCATATCCGAATGCGAAGATCCTTTCATTTTCTACAAAAATAATTACACAGTTATAATGAAATATTAATGAAACAGAAACAAAGAGCAATCATGATCACAGCCACAAATCAAATGACGAATGAGAAATGTAATGACTTAGAACATACCCAGATAGCAAACGAATTTCCCGGGGAGAGAAACGGAGTCATTCCACAGAAATGGGCAGTGGCCATTAATAATCATAAAACAAGAAAGCTTTCAAAAAACCTCAAAATGGATCAATCAACACCGACAATGACGAACAAAAATGTACAAAGGGAAAGCTATACTCAAAAAAGAACAAACTCCCGAGAGAACGAATCAAAACTCGAAGAAAAAAGAAGAAATTATAAAAACGTATATGTTTCTTTACGAGGTAAGCACTCGGATTATGGTGGGCAAGAACAAGAAGGGCAAAGGGTTGGTGATTAGCCAGGAACTTTCTCGATTAAAGAGAGAAGCCGAGTAGAAAACGAGGGTAGAAAGCTAGATATAAGAAAAAAAACCATTCCTACTGAGATGCAGAGATCTCCGGCAAGAACAGCTAAAAAAAATCCATACTCCGAAATGGAAGGAAGATTTTGATTGCGGTTATGTTATTTTTAGAGAACAAGCTTCTCAAATTTGGAGTTTCTTCGCAGCTTTACTATATTGAAGAGGAATGATGGAATATTCAGACTAAGTTCGTGGGACACCTTTAAGACGATAAACATGAGCATGGGTGAGACCCGATCCGACCCGTTTTGGTTCCTCAGGATCGAATTCCATTCTTAATTTTAGTTATTTTGAATTTTAAATTTTATAGCTGTAGATGTTAGAGAATGTCAACGTAGAATCAAATTGATTTATAGTAATAAAACTAACAAATAGGAGTATTAAAGTATTAAATATAATTTTTTTAATATTTAAAAAAATTATCAAATATGTTATAAAGTAGAGAAGCTTGTTCAATTGAGACTTTGTCAATTCGTCTTGCGCATGATGTTTGACTCGATTTAACATGGTTGTAATAACTTAGTTCATTTCGATTTGATCCTGTCGAATCGAGCATGTTATAAAAACTAGTGGAAAGTTAACTTAATTAGGTAGGTAAAGCAATACAGTTTCGTTCTGGTTCAAATTCATTTTAAAATGAAACAAAAATTAATATTTATAATTATAAAATTTTAAAATTAAAATCAAAATTATGAAATATGATACAATTTTACTGTTTTATATTTAAAAATAAATAAAATGTATATTTTTATTATATTTGATTATGATTTTAAGTAATTAAGTTAAATTTAAAATTATTTTTTGAATTTATGTTAAATTTATTTAATTTATGGTCCGGTTTCCCTGCGCTATCATCTTCATGGTTCATGGCTACGGCAGCGACGTCAGCTGGACCTTCCAATCCACCTCCATCTTTCTCGCTCAGAACAGATTTGCTTGCTTGGCTTTCGACCTCCAAGGACCAAAGGCCATGGCCGATCCCAAGGTCTCAAAGCTTTCGTCCCTAATGTCGATTTCGTTGTTCAAGACTGCCTCTCTTTCTTCGATTCGATCAAACGGAGCCCTGATTTTGAGGGAATTCCGTCTTTTCTCGACTAGGAACAGTAATAGAGCTTCTTCGAGTTACGGAGCATTTGAGCGGGCGACTAAGAGAAGTGAAGCTGCCATTCCTGGTCCTCCTTGGAAGTGCAGATGAAGTTATAGACCCAACAGTGAGCAACGCTTCGAATGTGGACCGACATTGTTAATTGGTTGAAGAAGAGATGCAGTGAAGGTGGATTCAAGGATGAAGAAACTTCGAATAAAGAGGAAACCGAGCTGAGTTAAAATCATCCCTGCGACCAATAACAGCGACTAAACTCGAAAGAAAATCAAACCCATATTCGAAGAAGCTTTGAACAATCAAATTACACCCAAAAAAATAACAAGAATGATCCAGTCATCTATCAAAATTATCGAAAATGACAAGAACTAAAATGGAATCAGTGCTCTGTTTTCTGGTAACTTCCATTTTGGGTGTCTTCAATTGCTCTACTCTCTCTCTAAACTTACAGTCTCCATCGTCGAAATTTAGAGCATAGCTTGAAGGGTCATACTTGAAATCAAGTCTCTGCTTCGCCCTTCTTCTGAAAACTGCTTCCATTCTGTGGATTAGCCTCCTGCATTGAGCCTTAGTCCTTCTCACTCCATCCTCAAAAGCCATAAGAGTTGCAGAGATGGGGAAATAAAAGAGAGGAATTGTAGAGAGAGAGAGAAGTGAGAGAGAAATCTGAAGCTGAATGGGAATCTGAGATGCCGAAATTCGATTGTTCAGAGAGAGAAAGATAGGAGAGAGAAGAGAGACAGAGAGGGTAGATCTCTCTCAGAGCCCTGCGGTCGTATCACTATCAGAATTTGTTGGGTTAAACTGTATTCGATTGGCTTCTTCTTGGGAAGCATATTGAATTTCTGTTAATTTGCTTAAAAACCAAATCTTTTTTAGTTTCAGACTTGAATTAGATTAGAAAATTCTAATAAGAAGAGAGAGAGATTAGAAAATTCACTTCGATTTTGATTCTAAGGAACCGAACCAATTCGTTTGGACCAATCATTCTTGTAATTCAAATCGAACCGGTTCTGGCCACTAGTGAGATAATCTTGACATAAATACGTGCGAGCACTATGAGATCTCAATGGTCAGGATTCGATGATAGAATATTTGGATTGGATCCCAGCCCTTGAAAATCAGAAAACAGAGTATGAGCAACTTTTTCATCAACTGAAAAGGCCGACATCTTTTTCCCAAAATGAGCATATTGTAGCCAATCATCACCTTCCACCTGTCAAAAACGAACCATGTGACTCTGCGACATTGGATTCTTTTTTTAATAATATATTTTAATTTCACATAGAAAATAAAATAATATAACACATGAAGTAAGTCCAAGGCTAAAAGGGAAAGATTAAATGGGCTGGGCCCAATCAATGCATTATGGGGATGGAACCTTCATCTCATTTATTCCCTTCTTTTTCTCTATAAATAAATAAATAAATAAAGCTTGGGGCCACAAATTCCATGGATGTCACACAATAAGAGTAGAACATCAAATTAATATACTATATAATATTCAATCATCATGTTATGTGTTGCTCGATTATATATGTGCCAAAGGAAAGGATGAACACAAATCAATCGGGTGGCTGCACATCTCTTTTTCGATTTATTTCATAGATAAATAACAAGGCCATTTTAAATTAGGGTTAAAACCTAATTCGGGCGAGTTTTGAATAAATAACCCGATTCATACATGAGTTTTAAAAAAAATATATTTTAAGCTCTTCAGACGTCCATGGAAGGTCACTTCATTCGTATCAGATACACTCATGTCATTCAAAATTCAAATTAAGACGTCGAACCATAACGAACAAATGAATTTTTTTCCAGCGTTGCATGTACGATTAATCGTGATTCGAACACGAAGGAACCAATCATTAGAAATAAAATAAAATATCGCGAATGTCTCATAAAATCAAGATTGATGGTCATTCTCAAATGAATATCATAAAATATCGCGAAATTGTGGGGATATAGATATAAATGCTGATATCAATATAAATAATTGATTATTTATTATTTTTTTGGAGAAAATTGAAGTTAATTCGACTCATCAAATCAATAAAATAATTTGATGGTAAATATTTTAATTTAATAAAAATAATAATTTGTGGGGATATAAATAGTTGAATTGTTAGATAATAATAGTTTAATATTTATTTTATTGATTAATATAATTTGAGATTTATTTTTCACCCAAACCCTACAACTCATGTCATTGATTCATTGACAACTCTCTCACTATTATTTATTATTAAAATAATATATTGTGATTTGTTATATCAACGAAGAAACATTAAATTATATTTATTTTTTAAATATAATAGTAATTAGAACATTATTTTCTTTAAATTAAAAAAAAAATCTATCTTATTGAATATTATCACGTTGAATTAATTATTATTTTTACATTAATAAAAAATGCTTTAATTATTTCACAATAAATAAATAGTAATTTACTATTTTTTGTATTTAATTTATGGTATAACCTCTACTAAAAATTGAAGTAGGTATATTTATTATTAGAATTTAATAGTAGGATTGTGGTCGAATAATGATTTAGTGTACGATGATCACGGTAAAGCCCGTCTTCATCGATTCATGCATAATCGTCGGATTATGCATAAAATATAATTAATTATATATGAAATTATGAGGAAAATATAATTATAAATGGTCTAAATTAATTTTAATTAATTTGATGTATCGAATAGTCAAAAATAATTGCACCTAAAATATTGATGTATCAAATAGCGATCATTTTAATTAATTATATATGAAATATAATTATAAATGGTCTAAATTAATTTTAAAATAGAAAAAAGTTATTTTTTATTTTTGTTTTGAGAAGAAGAAAAAATGTCACAAATAAAAACAAACAACACTTGTTTTTTTTAAATTAAATTGATTTTTTCTCTGGTTATAAGTGCAAGTTAACCTGTGGAAGACGAAGACGGCACTGCTTGTGCTTGGCAGTGCACTGAAGATAAAATTGAAATCTGAAACGTCGATTTCAAACTGGCCAGAATTTTGATAGAGAATCACCCATTTTCCATTTTTTTTGTTTCTATATATACGAAATTCTTCTGCAATTTACCCAACAGAAGAAAATCATTCTCCTGACCTTACCTCTCTCTGCGTCAATGGCGGCCATGAACGAAAAGAGTGGAGCCCATTGATTCATTTTCCGCCTTCTTTCTGTAACTGCTCTGCCATGGAGTTCTGATGGTGAGCTCCTGGATAAAGGTCCGAGCTTTATTGGATATGGGAGAAGAAGCCGGCTATGGCAGTGGTGGCTATGGATGGCCTCCAATAGGGGCTCCATTGAACTTGCAGAGAGATGAACATTTGAGGAGCTTTGATAACACAGTAAATGCCGTTTCGTTTGGGTTTGTTGCTACTGCTATTTTAATCTCAATGTTCGTAGTTATGGCTATCTTTGAACGGTTTTTGAGACCCACTTCGCCGGCTTTGTCACCGTCCGATGACCGGCGGCCTGGAGATCTTGAAGCTCCGATGGATTTCAATCCCAAACTCGGCTACCCTTCACCTAAAGTGAGTATTTATCTTCCTTTTTAAATTAGTATTTCTTCGTTATTTTCTGATTATTGAATTAATTTACAGATAAATTTCAAGTAATTTACACCCGAGTACAACACTTGGAACTGAAAAAATGTCAAATATTAAAAAAAGCAATAATTTAAAGAATGTTTCGTGGCTTTGTTGTGGATGCTGGTGTAGCTAACAATCTTAGATCATTGATATGAAGCTCTTTGATTAATTTAAAATTTGTTTTAGCTCAAGAATAGACTATGAAAGAAACATAGAACTTTCCAGATTATGCTTCAAGAGACACCATATTCGTCGAATAATAATTCTCGAGTTATCATTGCTAAGGACGATTTGCTCGATAATAAACGGACGATTTGCTCGGCTTCCACTTAAATCTATGCCGGAATCTAAGCCGAATTTAACATCATTGAATTCTTTAAACTCTATGCATTTGATGTTGAGTTTAGACACACCATTGTTTGGATGAAGTTGATAAGCTCCATTTTCAAACCCCCCATCGTTAGAGACAAGAACTGCAGCCACCTGGCTATTAACATATTCAATGAATAGAAAGTATATTAAATGAGAATAATTGTTTTTTTTTTTTTGCTTATTTAGTTAGAGCTATGGTAGTGAGAATATTTGTCCATGCCTGACTGCTTTATTGTTGAAAAGCCATTAATAAACCATGCTCCATGTAAACCTTTAGAGCAACACATTTGGCCCGCCTTGTGCTAACGTCTAGTTTCTCGATAACTTCGATCTCTCTACTTTATAATCGGTATTTTTTAGGTCTAAGTCTCGGTGATTATTGCGTTCTACTCGTGTTTTGAGTTATCATTGGAATGACTAATTAATGGGGTTGTTAGGTCTCGAAATGCAAGTTTAGGGTTGATATTGATGAGTTTTTGTTCATCGAGATAGGATTGTATTTAGTCTTAACTCGCGTTTTGAGTTTGTTGGCACCTTGGATCACATCCTTAACAAAATTTAAATTTAATCTTGCTCGATTTATATATATGTTTCTTTTATTCATTGAGATGGTTGATCTAGTTTAATCACATGTAATCTTTCTCTGTTTATGTGGGTTTGCTTGGCCTTATCTCTCCTTGTAGATGACTGTATTTTCCGATGGAGTTTCCGTGTTAATGCCCGGAAACAACGTCCCAACGTTCATCGCCAGTCCGGCACCAGTTGCCTGTCCTGACAATCGAGCTACATTGCCTGAGAATGAACAAAAATCCATCTAATCGAAGGGTGATGATATCATTGGTCTAAGTGAAATCTGTTGCTCTTGATCGAAAGAAGAACATTGATTAATATTTGAGTTGTTTTCTGATGGAAAAAACTGCCCAGATGTATGCTTTGATTAGTACCGTTGTCTATAATCGAAAAAACCAGACTGGGTACTGCAAGATCTTCAATTTCTCTGAGAAAAATTGAAAGAATTAGGTGAAAGTCAAAACAGATAATTTCTTCGACAGAGAAAAATGATATTTTCCAGTTTTCTGGAATGCGAAGAACATATTTACAGAGAAACGAACTCTTAAGTTAACATATCAATGGCGTAATTACTTGCTAGATTTACATGAACTTTCTCAGAGGAAGACGAAGCACTACAATGGGTAGGCAAGAAATAACGTTGCAGATATTCATAAATCATACTATCAAAATTAGAACGGCTGAGGAAGTAGCCATTGTAGGTGGAGAATAAAGCTTCAGCGTTGCCTGCAAAAGCTTTCAATGTGGCCCTGGGATTCTGAACTGTACATGTTTTTTCGCCTGATTGTTCTCATCTGTAGTTAAAAAAACGACAACTAATCAAACAGAAGAGATAGAGTTGATGTATGATAATTGAGACCAAACCAATAAGAACTGGAAATCGAGATTTCGGTTTTGGAATTCTACATCCAGACCCGACCGATTTTGATTCTAATCTAACAGTAACTGATTGTCTTTGAGAAGCTCCCCGAAATACACACAGCCGAAGTTTATGTATGTATTTATTCATAAATATTATATTTGTTGTATTATAAGCGACCAAATTATTTATGTATTTATTTATTTCTGTCGTGTACCACCTAAATAATTATAATGAACTTCTTTTTTATTATTGTTAGTTCAATTCTTCAGGAAAAACACGAAGGGTGTCATTAGATTGCCCTCAAGACTACTCCTAACGAAGTAGGCTTGTAGGTTGAAACAAAGTACAAGATAATATGGTGGCGTAGAACTATTATGTTCAACCCTTTAATCAATATTTTTAAAATAGATTTAGTTGTGAAGATGCCCAGTTCTTGGTTAAGATCGAAGCTTTTTGATTTTTCAAAAACGGTAACCCCTTGCAGGAGGAATGCCAAATGGTGGGGGTTGTTTGCTTTTGCCATTTGAGCTTCTAAACAATGGAAATTTTAGAACTTTTTTGTGTTTTAAACTTGGAAGTTCGTTCATTGATGGAAGAAAGTAATGTCTTTCTTGCTGATTTCGAGTCGTTCTACGGAGTTTTCTTTGACAACGTTAATGTTTTTATTTTCTTTTCTTTTTTGTCTTGGAAGCGTTGTTTTTTGTTTAGAATTACAATTTGGTAACGCAGGCGGGCGAGCCGGAGAAGCGTTGTTCATACAAAGTGGGTTTGGGACTCGGGCCAACTCGGTCTCTCTCTCTAATGCTCATTATTATATAGGATTCCACGAAAGGAAGAGAATTCAAATGAATTTCTCTTTCAAAAAGATCGCATAGAGCATAGAGCTCACTTTAGTCCTTTCTTTATCTCTGTCCTTTCTCTCTTTTTCAAAATTCTGCTACCATAGAACGCAATCTTTCGGTTCTCTGTTCTCTCCGGCGTCACCAAAAGTCACCGACTGCTGGAGTTGATTCACCTCTGAACCGTCCCCTTGACGGGTAATCTTCGGTTCTTCTGGAAGTTCAAATCTTGGAGGAAAGATTGCTTGTTTTTCCTTTTCTGGACGAGGGTTTTTACAGTTTGATTTGGGAGAAAAGAACGAATCATTTCCGTTGGAGTTCTTGCAGAGAAAATGGGTCGTATGAAGTTGGCGAGTTGCTTAAGATTCTTTGTCTTGATTTTGTTGATCTTCACTCCGCCGTTTTGTTTTGGGGATACTGATCCTCGTGATGGTATGGTTTAGCAACCATTTTAGTGAAGATTTCCTGGCTTTTCTGTTTGATTTTCGAGATTTGTCGAACATTTGTCAAGGGTACTTCTATTTGATTGCTTTTTTTCCTCTCTTTTTTTTTTTGAATATTTATGAGTGGAGACGCCATTGACAGTCTGCAAAACCTTCTTCAAAGTAGTTCCTTTGGCCACTCTTTACTTCTCAATAAATTTCATTCGAATACTCATGTTCTCTCTATCTCTTGCTTTCTTTTTATCTCGCTTTCATTAATTCTATGCAATAGAGTTCATGTCAGTCTAATTCCTCCATATTTCAATCAACCTCTGTTCATTTTTCAGTTGCAGCAATCAACGCCCTGTTCGTTGCTCTTGGCTACCCACCTCTTCCTGGGTGGCTCCTGGTTGGCGGGGATCCTTGTGGGCAGAAATGGATCGGAGTTGACTGTGTTTTTTCAAACATCACAGCAATGTATGCCGGTTCCTTCTATACATGTGTTGGTTTCTATTTTGATTAAATGGGTTCTTGAAATTTGACAGTCGACTCAGCGGTGCAAATTTGGGAGGCGAGCTCGGTGATAGCTTAGAATTCTTCGAGTCCATCATTTCAATGTAGGCCCTGCCCCATTTTTAGAAAGTTTGGCATTCTATAGCCATTATTGATCGTCTATTTCAAAATTTTTGAGCAGTGATTTTAGCAACAATCATATCAGTGGGCCTATTCCACCCGCGTTTCCTCCGACCCTGAGGAACATGTATGACTAATCCAACTAAATTCTGCAATATGTTTTTCTTATTTAGCTAATTTTCTGTCATTTGTTTTGTGTTCTAGTTCTCTCTCTTCTAATCAGTTTAGTGGGAGCATCCCATCGACGATATCCTCTCTGTCTCAGTTACTCGATATGTGAGTTCGGTTTCAAAGAATCGTGTAAAAATCTTTCTTTTTTTGTTCGTCTTTGACATCTCACTCGACTTTACTCTCTATCAGGTCGTTGAATAAGAATCTCCTAAGTGGTGAAATACCTGATTCTTTTCAGCAGCTAACTAGTTTGGCACATTTGTAAGCTCTTTTTTAGTTTTTTTTCTTATTTGGATAGTTGTTTTTTGACATTACTGTTCTCGATTGTAATGTACTTGTTTTGTTATCGAACAGAGACCTTTCTGACAACGGTTTAAATGGTCAGCTACCTGCCTCGCTCGGGAATTTGTTGTCTTTGAACACATTGTAAGAACACACTCTGTTTTCTTATGCTTCTTGAAATTGTTATGAATTTGATGCATGTTTTCTTTTTTTCAGGCATTTGCAAAACAATAAACTTACTGGAACACTAAATGTTTTGCAAGATCTCCCCCTTGTTGATTTGTACTATTTCTATTCCCATTATTTCGATAAGTATTTTCCAGTTTTTGAATCTGTTGATTTCAAATTTTGGACAGAACTTGAATGTTTTTTTTCGACATTGGCTTCATTTTGCAATTAAGAAGTTCTCGTGTCTTTGTTTACAGGGATATTGAAAATAATCTATTTTCCGGGCCGATTCCTGCAAAAATGCTGGCCATTCCAAACTTCAGGTACATCGAAAAACGTCTCTGAACATGATTTTTTCAGAACGTTTGATCTTATTTTGAAGCTTTTGAAGTAAATTACAAATTAAGAAACACGATAGCTCTATCAACACTTTTTTTGCTCACTTTGGCTTGCGTCCCACACAACAAACGCATTTTCATCATCTGTATCTTAGCACATGTGTGAAATAAACAATAACATAGATAAAATGGTTCTATAATTTGCAGAAAAGATGGCAATCCTTTTAATACAAGCATCATTCTGCCTTCTCCTACCCCTGCTCCAGCTCCAACCTCTTTCCCTTTCCCCGGAGCACCATCTTCAGAGGGTTCATCATGGGAACATGCAAACGCACCATCTGGCTCAGAAAATTACGCGTCAAACAAATCTTCAACGTTTTTCACTGCCAAAAGAATCACTTTGCTCGCTATTATAGGGATAGCAATAATAGTTTTAATACTAATCGGGCTTATATTGTCAAGATGCTTGAGAAAAAGGAAAGAGGAAAAACACATTAATACTGCATTTGCGGATTCTAGAGAAAGGTCCAACTTCATAGAATCGTCTGTTCTGCAAAGTAATTTTGAAAGAGGTAAGCTCCATCTTGTCGTTCTTTTTCATTGTTCATTTTTAAAATTTCAAATGTTGTTCTTTTTTTATTAATTGTAGCAGTTCCTATGGAGAGTGCTTTACGCTCACGAGATAGATTTGCTCCAAATCCGCAAAAGACACGAGATGTGACAAGATCAACTGCAGTTGGTTCGTCGCGAAACAAAGAACACGAATCAGACTCGTCTGACATCAGCGGAATTTTATTGCCTCCACCACCTCCTCCCCCATCGTCTTTATTTGAGAAAAGTGAAAGCATGGCTAAGCCGGTTACGAGTAAACGGTCGACTAAGACTCCAAATCCTAATTCTGTTCAAGTTTTCTCCATTGCATCGCTTCAGCAGTTTACTCATAGTTTCTCCCAAGAAACTTTTGTTGGAATTGGACTGGTTGGTAGTGTTTATAAGGCTGAACTTCCTAATGGAAAGGTATCAAATTTGTCATGCTCTTTCGTCCGTTTTTAACACTTTCAATGAATTGTGCTCTCTCGTGTTTCTTTTCATTAGATGTTGGCTGTCAAGAAATTGTCCATAGAAGCTTCTAGGTTGCAGAGTGATGAGGACTTTTTGGAAATGGTGTCGAATATGTCAAAGATTCGACATAATCACATCGTGGGGTTCGTGGGTTATTGTTCTGAGCATGGCCAACGGCTTGTTGTACATGAATATTGCGAAAATGGGACACTTTACGACGGACTTCATGCGTTCGGAGAGATCCATCAGAGACTTTCTTGGAAAATGCGTATCAGGGTGGCACTCGGAGCCGCAAGAGCACTCGAGTAAGTAAAACTAGACGTTTTTTTTTCTGTTCTTCCCTTGAAACAGTTGCAAAAAACATGTTTGATATTGATAGGATAGAACTCTCAAACCTTCACACTTGATCATTACTACAGTGATATTCCTTTCAATCTGTTCTCTACTCTTCTCTATTTAATAGTCCACTAGTGGTTAATCTCCCTTAATTACAATTAACTTTAATTAACTACCTCTAACTTCTGTTAACTATTTATTACTGATTGCAATATAGTCCGAATAGATATGAAACTATTTTGAATGTTGAGGCTATGAATTCTTCGTTTCTCGGTTTTCGGTGATAGGTACTTGCACGAGGGCTGTCAACCACCGATAGTTCACATGAATTTCAAGTCTACTAATCTCCTCTTCGATGAAAATCTTAAAGTTTACTTGTCGGACTGTGGGTTCGCACCTCTACTGTCATCTGGGTCTGCGAGCCAGGTGCGTTTCATTTTTATCGTAATGTCCTGTGCGTTAATCTAGCGAATGTGAAATGACTATTTTTATGCTTTTTTTCTCAGTCTTTGGGTCGAAAACTTGTGTCTTCCGGCTATGGAGCCCCGGAGTTTGATTTGGGAAGTTACACTTGCAAAAGTGATGTATATAGCTTCGGAGTCGTAATGTTGGAGCTTCTCACGGGTCGTAACTCATGTGATCGGTATGTGAACTTGGCCTCCAAAACATTAATGACAAAATAATCATCTCTCAATTGAGGAAACCATGTTCAGGTCGAGACCTAGAGGGGAACAATTTTTGGTCAGATGGGCCATTCCTCAGCTCCACGATATAGATGCTCTGTCGAGAATGGTCGATCCGTCTCTAAATGGCGTTTATCCCGCCAAGTCGTTGTCTCGATTTGCTGATGTAATCTCTTTGTGTGTACAGGTGCTGCTTCTAAGCATTGATTTTATTTTTGGAATCTTAGTTTTGTTGAAAAGCTACGTTTCAAAGTTTTCAACTTTGTACTTTTTTCAGCACGAGCCGGAATTCAGGCCTCCGATGTCGGAAATTGTGAAGGAACTCTTGCAAATGACTTAGAAAAAAGGATCCTGTACGAGGAATAGTGGTTATAGATTGGTTAACAGAGATCATGATTCGTTGATTGTTATGGTTTTTGGTGCAATTTTATCTGATTATATCATTGATTTGTGAGTGGCGCTGATAAGCTTGTAATCTTGTGCTGATGAACTTTGTTTTGCTGATATTCTTATCGAAATGACTTTTGGCCGGAGCTCCGGCGATGTTTCGATTTATCTTTTTGCGGTTGGACCATTTGATTTAGTAGAAGTTCGCGTAATTATCGATTACAGGAAATTTTACAGATTCACGATACATCTCATATATAATAATTCGTAAAAACTAGAGGTGTTCATCGAGTTTATCGATTCGAGACTGTGGAGCCTCGTGTGTTTTTGTTGAAAAATTTCACTTCAATCCAGCTTCTAGGCATGAGATAACGAGTGTAAAAAGCCAAAAAACATAAATGGTATATATGTAAACTAAATTGTTTGTAACCATCCAACGTTAATGGGAACCTTCATCTTCCCTTGAATTCCGGCGCCCTCGACTCTGTCTCTCTCCTTTCTCTCTGTCTCTCGCTTTTTTCTTCCTGTCGTTTGCGAACCTTGCTCATTTCTCTCTGCGTCTCTTCTTTTGTCTTTTGATCGAGTTGCTTGCTCATATTTGCTGGGTTTGAACGTCGAAGCTTTCTTTGTCTTCTCGAGAGGCGGACCAGTCTGTCATTGCGTTTTCTAGGTACAAATGCTCCTTCATTTTTTTGAAGTTCGCCATGCACGCTTTGTATTTCTTGAATCAAGAATGGAAAATCTGAAGGTGGGGGTGCCACGGCTGCTCGAATTTGTGCTCATTCGATTCTTTTTCTTCTTTCAGTTATGATCTGATGCTAATTACAGATTTCAGGAGTCTCTTGTTTTAGTTTGGCTTGTATTTTCTTCTCCATCTGGACAAACCTCGTACTTTCCTCATATGTTGTTTTTTTCTTTTAATTTTGATTATACATTCTACAATTTTTTATGATTTATGTCGGTGAAAACTAATTCTGGGTATTTGAGAAATGTAGAAAATTATGATTTTGGAGTTTTAATAGTAATGATGAATCTAAAATTTATGTTTTGCAATTAGCAATCCTCCAACATTGTAGCAATGCAAAGAAAATTACTTGCACAGCTCTTGCAGATTTAGCCAGAATTTTTCATTTGAATTAACTTATTATCCTCCATGATTATCAAATTTTTTGAATGGCTGCTTTTCTTTCTAGACTCAGTTTACGACTATTGCAGTCGTGTATGAGAGCAAATAGAAGTCTTGGTTGTCAATGAAGCCTGTGAAATCCTGGAGATCATTATTGAAGAAAAGAAATCCCTTCTGTGATGGGGTATTGTCCTGTTCTCTAGCTATTAATTTACTACATGGTAAACAGAAAGTATATCTTTTAATTTCTGTGCTATTATTGTGTACTATGAGGTTTTGTTTTTCATTTTCACGCAGGGAAAATATAGATGCAAGATGAAACAGATGCCATTTTTGTTTATTTTATGCATAGTAACCATGTTCGCTGTGTACAGAATCGCAACTTATCAGTATCAACAAAAAACGGTATAAAGACCTTGGTCGATATTTTATGGATATGTAATAATTGTGCTGGATGTTCTTCTCTCATTTTCCTTGTTATGTTATCAGATAGAGGATAGCTTGGATTCCTTCAAGAGAGAGAAGGTCAAATTTCTATCGTATCCGGTATTTTCTTATATGAATCGATACACATTGATTAAAAAAATTTGCAGAAGTGGCGAAGAACCTCGTCATACGACCACTTAATTTACTACAGTTTCTCTCAAATTAGAAAAAAACTGAACTAAAAAGATCAATTATAAATAACTTCAAATGGTGGGGTTTAGAATGGTGAAACCAGTCAATTTTGTTTAGCACGGTGAAACAAATCAAATTTGTCTGATTGGCTCTTTGTCTTGCAAAACCTAATTGTCTAATTTTTTTACCAAGTTTAACTCTTTCTTTTGAGTGGACAAACGATGATCATTATGGCATTCTAAAGTTAAGCAATATTGTCGAATTTGTCCGCAATAAATCTTTTACTCCATTGGGTAGTTGACTCTTTCTTGGATGTCCATAGAATGATGCTCCTTAAAATGATGAAATATTGCTTTTGGTTCTTCTCTCTAGGAGGTTGATGTGAAATCTCAAAACTTGAATGGTTTACCTCGTGGAATAATGCAAGATACATCCGACTTGGAGTTAAGGCCACTATGGTCAACCGGTAGTTCAAGATATAAGGTTAACTTTTGATCTCTATTATAAGACTAGAGCTGTAAGGTTAACTCTTGTTTCTTTTTTTTTTTTGACTTGTTGATGATCAAAATAACAGGTTAACGGTTATCAAAATCGCAGTTTGCTTGCAATTTCAGCTGGAATCAAGCAAAAGCGTTATGTTGATGCTATTGTGAAAAAGGTGTGTATTGGTTGTGAGTGTTAATAATTGATTTTATAAAAGAACTTTTGTTGCCTAACTTTAAACAAATTCAGTTCCTTTCAGGGAACTTTACAGTTATTCTTTTTCACTACGATGGGAACGTAAATGGATGGTGGGATCTTGGATGGAGTAGCCATGCCATTCATATTGTTGGTCGAAACCAAACAAAATGGTAAGGATAGCTCCTCACAAGGATTACACAATTTTGATTGCTTTTGAAATTCTGTTTTTAGGACACTTTTAGGAGTTTCCTGGAATGTTTTCAAGAAAGGATGGATCGATTCAGCAATAAGAAATAGTGATTTTTAATCGGCTATTTTGAATTCAGAAAGTGACATTGGATTCTTTTGATGCTTTCTATTGATTCAGTCAAATGACTTTAATTCTGTACCTCTTTTCAGGTGGTTTGCGAAACGATTTTTGCATCCGGCAGTTGTTTCAATTTATGATTTCATTTTTCTGTGGGATGAAGATCTGGGAGTGGACCATTTTTCTCCAGAAAGGTATGGAGAACATAGAAATGTCCTTTTTTTTACACGACATGTCTCCTATTGTCTCCTAAGCATGAGTATTTGAACTTGCAGGCATATTTCTGGAACCTTATGTTCTAATCATTGTTGCCAATATCTTAATTTGGTTTTCAGGTACTTGGAGATTGTAAAATCCAAAGGACTCGAGATTTCTCAGCCAGCATTGGACCCAAACTCAACGGACATTCATCATCGAATCACAGTTCGTTCCAGAACAAAGAAGACGCACAGGTGGAAGATGATTTGACCAAGATCAAATTCTAATAGTTGGATAAATACTAATATGAATGTTCATGTTTTATTCAGACGAGTATATGACGTCAGAGGGACTTTGAAGTGTACCGATGACAGTGATGGCCCGCCATGCTCCGGGTGCGTTTCTTATTTTTTTTGTGCAAAACAAGATCTTCTCGATACCCCTGAAGACCCTTCCTCGGTTTGGAGCTTTTTTTGGTCGAATTTGGGACAAACCGAGCATATCTTGGATCATTTGTTCTAGATTTGTTTTGGATATTTTGCCAGTTTTGTCAAGTAATCAGCTTTGAATTGATCATAGAACTTTGATATTAATCATTTGATCTCTCTCGTGTAGATTCGTCGAAGGTATGGCTCCGGTTTTCTCAAGAGCGGCTTGGAATTGCGCTTGGCATCTTATACAGGTATTTTCTTCATATCCCTTTTGAATTCAGTCGTTTAATTTAATTTATGAACCGTCCACTTACCGCGGCCGTTCTTCGTTCTTGGTCAGAATGACCTGATCCATGGATGGGGAATGGATATGAAACTCGGTTATTGCACTCAGGTTGGATCATCTCGGTTGAATTTACATATTAGTTTATATATTTCTTCCATTCTTTACTCAACAATCTTATTTCTTGTTTTTCGGGTTCTTTTAATCAGGGTCACCGGACGAAGAAGGTCGGAGTTGTCGACAGCGAATACATCGTCCATAAAGGCATACAAACTCTCGGAGGGGTTACTTCCTCCGAAACAAAGGTTTAGTTTTTTGATCCGATGTTACATAAATATTCAAATTTTATCCGGTTTAGTGTTTTACTCTCTGATTGATTAGTTTTTGAATTTCAGAAATTGCGAGATTCGGCTGCTGGCACGAGGACTGAGGTGAGGCCGATGAACTTCATACATTTTATGACCGACTTCATTTGATCTTCGCTAAATTGTTGTTTCTTTGCCGGGTAATGGTAAGATAAGGAGGCAATCGACGAGGGAGCAACGTATATTCGACGAGAGGTGGAATAAAGCCGTGGAAGAGGACGTGAACTGGACCGATCCGTACAAACGAGAGAGAGGTTGATTCAATTCGGCCTTTTTTTTCCTTCTCTAACATGACAAAGAATGTCGAATTTTGTTGTAATTTTCATATGGTTGGATAATTTTTTGTCATAAAAATCGTATATTACACAATCAAAGGAAAGCTATAGAGGTAGTTTTGACTAGGGGTGAGCACGAGTCGGTCCGGCTCGGTTTTATTTTGAAATAGAATCGAAACTGGAACTCAAAGCTTCATTCCAGGTTTTAACCCGATTTTATTTTATATTTTAAAAAAATTAAAAAATCACAATAAAATATATGTATTTATTATATTTGAGTTAAATTTTAAGTAATTTGTCGAGTCTATAATCAATTTTACGATTTATATCGAATTGTTTCACAATAAAATATCACTATATTTTTATTATATAGTTTTAATCCGATTTATTCGATTTTAAAATCTTTTTTACTAACGGTCCCGGTTTTGATTTCACCGATTTTTACTCTTAAAAATCGACACTGACGCATAAATCACGATTTTTTAAAAATTAAAACCAAAATCGGATTAAATCGGTGATTTCGGTTTAATTTATGATTTCAGTCTCATTTTGTGCACTCCTAATTTGACTGGCATGATTGATATGCGACTCGATAACAATCATCGATGAACGAATCCTTGACTCCTTGCAGTTTCTCATTCACCCATTCGATCTAAACTACTTATTGTCGTGAGATTTAAAAATCTAGATGGTAAATAAGAAAAACCTAATTCAATTGATGAAAAACACAAACCGAACTCGGTTTTGTTCGGTTGGTTTTTTAAATGAAAATTTAGGTTTGGTAGCTATTCTGTTTTCACTTTTATGGAAATTGATTAGTTCGGTTTAGGTCGACTCACTAATAGACCGAACCGAATCATGTTTATTCGCGATGAGTGGGCTTCCGGCGGTTTTTTCATGGTTCAAGAGGAGGGATTAAATTACATAGCAAATACAATTTCGCCATAGCCGAAAGCTCCAACGCTTTGTCAACTGAAATGCTTGTCCGCCGGCTAAAAAATTCACTCTTTTTGCTTCTCATTGCTTTTACTTCTATTTGAAGCTGCAAAGTAGAATGGGGAGTGAAGAACTGGCCGAACTCCCGCCGTCCGAATTTTCTTCGGAATCAGTTCAAGTTACTGCAGTCGAAGAGCAGCAACCTTATTCATGGCCTGCGATTAATTTCGGTATTCCTCCTCACAGAACTCACCGCTTCCACAACCAGTTTAGGGCCGGTTCAAACCCTAACAACTTTCTTAAAGGGGTCAAATGGTGCATTCTTTTTTTCCTTTTCATCTCTGAGGTCTTTCGTTTTAAATGAATTTTGTTTGATGGTGGAGAAAATGATTGTAGGTCGCCGGATGGGTCTTGTTTTCTTACCAGTTCGGAGGATAATACTCTTCGAGTTTTCCCATTGTGAGTTTGTAGCTTTTTCTTGCAAATTTATATCAACGAGTTTGTAGCAGTGAAAATGTTAAGGTGATCTTTGTTGAATAACTTTCTTCATTGGCAGACCGAGTTATGGAGCTGAAGGGTATTTTAACTCTTGTTCTGTCGCTGAAAACGAGGGCAAGTTTCCTTGTTTTGTTTTTTGTTGTTTCATTTGATTGTCTTGGACATCCATAGTTATGGCCGCAATGCAACGCCTGTATTTGGTTCAGTTTGCCCTAAATTTGTTTTATAGAAAGGAAGAATACTTGTTTTCAGTTCGTTTAATTTCTTGCAGTCATAGGGGACAAGCAACATAGCTATGATAACATATTTTTAGGTGCAAATACGTTAGATAAACGAGTGTGCTTCTACAATGAGTACACAGAACTTATTTTCTGAACTTTGATCATGATGATTATGCACGAGAATGAAGCCAGCATAAATGATCATATTGAGTATGCATGAGAATAGAACCAATATAAATTATTCTGTTGCGATTTTGTGATATATAGCCTTTACTAGTTGATAGTTACTCATTAATTCTTGAAATATTTTTGCAGTTGAGTTGTGTATGTACTCTGTTCCAAGCTTGTTCTTTAATCATTTCTTTAAATAGTTTATTGTACTCTTCTGCAACAGATTCTTACGCAGCCAACCTCGTTATAAGTGAGGGTGAAGCTGTATATGACTTTTGTTGGTATCCATACATGGCCGCCTCAGGTTCTTTATCATCTCGTGTGCCATTTTTAGTTTTTGTGTCATTAAGAACAAAATGTCACACTTTCTTTTAGTTCTTACTGAATGATTATGTTGATTTTGAACTTATATGAACAACCATTGTCTTTGCAGACCCAACTACCTGTGTCTTTGCTAGTACAACTCGTGACCACCCGATTCATCTTTGGGATGCTAATTCTGGAGAGGTGCTCAAGTGCTAATGTTTACTAATTATATTGGTAATTTTGTTAATTTGAATAATAATTGAGATATGCCCCTAATATTGACCTTAAAAAAGTACATTGTTCTACAACTTGTTTGTCTCCTCGAGATGTAGATTTTCTTGTCCTAGAATGTTGTTAAATGGATATTGCAGTTGCGTTGCACTTATCGAGCATATGATGCAATGGATGAAATTACAGCTGCCTTTTCAATCGGATTTAATCCAGCTGGGACCAAGTAAGATGGACAGCTTTTTCTCTCCTTTCTTTCGCAGTTTCGCCATCATTATGAAAATGATAAAATGTTTTTATTTTATTGCATTCTGACAACTATTAGAGATGTCATGACAGCATAAAACTTGCTTTGGCTGCAGAATATATGCTGGATATAACAAATTGATTAGGGTTTTTGATTTACATTGCCCGGGTCGAAAGTTTGAGCAATTCTCTACTCTTCAAAGAAACAAAGAGGGACAAACAGGTAGATCATTGGATTGCTCTACTGAAACAGACTTGTTTAGTGGTGAGAAAGATGCCTTACTCTTCTTGATGTAAATAGGTATTATATCAGCTATTGGATTTTCTCCTGCTAATAAGGGAATGCTAGCTGTTGGTTCTTATGACCAAACAACTGCGATATACAGTGAAGATAATATGGAACTATTGTATGTTTTGTACGGTCAGGAAGGCGGAGTTACCCACGTGCGTGAGAATTCTGTCTCTTGATTTGATACTTTTTATGATATTTATAACGGGTTAAATCATCTTTGCTTCTCTTCCAGGTTCAATTCTCAAAAGATGGAAATTATCTGTACACAGGAGGTCGAAAGGTAATTGTTCTTGGTTTTCCTTTTCCTATGTGACTGTCGGGCAACATCGACTTAATACAATTAGACATCTTTATACCAATTATTTGACGTTTGAAAGTGTGAATTTGTTGTGACTGCCTTATCTTATGTTTATAAACTTTTAACCTTGCTACTATCCTTACCCTATTGCTTTGATCTCTCTGGTTGACATTGATGAAAAATATGTTGCTCTTGAATCTTATTTTGTTGAGGATTGCATTTTCTAAAACTCAACCAAAATGCATCTCGTGATGAATTTGAATTTGTGAACCTTCCACATCTTGTATTTTCTGCCTACAAATTTGCTTTGCTCATGTTACTAATCTCGTGTGTTGAAATTATATTCAGGATCCATATATACTTTGCTGGGATATACGGAACACTGTAGAAAATGTATACAAGTACGTGATATCTTTTCCATATTTGGTATCGTTGTTCACTCTTTCAAAAGCCTTTTCTTGAGCTTTATCCTAGGCTTTAACAATTTGGAAACTTTGCTTGTCGTAATAAAGATATAGCATGCTTCTAATCATTTTCTCGCTGTAATCAGGTTATACAGATCATCTGAAAGTACCAATCAACGGATACTATTTGATGTCGAGCCCTCGGGCCAACATCTTGGTTCAGGTGGTCAGGTAACCTTTTTAATTTTCAATTTTAAGTGCTCCATTATGCCACCGAATGTTTATAATAATTTGAGCTCTTTTCTTTTCATTTTCTTCTTCACCACCTTCAGGATGGGCTTGTACATATATATGATCTTGAAACAGGGCAGTGGATTACAAGCTTTCAAGCTGCAATGGGTATTGAGTCGTCATTTTGCTTAATGCATATCCTTCATAGCTCTTATTACTGACAAGCTCTTCTTTTTTGCTTTATTTTATACTTTCACAGATACTGTTAATGGATTCTCCTTTCATCCATATCTTCCAATGGCTGCATCTTCTTCAGGACACAGAAGATTCGTCGATCCTGACAATGGCAGTGTTTCTTTGTGTTTGAATGGTAAACTCAATTTTTCTCTCCATCCATATCTCATTTCGAGGGCTGAACTAGATGAAATGTGGGCTTAGCTAGTAACGAAATCGATTATCGAGGTTTGGTCCTGGCCGAGGATTTGACATAGTTCTGCATTTAGAGTTAGGAAAGACAGGGTTGGTTCTTTGTGCACGTATAGTTAAACATCATCGTTTCTTCTGGGTTTGTATAGGTGATGAGAACTGTGCTGCTGTGTGGAGCTTCAGTTATGCTTCAATGGAGGATAAAGATGAACAAGATGAGCTCAATCAAGATCTTTGAATTACAGAAAACATCACACCAAGTGACATCTCAGCAACTACAGAAGTTTAGATTATTGGGTTTGGTCTTTGTTTTTAAAACCAAACATCGATTATTCTTGTCGAGATTTCGATATTGTTCTTCCATTTGCTACATTTTGGAATACTGAGACTGCAACTCCAACTTGAGTAGATATTTGATGAAATTTAAAATTATTATGTTACATCTGTTCACTCTATCCGTTATCTTATCCATATGTCGACACAAATATCTAATTGGGGCCCCAAAAACTCAAGTACATGACAGTTCTAAGAGAATCCTCGGCCTGCTTAATCTTCTCGTTCATGGTCGAAGCTTTAATGGCGGTCGAACCACAGGCAGCTGAGGAACACCCTCTTCTCCGCTCAGACGAAGAAACTGAATCATCTTTCGAACATTTTGGGTTACACGTGGCGGTCTCATTTTTCATGGCCTTCATCTCAGACACTTGCCAAGCTATTTAAACCTTCGAATGAAAACAGACCCTTTTCCAATTTCACGTCCAGGGCTTCAGAGAGGGGAATCGGAGAAGAATATGATTATAGAGCTCGAATTGCGAGATGGGTTTTGGAGAAATGAACGGATGAAGAACAGCGGTGAAGAAACTGGTAATCGAAGAAGAAGAAGAAGAAGAAGAAGAAGAAGAAGAAGAAGAGATGAATTCTTCGGAGAACGAAGTGAGAAGCTTCAAGACGATGAAGAACTGTGCAGAAGGATAAGGGAGAAAATGGAAACAGGAAGGCGGAAACTGAGCTTTTAAAGAAAGCTCGAGCCATGCGTTGACCTTTGTACGTAACGAAGAAGAAAGATAAGGATAAGGACAAACAGCCAAGTCCACCTCATTCTTTCCGAAACCCCTAATTCTTGCTCTCCTTAAGATTAGGTTGTTTCTCCAAGTTCTAATTTTTCTAATTAAATTTTATTAATAAAATAGTTTAATGAAAATAAATAAATTTCTTGAATAATGGGTGGGAATAAATCGAGCATTGTTTTGGATTAAGATAGTCTTTGGACATTAGGACGGGATGTAACATTCATAGAGTGTTTTTAATTAATATTGTGTGCTTTGGATTAAAACAAGAAGACTACAAAACGAAGCTCCAAGAGAGGCCAACAATGGCAGATCCCCAAAAGATGCAGAAACGTAATTGAATGCAGCGCCGGTGAATTCAGCCTGGCGTCGAAGAAGAAGAAGAAGAGCGAAGGGGATTTCATCAACGCTGCACTCGATGAAGTTTCTCCTCTGGGCTGGCCTAATTCGTCCAAAAAAAAACCCCTTTGGTTGCTTTATAAAACATGAGCAAATTGAGGTTGGAGAAACAGCAGTACGATTGTAAATGGTTTGCTTTTGTACTATCTCTGGTATTAGACAGTTGATGTTCGACAAGTGTACTTGTTTGTTGTAATTAGACTCGTACTACAGATTTAGTGAATTGTGGAGAAAAAGTTGAACCAATGTCATTACATACAGACCAGTCATTTCAATCCATCGCCATTGTCTAATAGTCTCGAACTTATCACTAAGGCTCATCGTATTACAGGTGACAAACATAATAAGTTTTTGCGAGATAGTCGTCCGATGGACTTAAACATCAGAGAATAATCGCTTATGTTGGATCGTCCTGAACTTCAAAGAATGAGTTGTAATAAGCAACAAAGGTAGAACTTAACGTTGTCGAGATGACTCAAACTTGGATGATTCCTCTACTGACATCTCCTTGTTATTTGTAGGGTCAGGTGTCATACTATGTAGAACTCGTAATCTCTTACTTGCAATTCTAGTTTGCATTGCGAAACTTGAAAATTTTGGCAGAGTCAATGTGGAAAATAGATCTAGGAGATTTGTTTTACTTGTCACAAACAATACTTGATTATGTTTCTCAACGAGGAAGTTGAATTTACTTTGTTATGTAACCCTTCTAAGTCGAAGCCATAGATAAAAAAAAAATCATTTGTTTCTAACAGGCAAAGAACGCCCAGCAAGTCGCCGGACTCTGTCGGCCAAAGATAATGGACCAGGCCGGCAAACCGCCTGCACGTAACCAAGTGCAATATGCTATTTTGATTTTGATATTTCTTGGAAAAACAAAAGCTTTAATCATACAGCAACGAAGAACGAGCTATTAATCATAAAAAATAGAATGGTAGAAACTGGATCAAGTTCTTCATCCTCCTCGAAGAACAATCTTACCGGCAGCATCATCATCCAAGATCCGCAGCACTTCCTCCGGCGGAATCTCCGACCAAATCAAAGGCCTGTCGGCAGAATGCGCCATTTGAGCCAGCCTATCTGCCGCTCTATTCCCCTCTCTGTAAACATGGGACACGGCATAATCATCGAGCTTATGCATCAGAGACTGCACGTAACTCACTTGCTTTCTAAACTCCGAACACTCGACCTCTGACCTTCTCGCCACAATCTCAACCAAAGCCTTGCAATCTCCTTCAAGCCACACATTTTTCCACCCATTTTCAAGCACCAATTCCAGGCCTCTTTCCAGGGCCCTCAACTCCGCGGTGGCGCTGTCGGATTTTCCGATGGATTCTGCGTAGCCGAAGATGAATTTCGCTTTGTCGTTTCTCAAGAGACCTCCAATGGCGGACTTCCCTTCTCTTCCTCTGCACGACCCGTCGAAGTTCAGCTTTGTCCATCCCATTATGGGCTTCTCCCACGCCACTTCGATTCGCTGCCGTTTCTGAAAGTTTTTGATGAATTTGAGAAGTGGGGTTTGGAGCTTTTGGCTCCTACATTTTAGAATGCTCGCCAATGAAATCATTTAACGTTGATCATGGGTTGAAACAAAGAAATAACAAAGTTGAAATGATTCTAAACTTGCAGAAGCTACGATTTCTTGATTCGATGGAGTTCTTTCAAGCAATAAAAGGTCTGCATGCCCTCTTTTTCAAGCTTTCATGGAGGCTCGTCAATGGTGGTTGATTGAACGCAGCAAGATCGTCCATCCTTTGTCTGTCCTTTGACCGTTAATGGGTAACTGTCATGTTAACTGCCTTATCCAAACAAGAAGTTTCTGTCGCTTATCCACGAATCTTTGTTTTGCCGAGCATGCATAAATCTTTCTAAATTTAGCTAATAAATTAATCCAAATATCTCATTATATTTTAGAAATAAATTATTTAAATGTGTGATGTATATTTGAAGTGGTGGGTGATGACCAATTCACCCGGTTTTCGGAGGGAGACAGGTCTCGAAGTCTAATAATAAAAAATCAACATCGACGACGATAATGATATCTTTGATTGAGACAAATAAATTAACAAGCTAATTGCGATTTTGAATTAAGTTAGAACAAGTTTATTTAATTTTGTTCGGTTTTTGGTTTGGTTATAAGTGGGTCCGGGTCGTTTCGGTTTTTGTTGGTTTGATTATGGTTTTGTTGTATAATGTTATAAATATACTCAGCCTTTGACTTTGTATGTTTTAAATATAGTTGTTTGTAATATTCGAACCCGGGCCCACCCTCTTCGTTTACTAAATCCATGCCGGGAAAGGGCGAAAACTGACATCGTATATTTTTTGTCTGTAAATCTTGTATTTGTCAAGGCTCCAGTTGTTGACTTGACCCGGCCGGGGGAAGCTTGTTCATATTGGTTTCATGGCGGCGAAAAGTCTACTGAGATGATGTCTTCGGAGATCTTTTTTTTTATTTGTTAAATGGGGGAGTTGCCTCTGTCCCAATCGACGAAGAAGTTGGAGAAACTGTCAAATACAGTCGTTTTTCAGAGGGTCGTAATGGAAAAAACGAGCAGTGATGGCGATTTTGAGCTCCTCTTTCTTGCTTCTGTCTCTGTGCAGCATGGTTATTGTATGTTTTTGGAGTTTGGCCGATTCGGCTGACAGTATCTCTGCCAACGAGTTCATCAATGGAAGTCAAACGCTTGTTTCTTCTGGAGAAAAGTTTGTGTTAGGGTTTTTCCCTGCTGGAATTTCCAACTCTCTGTATTTGGGGATATGGTATTATCAGATCGTCCCTCAGACTGTAGTTTGGGTGGCTAACAGAGATAATCCAGACGTGAATTCATCTTCCAAGTTAGGTTTCGACGAAGATGGAAGCCTAGTTCTTCTTAGTCAAACGGGAGGCATTTTGTGGTCATCTAATTCGTCGAAAGGAGCTAAATCTCCTGTCGCGAAGCTCTTAGATTCTGGAAATTTGGTGATTCTGGATTCTGAAAATGGAAATTCCGACAATTATTCATGGCAGAGCTTCGATTACCCGTCGGACACCCTACTACCCGAAATGAAACTCGGGTGGGACTTGAAACTCGGTTTCAATCGCGAAATAAGATCATGGAAAACCACGAACGATCCTTCTCCCGGCAACTTCTCTTACAGCATAGATTTACAAGGTCTTCCCCAAATCGTTCTTCGCGATGGATCGACCAAAAGTTTCAGAAGCGGTCCCTGGATTGGGACGCGATTCAGCGGCGGGGTAGTTCTAGGGCCAAACACTGTATATCATCCCCAATTTATTTTCAATTCCACTGAAGCGTATTACACATACGACGCCATAGATGATAGAATGGCTCGATTGGTTGTGGAACCTGCTGGGGTAGTTCAGCAATTCTACTGGGATAATACACAAGGAAAATGGATTGAACTACACACTGTTCCAACAGATCGCTGCGACAGATATGGCTATTGCGGCAACTACGGGCAGTGTTCTTTCAGCGATACTGCTTGGTGCAGCTGTTTGCGTGGATTCACAGCCCGAAATCCTCAAGATTGGGCGCTCTACGAATGGTCCGAAGGGTGTGTTAGAAAAGATTTCAATGTCTGCGAGAACGGGGAAGGATTTGTGAAGGTTAGTGGGGTCAAATTTCCAGACGCGGATTATGGATTTGTTAGGATTGGCGTTGATGATTGTGAAGCAGAGTGTTTGAAGAACTGCTCCTGCAACGCTTATGCTAGGTTAGACAGCACAGGGGATGACAATAGCTGCCTTTTCTGGTCCGGCGATTTGGTTGATATTAGAACCACTAGCACCGGGCAAGATCTCTTCATTAGAGCTGCAGCTTCAGAATTGGGTAATGGCTGGCCTTTTTGCTTTGTGAAAATGGATTCATTTATGCTCTATTCTCTCTGAATAAACCTTTTGAATTCATTTGTCTGGTGCTAGAATCTGGGCCGGATAATAAGCGGAAAGTCGGTGTTCTTGCAGCGGTGATTGTGTCGGTTATTTTAGCTGTTGTTTTTGTGTCGTGGATCAGCTGGTTTTTTATTAGGAAGAGGAGAAATGTTCCAGGTAGGAGATGAACTATGATAAAGGGAGCTTTGTTTTTCGACCTAGGTGGACTTTTGGTTGTTGTTCTGCTTGTAATTTGGCTTGTGTGTGTGTGCATTAGGAAATGAGGCTCCCCCGGATCTCGAGAATCCCCTGTTCAATATTGATGCCATTGAAGCTGCTACTCAGAAATTCTCGCTTTCCAACAAGATCGGAGAAGGTGGATTTGGACCTGTGTACAAGGTAAATTCCTCATCGAATTCATTGTCTTTAATGCGAAAGTACTCGATAATCATTGGTAATTTTATGGATTTCTATTCAACTGCATTCATGTAATTCCGAAAAAAAAACAGGGTAAGCTTCAATCAGGACAAGAGATTGCAGTAAAACGACTATCGGACAGCTCCGGGCAAGGCGTCGACGAGTTTAAAAACGAGGTTCTTTTGATCTCCCAACTTCAACACAGGAATCTTGTGCAGCTTCTGGGTTACTGCATTCACAGAGAACAGAGGATGCTGATTTACGAGTACATGCCCAACAAAAGCCTTGACTACTTCATCTTCGGTCGGTACTCTCTAACCTGCGACGCTTGAGTATTAAATTCTTCGTAAGATCTGAAATGAAATCATGGAGATTGGAATCTTTGATGCAGATGATGTGAGAAGATGCTCCCTTGATTGGAAAAAAAGAAGAGATATTGTTGTCGGGATAGCTCGAGGGCTTCTCTATCTTCATCGAGATTCAAGATTGAGGATCATTCACAGAGATCTCAAAGCAAGTAATATCTTGTTAGATGAAGACATGAATCCAAAAATTTCAGATTTTGGGATGGCAAGAATGTTTGCCGGAGACGAAACTGAAACAAAAACAAAGAGAGTCGTCGGAACATAGTATGAATGTTTTATTTTGCCAACTTTATCGCATTTGATTATAGCATGAAACTAACGTTAACTCATTTTTTTCATGGATTTAGTGGGTACATGTCGCCGGAATATGCAATCGACGGATATTTTTCGTTCAAATCCGACGTTTTCAGCTTTGGAGTTGTACTGATTGAGACGGTGAGTGGCCGGAAGAACAGAGGGTTCTTCCATCCAAATCACCAGCTAAATCTTATTGGACATGTAAGCAAGATAATAATCTCTCTCTCTCTCTCTCTCTCTCTCTGCATAGTTCTTTATCTCTCTCCTCTTATTCATAAAAAGTCACCATTAACGTCCAGGCATGGAAGCTATGGCAAGAAGGAAGGGCCTTGGAATTGATGGACGTAGTTCTTGAGAACAAATTTCCAGCTTCGGAAGCTTTGAAGTTGACTCAAATCGGACTTCTGTGCGTTCAACAGCGACCGGAGGAAAGGCCGATGATGTCAACCGTAGTATTGATGCTGGACAGTGATAATATGCAGTTGCCGGAACCTGGCCGGCCCGGGTTTTATGGAGAGAGGAGCATCTCCGTCGCCGATTCATCTCCTGGAGTATTGACTTCTACTTCAAATGAGATTTCTGTGACTTTGCTACACCCCCGATAAACGCCTAGCCGGCGATATGAATGTAAATAATTCTACTTGGTCGGGATTTTAGTAGTTTAATCGGATTGGAGTCGGTTTGTTGATTTGCCAGAGTTCTATCCAGTTTCCGTCGGTTTTTTTTGGTTACTGGACAATTTTTTCATTTCACGGTTTGGTTCAAATGGCCTAGCCATGAGCCATATTCAAATTAGGATATGGCAAAATCAAGTTAACACTGTCAACCAGTGACTATCAATTTTAATATAATTTTTATTTTTATTTTTAAAAAATTGTGACTTACAGTTAGGGTCAGTTTTCAAAAATAAAAAACTATAAAATTGGAAGACCGTGGCTAAAAAAAGATATAAATTAAATAAAATTTAATTTAAATTTTAATAAAATCTGATATAAATTATAAGATTAGTTATAAATTTGTTTAATTACTTAAAATTTAATTTAAATATAATAAAAATATAAATTTATTTATTATATTTTAATTTTTTTAAATATAAAATAAAATTAAATTAAAACTGAAATTATTAGTATTTAAAAATTTAAAATTATTAATTTTATTTTTATTTTTATTTTTATTTTAAGATTAAATTATTCGTTGTATAATTCAAATGGAGACTTGACGACGCCACAGGCCCAGCTTTCTTGTACCCATAAGGACATGACACCGTAGCCGAAACCCTAGACCAAACCAGTGGAAGAGAGAAGCAAGCTGGCTCTCGGTTGCATTTTCAGTAGTAGTTCAATGTCGTTCTCTCGCCTTCTCTCCCGCTCGTTTACCACCTCCCTCCGCCTCAACTCCTCCAGCGACGCCATTAAAGCCATTTCCGCCGACCTCTACAAAGAACGAAATTTCAAACGCCTCGTGGAGAAGTTCAAGAAATCGTCTGATCTCTTACGCTTCCGTACCTGCAACGGCATCTATGAAGACACCGTGCGCCGCCTTGCTTCGGCGAAACTCTACCGCTGGATCGAAGATATATTGGAGCACCAAAAGAATTACCCCGATATTTCTAAAGAAGGATTCTCTGCCCGTCTCATCGCTTTGTACGGTAAATCAGGGATGTTTGAGCATGCGCAGAAGGTGTTTGATGAAATGCCCGAGCGAAGTTGTGAGCGAACTGTACTCTCGTTCAATGCTCTTCTTGGAGCGGGCTCGAAATCAAAGAAGTATGATTTGGTTCACAACCTTTTCAAGGAATTGCCGGCTAAACTATCCATTGAACCAGATGTGGTGTCTTATAATACTGTAATTAAGGCTTATTGTAGCCATGGATCTTTCGATTCTGCGACTTCAATGCTTGATGAAATGGAGAAGCGCAAAGTCGAGCCAGATTTGGTGACGTTTAACACTCTTTTCCATTGTTTCTACACCAATGGTCGATTTTCAGAGGCTGAAGAGATATGGAGTCGCCTGGAGAAGACGAACCTCGCTCCTAATGTCAGAAGTTACAACGCAAAACTAAACGGATTAGCTTTGGAGAAGAAAATGGAAGATGCAGTCAACCTTTTTGAAGAAATGAAAAGCAAGGAAATAAAGCCTGATGTCTTCACTTTCAATGCTCTAATTAAGGGCTACGTCAAAGGGGGTAAGCTTGAAGAGGCCAAGCAGTGGTTTACTAAAATGGCGGAATCAGAAATCGCCCCCCAGAAATCAACTTACGCTTCAATAATTCCTTTCCTGTGCGAGAAAGGGGATTTAGCGTTTGCTCATCAGCTCTGCAACGACATCTTCAAACGTCGGAAACTGGTCGGCGGTGATGTTTTGCAGGCTGTTGTGGATGAACTGGTCAAGTGTTCTCGGATTGAAGATGCCAAGGAAATTGTTCATCTTGGAAATACGAACAACTATCGCCTGTACAGGCTGACTCTGCCTTCATCCAAGTAAGAGATTTTTTATTTTCCATTTTCCCTGCGTTGTTGTGAAATCTGAATCCTGGATGCATTGTTTTAACTTGATTTCATATCTGCCATTTTCTCTGCGTTTGATTTTCATCCATAGTTCTCTGTTTTTTCCAATAAGAAAAGGCCAATTCCAAGAAGAGATTTTTGTGTAGAAAAGTAGGAATCTAAAACCCGAGATCTGGGTGGCCGGATCGATCCGTTTCATCAGCATGCATTTCACTGTAATGCAATGTCGGGTTTCGTAGATTCGACCGATGATTTGGTTCATACAACCTCCGCAAAATTGAGATCTTTTTTATGAACTTTGATGATTATGTTTCAACGTACTTGAATGAAATATCCAAGTGTGACGGTTCATCGTGTTGTTCCATGTTTAATGAAATAGTTACGGTTCACTATGTAGATTATTGAAATTGATTTGTATTTTATCTTATTTTTATATTAACAAAATAAATACACGTAATATTTACATTAAAAATAAACCATGATTAAAAATTATGGTATAATTTAAATTTGTAAATTACCAAATGGTTTATTTTTCAAAACAAAAAAAGTTGAGAATATGCCAGATTTGCAAAATGGAGCCCATAACTATGGCCCATCGAAACTATCTAGTTATAAAATCACAAACGTGCCGTTGTATCGTCAGGGCGACTGGAGAGTCACGACTGTGCACCGGAGGAAGATGGGCTGTTTTGCTTGACAAGCTGTAACTCACCGCCATTCCGGTTCTTTCTTTTCATTTCTCCCGATTTTACATGTGCTGCGGAGATAATTCCAAGCCTCTTTGGCTTAGTCACCAAATTCGAATCGAGAGGTCAAAAGATGGGGGATTTCAATCTCGCTCTGTTGATCGTCGCCATAGTCGTGTGTGTGATCGTCTTCATCTTCAATGTCTACCTTTTGGTTAACTATCAGCGTCCTGATGACAATAATCAAGCCTACTTCCCCAAATTTTTCGTTGTTTTGGCTCTCTCCATTGCGGTTATCTCGATTTTGATGTTGCCGGCAGACGTTGCGAATCGGCAGGCTTGCAAAAACTCGATATATAATGGCGCATGTAATCTAACCTTACCGATGAAGGATCTCTGGCTCGCCGTAGACATTGTCGATGCGGTGCTTGTGTTCTTCGTTATTCCTTTCGCGATGTTCTACTACCATTGTTGGCTCTGTTTTGTTCTCTGTAAGTTAAGACATATAACTTATTTATTAGTTCATGGTAAGTGTTAGACTTGAACCTAATACTTCAAAAGAGAAAACAAGTTACAATTTGTATCCCTTCTTCATATGTATATTTGTCACCATTTTATGAAGTATCGGCCAAGAAATTGTTATGGTTTTTAATTAGGTTGCTGCACAACTAGTATTTAGTTCTTAGGAAACAAAATATTCACTTCAATTTTTCTATTTGCTATCATGAATGTTTTCTTGACTTTATCTTTTCATCGTTGTATGATTGTTATTTGATATTTGGGGGTGTTGGTATTGCTTGCCTATAGTGCAAATTTCTAAGCTAATTAGCTCGGGCAGAGTTGAATTCTTAGTTTGATGAAAAGAAATGCCTCTACTTTTGTTCTGCAGGAAGCAACGGACCTTGGTAAAAAGGCTAGAGAACTGAAAAAGCTGCAGATGCACTACACCAAGAAGAAAGAAGTGGCTCTAAGGGTCGAAAATGGCCGAAAAATGTTAAGGCTGCGGAGAAGGTCAGCACTTATTGTCTTTTGCCCCCTTAATGTTTGTTTTACGTTTTGCTGCTTGGTTTTGTTCGTACCATGTAGTGTAATATTGTCATGTATTCTTAAGTAGAATTGTGAATTATTAAACACGCCTTCATGGAAATGAAACCTTCTTGTTTAATATTGCAGGAGTTACATCAGTTAGAGGAAAATGTTAAACTACTAGAAGAGATGTACCCATGAGGAGAAAAAGTGTGTTATATGTCTTTTGGCTGACCTTTGTCTACCCAGATGTTTATTATTATTTCATATAACAAAGCATAAGTTTTCTTGTCTCAGGCGGAGACATCATGGGCATTGACCGTTCTTGGTTACCTTGCAAAACTGTTGTTAGGGATATTAGGGTAGGGGACAATTTTCTTTTATTTTTTAGTCTGTCCAGCTCAGTTCACATCATAATCATGCTTGGTCATGACAATAAAAAAATATGGTGTGGACGATATTTTTCTAATTGGCTAGAAAAAAATGTATATAAAGAAACGGTTGCAAGTGGCATTTGTGAATAATTATTTATAAATATTAATATTAAGAAAAAATGCATAATTGATGTGAATAAATGAGATTGTAAATTTCTTAGGAAAATGTGCTTTTCCCAATAGAGGTTTGTGATATTATTGAATTGAAAGAACCTATTGAATGTACAATTGATATAATATGTGATATTTTTCAACAGTAGACTTTATTTAAAATTGATACCATCTCTAGCTATTTGTTTGTTCGTTGAATGGTTTTATATTTGTTGTTCAATATTTTGAGAAAACGTGACTTTTGCTATATGATTAATTTCTTCATGTTTATCAGGCTGATTGTTTCAGTGGCTTGGGTTGCACACATTGTTATATATTTGCTGATTGATCCGCCTCTTTCTCCTTTCCTGAATGAGGTTTTCATCAAGCTTGATAATGTCTGGGGTACTATTTATTTCCGCTCATCCAGTTCTCTGTTCTTTTCCTTTTCATCGATATATCATTGTGGATATGATCTTCTTACTATTTCACCAGGTCTCTTGGGCACTGCAGCATTTGCATTTTTCTGCTTGCTGGTGCAATGATGCTTGGTCTGAGATTGGTTTTTATTACAATTCACCCCATGAATTATGTGTATTGTTCCCTAGTCTAATATTGTATTATTTCAGCCTTGTTTCCTTAATACATTTATTGAATGCTGAATCTGGATTCTGAAGGCTGGATTTATCGCGATTCTTTTGTAGGTTGGGAGCCACTCTCATGAACTCATTCCTGTTTAATGTGGGGCTGATCCTCTTATACTCTATGAGGTTTGTCTATTTCATATCTGCTTGTATTTATTGTTGAGTTCGTTGACCATGCTTGATGCAGAGTTGACTGCATTTTATCTGCTTTAAGCTTTCAGGAACTATCCTTCTTGTCACTTCTAGTATTGGAATTAGTTGTTGCACTGCCATATTGGGCCTACCTTGGTTGATCAATCGACCTTAGCTGCTGTGTTTTTTAATCTGGCAGTGTAATTCAGTTCTGTTCCACTGCATTTGCTTATTACGCCCAAGCCACTGCTGCACAAGAAATTTTCGGTCACACATTAGAGTCCCTCCGAGGAATACGATATTTGTACAAGTAAGTCAAGAGAGACAGGATTTAATTTGGTTTTCGGTTACGTTGGTAAGCTTGTTTATCGGGACGATATGATTTTCATTGCAGGTACAATGTATTTCAAATTGTATTCATTGCTTTGGCAGGATTGACCTTTGTGTATTATGCTGCATTTGTAAGTTTCCAACCCCAGCATTTTACTTGTTAATATTTGTGCTCGTCCATGTAAAAGTTAGCAATTTTAGCAACCCTCAGGGATGGAGGAGACGAAACCAAACGGCAGGTTTCAGCTTTCGAATTAGAGGTTGAATTTGGCCGTAGAGCTCTTGAAACTATCGGAATTCTCGGTTTCATAATCTATTTTGGTGTGTTTGAGGTACGCACGAGGAAGGGTTTCGGTTCGGCTGTTGGTGTCACTTTGGATGAACGGTGGGAAACTGGCTGATACCACGAAAATTATGATTAAGATTTGGATTATGTATGTATTTATAATTTCGGTTTTGTGTTACACATTTAGCGCTGATCATAATTAATATATAATTATTTATATTTTAATATATTAATTATAATTTTAATAAATTAATTATGATTAAGAAAGTACGATGAAACAAAGAATGTGCAGTTTTTAGGTTTATTACGAGACTAAGACTACCCGAGGCTGATAGTAAGACATGGGGGAGAGAGGAGTCTAGGAGAAGATTGCGTCAGGGTCCTTGCTATTTTCCCTTCGTGTCCCTGTTTTGGTATTCGGGGTACTGGTCGGGCGACGGATCACTTGGCTTCTTGGGCCGCCATTGTTTCTCGATTGCTTTCAGAGGTTACCGGAAGAAAATGGACATAGCTCTGTTCTCCCCTTCTTCGCTTTTTCCCGATGAAGACGATTCTTGCTCTGGTACTCTCCTTCGCTCTTTCTCTCTGGGAATGATCTTGTCTTGTATAAGATTAGGTTTATTTTTCTCTTTTTTACCATCGTTAATCGTACACACTTTACGGCTTTTATTGTTGCAGAAGACAAGGAGCCGACGGAGGATCAGCAGAGCTACGAAGAAAGAACTCATGAATTTCCTGGAATGGTAGTTATTGTTCTTGGCATTAGACCATTGGCATTGCGAATGATTAATTTTTTTTTCCTTTTTTCTGTTAATATTTTGTTTCCGAGGTCTGGCAATCAAATATCTCAGGGGTAATCTTTTGGTTCCGCGAAAATCCTTTGTTTTAACTTGCATCAAAGACTGGGAAAACCAGTCGAAACTCAAGAATCAAGTGTGCTGTTCCTGATTGATTTGATTAATTACGAATTTAATCCTGCACAGGGGTTGCTCATCCGAGAATTTTCATTTCACCAACTGAATGCAAATCTCCTCTGGCCAGGAACTTTTGCATTTGCAGAATGGTTGGTTCAACACAGATCATGGATTGAAGGTCGACGCTGTATTGAATTGGGAAGGTATTCTTCATTCAAAGATATCAGTTAATATGATCATATCATGTTTTGTTGATTGGTTTATTCGATGACAGTGGTACAGGTGCTTTGGCTATTTTCCTTCGAAAATCATTTAATCTCGACATAACTACGTCAGATTACTATGATCAGGAAATTGAGGACAATATAGCTCATAATTGCTGGATGAACGGAATTACACCGGCACTGCCTCATATAAAGCGTGAGTTCTCCCATTCCTCAGTTAAATGCTCCTTTTTTGTAGACTGGCGAGAGAAGAATGATTATTTATGCTCTGCTATTAATAAGCAGATGAGCTTTATGTACAATTAAAATCATTAATCCTGTTTAACTATGGAGCTTTAACAATAGAGTAGAACTAAATTGAAATATTTATCCATTTTGGCCAGCCTCTTGCATTTAAACCTGTAAGCATGCTTCAGTGAAAATATGCAATATCCTCTCTTCCACTCAGTCCTCTTCCTTCCTAACACTATCACGAAAAAAATACATGTTCCCCCATTTTCATCAAACCGTAAATTTTATTTTTATTATGTATATTTTGTTATTTTGTTTTGTCAGATACCTGGGGAGATGCCTTTCCAAACAATGAGAATTACTGGGATCTGATTATTGCGAGTGACATTTTATTGTGTAAGATTCAAGTCTTATTTCTATAAGAATTTAGATTACTTGGTGCATGTGTAAATTGAAACAAGTATGAAAAATTTTCATCTCTGGAGAGATGTTTGAGTGGCTAAAACTTATGGATTGCGATATGTAAATTGGTGTAAGATTAAATTAAAAAAAACATTGTTACTTCGGTCAATCATTGATCCATCCATCGTTGCTTTTCTTTCTCCTTCAAGCACTTGAGAAACTCCAAGTGTGAAGTCGTAAAGAAAATTGGTGCGGATGTATATTTGAGGTCTACATATCCTATTTAGAGCCTTTGTCTTTCTCATTTTCTTATTTGTAAGATCTTCTCTTAACTGGTGTCATAAAACAACTAAAATCTGTTACTATGATAAGATCCCTCAACTTTGATGTTGTATTTTTGCAGATGTTAAACAGTATGCAAACCTGATAAAAACACTCTCTTTCCTCCTCCATTCCTACAAGCTCGAAGATAAGAGAGTGTCACCTGTTGAAACAATTGACAATGATGCAGGTACTATCATACTGTTTCTGAATTGAACCAGCCTAAGATTGTTATCTTGATTTAGAGAGAAGATGCATTATTTTTTTTGAAGAAACACAAGAGTAACTGTTCTTTACAGCTCTAGAATTTCGAGAATCGACGGTTATTTCGCTTCCATTTATGCATTTCCATCTCAAATGTGTTTTTTTTTCTAAACTGCTCACCTAACTTTTGATCTACTTCAAAATGAGATCTATCAGTTTCGCCATTGTTACTTTTGATCCAACAATTTATATTCTGCTGACTAGAAATTGCTGATATAGCTGTCAAAACAGGTCTGAGTAGGCCAGTATTTCTAATGAGCTGGAGACGCCGAATTGGAAAGGAGGATGAGAAGCTCTTCTTCAGTGGCTGTGCAGACGCCGGTCTTGAAGTAAAGCATCTGGACTCCCGGGTTTATTGCATTCGACCATTGAGTTCGATCGCAGAAAACTCGGAATGAGGTTATGCTATGCTTCCCCTTCCTAGTATTATGATAATCCAACAGCACAAGAACACACAAAACACAGATGTTCCAGCATAAAACTAATTGTTCTTATCTCCACCATAAGTTAAAATACAGATGTTCTGCATGGATTATTCTTCGGGTATTCTACCGAGAAAACACGTACATTTTTGTTAGCTTCTGTGAATTCGAGTTTGCTCAACGAAGAACTTGACATCGGTGTATTGCTATTATTATTAGCGAATGTCATATTGATCTAAATGCTTTGTCGGGTCAGTCAAACTTTATGATTGATTATAAAATAAGACATTAGAAATTATGGGTAGATCCAAAGAACGAGAACAAAAGAACAAACAACGAGTTCGGGAATCTCATCGATTTTTTTCAACTCTTGACTATGTTTTTTAGCCATTTGAATGCCAAAGATGTCGGGCAAAGTCAACTTTTCCTTGATTAATTTAACATATGGTTGTTTGGTCTTCAACTTTTCCTTGATTTAAATGATAAATTTGAATTAAGAAATAAATAGTTGAATTAAAAACAAATACTTTATTTCTCGTATATTTCAACATTATACTACCGTATTATAAAATCGACATTGTACCGAATTGAAAGTTCATACCCGTTACGTGCTTGATTAATTAGTCTCGTTCGGTACTGCACGAGTTAATATTTGATAACGAGCTAAGGTTCTAATGGAATCAATAATCTTCAATATAGCCGCCGGCCATGACTAACAAGATGTTACGTTGTTTGATTATTATATTAGTTTTCTAATTTAATTTTGATTATTTATTTATTTATGTATATATGTTTGTTACCGCCTTATCTTCTTCATTGCTCTGCCAGAAAAACCAAACCTGTTTCCCCATTCGGAAGCCATGGGAGAAGAAAATGCCGTGGTTGTTTGGCGAAGCATACCTTCCCTCAAAGCTTCGATTCTCGTTCCAGTCGACGCTGCGGAATGCAGCGTGCAATTGCATCACAAGAGACGAGTCACCTTTGATGGGGTTCGATGCAAATTCGCTACCATTTCCTTGGCGGAAAAGAAGGACCAGAGAGATTTTGAGCCCACCCCTTCTCAGTTACTCGCTAATCCCTTGGCCATTCTCGCTTTCGTGCCCAAGGACGCGGCGCTCTTTGCCGCCGGAGCTGTGGCCGGAGCTGCCGCTAAGACCGTTACTGCTCCTCTTGACCGTATCAAACTTCTTATGCAGGTATTAATTTTGTTTTTCTCAACCTTATAGTTTGTTCCTGTTTTTGGGTGGTTCTTTTTTTATTCAACGGAGACGGTGGTCATAGTTTTGCTTTTATTTCTTTCCGTTTGGGTTTTCCCGCTGTTCTTGTTGCTAACAAATAATATGTTCAAACCATCATTCCAAATACTACTGGGACTGCTCTGTTGTTTGATTTTTAAAATTTACCCTATTTCTTCCTTCTTTGATTATTGGTTAGCTGAATTTTGTTGATAAGAGAAAGAAACTGATTTTTGATGTTTACCCTTCAAATGATTTTTGCTTAGGTCGAACAAGGGGTGTTTTATCTTAGAATGGAGCTATGGCAAATAACCTTAACAGAATAATTGCATACAGAAATGGCCATCATATTAGTGTGAGAGGTTATCTCGGCTGTTTTAAAATATAATCCCTTTTTTGTGAAATACAGTTTAATTTTAAAATGTAATCCTTTTTCTTCCTGCGGTTGAACGCCTGTAGATTATTCTCTACTTCGATATTTCCCTGTCTATCTTCTTATATCTGTTTGTTAATGATTTGACTATGATAGTTGTGTAAGAAAAAAAATACAGAATGTAATATTTTCATCTCAAACATTTCTTTTAGTATGATGATTTTGTGTCTAATTTTTATTTGTTTATATTTCTAAATTTATCAAAGACTCGCGGGATTCGGGCTGGACAAGAAAGTGCGAAGAAGGCAATAAGTTTTATTGAGGTATGTTGTGGTCCTAGATTCTAGCTACTTTTGTCCTAGCTAGGTGGTTTCATATAATATCGACCCAGCACATTGATATTTTGGTGATGATAAACTTGACTTGATGTGCTAGAACATGATGTTGGATTATCATAATTTTGATTTAAAGTATTAGCTTGAAAACGGACTGTGAATGAACTTTAATTGACTTGTGTAAGTCGAAGAACACAAAACAATCAATGCAATTTTTCACAATTCCAGGATCATTCTGTTAGCCATAATGACCTTATTTAAGTGTTAATGAAAACATTGCTTTTCTAGGGGATCAAAACAAAATGCAAATTCATAAGGGATAACATTTTTTAAAAGATGAGAAAGCCGTGAATAATAATCGAAACTCCCCATTTTATTTTGAATCAAAACTGGTTCTTACGTAAGTGCTGATGAATTGATGATGATCAAATGGGAAGTTTAATGGGGATATTCCCTTGTCAACAGCCAACTGATTAATTGAAAACTACGCTGTTAGATTGTTTTGTCTCATTTTTGGGCGGTAGTTGTTGCAGCAGTGGATTATGCATTTCAAAAATGATTTAGATTCCTAAAGTTTGACCTTTTGTTTTTCATTACTTATCGTTCATAACTCTTATTCATTGTTAATTTCTTTCGCATTTTTAACTTCAGGCTATAACAACTATAGGGAAGGAAGAAGGAATGAAAGGATACTGGAAAGGCAACCTTCCTCAGGTATTTTTTTTCTTAATATTACATACATTGAAATATTCTCATTTTTCCCATTGTTCGTGATATGGCTCCATTAAGTCATATTTTATAGTTTTTCCAGCATATTTCAGGTGATACGGGTTATACCTTACAGCGCAGTCCAACTTTTTGCTTATGAAACTTATAAGGCAAGTCTAATGTCAAGCGAATCCCGTGACATGGTACAATCTTTGATACACATACATTCTGTTACTAATATTTTTCAAATTATAGAAACTCTTTAGGGGAAAGGATGGTGAACTCTCTTTGCTTGGAAGACTTTCAGCGGGTGCTTGTGCTGGCATGACATCTACTCTTGTAAGTATTTACATTATCTTCTATTATATTTCATTTCTAGAGTATCTCATATTATGTTTCTCTTAGTCAGTTTGTCTTTTGAGATCAGACTAAAATGTAGAATTGCATTTGGTTCTTGCACATCTTCAACAAAATCTTTTCTTTTTCTTTTTTCTAGGTAACGTACCCATTAGACGTGCTAAGATTGCGGTTAGCAGTGGAGCCTGGGTATCGAACAATGTCCGAGGTAGGTCAAGCTCTTATTCTATTCTGACAAGGCCATTTACTGTATGTAAAATAATTTTTTTATTGTGTCGCAGGTTGCCTTAAATATGCTAAAAGAGGAAGGAATTGCATCTTTCTATTATGGTCTTGGGCCTTCTCTTCTCGGCATTGCTCCGTATATTGCAGTGAATTTTTGCATATTTGACTTGTGAGTACAGTAATGCTTCAAATGTCATCACATTATATGAGAGTGCCTACTGTACTGAACTCAAATATGACTTTGGCCTGTTAAAAACAGAGTAAAAAAGTCTTTGCCCGAAAAAGTTAGAAGTAGAGCCGAAGCGTCTATATTAACGGCTCTGGTTTCGGCATCCTTTGCCACATTGACATGCTATCCTTTGGACACCGTGAGAAGACAAATGCAAATGAAAGGCACTCCTTACAAGACAGTTTTGGATGCTATTTCAGGTAATGTAAAGGTGTTAATTATCATTATTTACCATAAATAAATGAAAAATACAAAGGGGTCATTTTGTTGAGGTCTGTATGTTTGATTCATTGAGTAGACAACTCTAGGAGCAATATATCGGATTGTAGCATCTTCCCGAGAATCGTTCTTTCGAGGATTAGTGTTCTCAGGATTAATCTTTATAGCACAAAGAGTAAATACCATCTATTTAGTTGGAAAGGAGAGATGATTTGGTGATTCAAATAGTAAAATATTCTTATAACATACAGGAATTATTGCTCGTGATGGAGTTATTGGTTTGTACAGAGGCTTTCTTCCAAATGCTTTGAAGAATCTTCCCAATAGCAGGTATGCAATCACTCTATTATTGTACCTGAATAACTCCACATAATCATTTGGAAATATAATCTTAATCAGTCTTTGTCTGGCAAATTAGTTGATCGTAAATATCGAGACATTCTTAGCCGTGCCAGAGCATCGAACACGGATCTTACCTTTTGGTTTCCTCTGTGTACTTATATGCAGCATTAGGCTCACGACCTACGATTTTGCAAAGCACCTGATTGCAGCCAGTGAGGAGAAGTTTCAGAGTCTCGTAGAAGGCAACCGAAGGAAACAGAGCCACAGCGCAGAGAGCGATGAAGATCGGGCTCCAGATGAGGAGAGGGCTCCATAGAAATAGCTGATACAGACATTGTTTTGAGCTCTCATAGGTTTCTCTCCCATTTAGGCTCATTTTTTTAAACTAGCTCGAGTCATTGTTTCAGCTTTCTTTTTGGCAACTGATGACGTCAGTTATGTTAAATCTCCAAATTGCTCTAATTTTCTGTGTGCTGCTGTTTGTGACAAAAACCAGGTCTTTATTTTTATGAATTAAGTAATAATAATAATAATAATAATAATAACTTTAATTGAGAAAAAGGTTAAATTAGCTATAGTGTCTAAAATGTGAATATTAAAGTACAATTTTATGCAATGAGTTAAATATTAATTAACATTATAATCAAGATAAATTATAAATAACTTAAATAATATTAGTTCTACTAATTTATAAGTGTAGTCATAAGGAATAATTAAATGTTCATTTTCTTAAAACTTTTAATGACGAGTAATAAAGGGTAAAATTTGAATTAACGAACAAAACTCTAATATTTAAAATGAACAGAACGAACTATGATGGATCCTCGCTACACGATGCAAGCCCCGGCTTCAAGTTCATGCTGGACTCCGGGTTCGAGTAAGTCGTTCATGTTCATGCGGGGCCACGTTACAGCCATGGTCTTCCTTCACGATAGCATATGGTTACAATTGAATTGGTTACTTTTAAGAGTAAAAGTTGAAAATAATAAAAAAATATAAATTATTATTATTATTTATAATAAATAATAATAATAAATCAATTAAATAATAAAAATTTATGAAACTTTATAAAATATTATCTTATATTAGGTAGTAAAATTTGAAATCTGTTAATATTCATTAGTAAAATATTCAATTAAAAATAATTTTGCTGACATCACGAGCCATCGTGCCGCCAAGGCCTAACACGTGTCTTCCGAAACTCAGGGTTTAACGTTGGTTATTTATGGGAAATTCTGGGTTTTTTTGTAACTCTTCTTACTTTAAAGAATAGGGGTATTTCTCTAAATGTTATCAAAAGTGGGGTTTAAAATGATTTAAACGGAAATATAAAATTGGGGTATAAATGAACGGAGCTCGGTTTATTCTGGTCAGCCCAACCAACTACGATAAATTATTGTCGCCATTGCTTTCTTTTCCACTTCCACGACCAGTGCCTCTCTCTTCCCTTAATCTACTGCTGAAATTGTGAAGCTAGGAGAGCTTGTCATACTATCAATTTGGTCCTATTCATCTTTCGTATTTTGTGACGGGACGCCGAGCTTTTAACGCATGTACTGCTTGCCGCAGCTCTCATTTCCTACTCATGCTTTTCATAATCACATAAATGCTCGTAGCAGCAAACCTCGATGTTGGCGAGTATTATGTCCTTGTTCGCCTTTTAATCTTCAGAACGGAGAAGCGAGCGAGGATAAGGATGATGTTGTCACTGTCAGGTGCAATGTAGCTCATCGTTGTCTGATTTTATTTTGATTCGGATAAACTTTGTGCGGTCGGAGATGTTAAGTTCAGTTATTAATGGAAATTCCGATCGAGTTTGATTCATGGCGGTTTGTTCATGCTTTTCGTTGAATTCGATATGTGCGTGAAATATTATAAGAGTTATATCTTCCTGGGTATTCTTTCAGAGCTAATGGTCAACCGCATGAGGTGATTTTAGTGGAGAGATACGGCAACGGCACTACTAAAAGGTCTTGAGCTTTTTCTGTTTTTTTTTTTTGTTTGCAATAATGATTGTTTAAGTTTGCTGAAGATGAGCTGTGCGTTTATTTGTGCCCTTTATCAATGTAATTCAAAGACGTAATTGGCTTAAATGCGGAACTCATCTTTTTAACTTGATGAATTTCAAAACTATCATGTTACTTTATACCATAATTGTGTAGGGGTGCAACTTCTTTTTACGTGAATCTGCTATTTTATTCATCATAAAAAGGTTTGTTTCCAACATTTTCCCTTTTTAGTTGGTTCCACAAGAACAAACCTCAAACATCATTGCATATAAAAAGAAGAAGGACAATTCAGAGGAAATGCTAAAGAATGTTGTAAGACACCTCTGAATCTCAGTGTAATACTAATGAAGCTGACTATGCATCGAAAAAGGAGTTACTTACCATGTACCAGGTATACATAGCGGAGGCAGGGTGGCACTTGTGGCGAGTGTGCATTTTGATATTCACTAGAAGCTGTTGGTTAAGAGTAGCTATTGTCCTTGGAAATCATGCATTGTTTACTTATTATATGCTGGAGGTGATCAAGAGGAATGAATAATGAACATGACACTTCGTATCTAATTCCTAGAATTTATCTACAAATACCTCCCTCTCACTAGGTGATTTGATGCCAGATATGTTCTAGATGGTGACTCGCAGTTCCAAACTTTACTAGAGCGGCATTCAACTTCAATACCTAATTTCTCCAAGGAGTCATATCTTTCTGACACAAAATTGCTTTGGCTGACAGACTTTATCAAAGATTTCATTTTACCTGCAGGATTTCCTGGTAACTTAATTGTCATTTCAATAATGATAGATTAGCACTTGCATATTATACCTTTACATGACATTAACTTGTCATAAGCTCAGATATTTATTATTCTAACTAGAAAAAAAAATACCATAATTACTCATTCAATTCATAAATCATTTATGTGTATTATCAGGACATAAATTAGTGTACAATTAGAGTGTGTGCTCAGAATTTTATGATCTGTGTTCCTTTTGAGCAAAACTGATCCAGTTTTTTTTAAAATAAGCTTTATATAAGATCCTAAGTATTTCACACCACGTTTAAGGAAATGTTGCAGTACAATAAGTGATAATGTCACAACTGGCTGTCTAGAACATCCGGATGCTAACTTCATGCAACGTCTAATACTAAGTTTTGTGCTAAGTGCTTCAATGCTTGCTTTTGCTTCATATTTCTTCTCCATTTCTATGCAGGATCGGTTTCAAATGATTATTTGCAATACATGTTACTACAGTTTCCAACCAATGTCACTGCTTGGATTTGTCACACATTGGTTACTTCAAGTCTCCTTAAGGCATGCAAAATTGCATTTTAGTTGACCTTCTAATTTTGTCCATTATGTTGATGTAAAATTATGTTTTTTTTTCATTTTAAGATCATTTAAATATAGGCATCACATGATAGTTGACCTTCCAATTTTGGTCCAGTATGATGATCGAAAAATAATAGTTTTTTTTTGGTCATTTTAAGTTCATCTGAGTATATGCATTTCATAATGTTTTTATTTGTTAATTTTATGTTTCATCTGAATACAGAAATCCTTGCTACTGCTAAACATGTTGAATTGCTTTTAGGCTGTTGGTGTCGTCTCTTCTGGAAGTACTGCTGCTGCTTCTGCTGCTGCCATCAGGTTTTATAAGCTGACATGACACATTATGTGGTCTCATGTATTAGTTATTTTCTAGTATTTTTTCGATTTCTTCCAATATTTATTTGTACAACATAAAAATTATGATTTTCTGAGCAGATGGGTTTCAAAAGATGGAATTGGAGCTGTTGGCCGCCTATTTATTGGTCTGAAATTTTGTAGAGATTGAAAGTCCAAGGAATGCTATGTGCTGAGCCTTATCAATGCATTTTTTTTACCTTCTTCAGGTGGGCGTTTTGGGAATCTTTTTGATGATGATCCCAAGCAGTGGCGCATGTATGCAGACTTTATTGGAAGCACAGGAAGGTACCATTTTTCAGTACCTCTGCTTGACAAAGAACGACTAATCATATCAAAAAACTCTTTTTTTAGTCAATCTTTTACATCAACATGTTCATAGTTTTATTCAAATTACAGAAATTAGACAGACTATAAACAAATTCTTTGAGTTACATTCTCTTCCAGAATGCGATATATATGATTGTTCGGGATGAAGTGATAAATGCTACACAGTTTTTTTTATTGACCAACTTTTTTGCAGCATTTTTGATCTAACAACCCAGTTGTACCCTTCTTATTTCTTGCCATTAGCATCTCTAGGAAATCTTGCCAAGGTATTCTACAGCTTCTTATATGGTATTGTTTTATTGTCGCAATTCACTGCAAACTATATAACTCATTTATTTTGTCTTTCTGAAAATTATTGAGTGATACTAGATGTACTACTTTATTTTCCTGGGAATGTTTGCTAACAACTTACGAGAAATGTCATTAAATTCAAGCACCAACCTGAAAGTAATTTATTTTTGTTTTACACTTTATAGGCTGTTGCTAGCGGACTGAAAGATCCTTCATTCCGTGTCATTCAAAACCATTTTGCTGTCTCAGGAAATTTGGGAGAGGTAGCTGCTAAGGTAAAAATCTTGTAGTAACAGCGTAAGCTTTTTGTGATTTATTTGCTCTGTACACTTATCAGCTTATTTTCGTATAATCCTCAAAAACCAATCTATTTTCCCATAGTTATATGACATAAAATTAGATATATGTCAGTTTACTCCTCGATTAACTAAAGGAAACTGCTGTCTGTTGAACTTAGTCTTCTTTGGTATTTATCTTCCTTTTACATTGGTGTCTAAAAACATTATGAAAAGCGAGATAAACACATGGATTCATAGTTGTAGCGTCCTTAGTTTCTATAGCATTTGTCATCATATAAAGTAAATCAAATCTTAGATATATTACAATGTATAAGTACCAACGAACTAACCAGGCAGTTGTATTGAAACAAACCATACTTTCAAGTTCTGAACAGAGCTCAATACCTGGTCTAGTTGGCCATGAATTGCTTTCATTTTGGAAAAATAAAAATGATTAAGTAGAAGGATTTATGATGAACTTTTTGATAAAATGTCGAGATAAACTCAATTATTTTGTTAGTAATTTTTTTAACTACAAGGAAAGCTTATTGATTGACTGCTTTAGGAAGAAGTTTGGGAAGTTGCTGCTCAGCTGTTTGGTCTTGCAATCGGCATACTTATCTTGGTACGCATTACAGAGTTTTAGTATGGTCATTTACTCTTGTTGACCTTAAATTTGAGAGAAGTGATGGTTACTATATTTGCTATTATCTTTTCTACGTAGGACACACCAGGACTTGTCAGATCATATTCATTGTTGTTTTTTACATGGGCAAGCATGCGAGCTCTGCACCTATGGTTTCGCTTCCAATCACTGTCAGTTTTGCAATTTAATACCGTAAGAATCTGGAGTATTAAAAAAGTAGGCGTTCTTCAAATTATATTTGAATAAATAATTAGCGTTCTTCTTGATTCGAGGAGCCATCAAACCAATGTGCAGATTCATAAATGTTTTTCTTTTCTCTATGACTGTATCCCATATACATTATTGACTTCTTCATGTTACTCTCAGATAAACTTAAAGCGTGCCCGAATCCTTGCTAGATCACATATCTTACACAATTCTGTGCCAGGTAATTAGGTTGAGCTAATCAAGAATTAAGGTGAATCTCCCGGTTACAAAAGAAAAGATATGTCCATGATAATAATTGTGACGTCTAAATATAGAAACTCTATAACCAGACCTCCTATCTGCTGTATCTTCCTCTGTTACATTTTCAATATCTTGAGAAAGAAGAAAATATTTTCTGAAGCATGCATAGTATTATTTCTCTTAAAAGAAGCACTTTTTAATTAGGATTGTTTCAGGATGTGTTGATTGCAATAAGGAAGAGGATATATTGCTATGGCAGCAATTTTTGAAACCTCGTATAATCTTTGGCGTATCGTTGGAGGAGATGTTTGATGGCAGGAAATCTGCAAATATGGTATGTCACTACTCTGTTTTTCCATTTTTGTTGAGGAAATAAAGGTTGCTTTTTTTCCTGATCCAAGGATTTATGCCTGCGGGAAGTTAGTGCATTTCAGTTCATAACTTCTCTTTTTTTATGCTTTCATGGAAACTTTGAGGTTGTTTTATTAAAAAACATCGCTGAACGTAGGGGTGAAAACAGGCTGGTCGGACTCAGTTTTATCTTGAAATAAAACTGACACCGTAATTCACGGTTTCGGATTTTTGAAACCTGAACAGAACTAGCGGTTCCGGTGCGGTTGCAGTTTTAATCTGGTTTTATTTTATATTTAAAAAATAAAATATATATTTTTATTATATTTGGGTCGGATTTTAAGTAATTGAGCGAGTTTATAACCAATTTTAGGATTTATATCGGATTTTATTAGGGTTAGTGTCAAGTTTTATCCGATTTAAGAACTTTTTTTACCCATTATTTTGGTTTTAGTTTCACGGTTTTTTACTCCTAAAGTTTGGAAACGACCCATAAATCACGATTTTATAAAAATTGAAACAAAAACTGGATTTTTTAGTCTAGTCCAAGTACTATTTAGATCTAGTACTTCCACAAGAGCATGTCATTTTACACATTTTATAAACTGATTGAACGAGTGAATTGTTTATCAAACAGGTGAAGAAGTTTCTGGGTCTATATGCTAAGGAGAAACATGTTCTCATGGTGAACCGACCACCGAAAGACATGGAAGTGTTCGTTTCGTTTAAGGTATAGCTAACCCGCCATTAACAGAAACCTAACAATCTCGTTGTCTAAGGAAGCATAAAAAGTGCACAATTTCTGAACAGGCTGGAGCTTCAAGCATTTCCGTGTTGCGAAGCATATGGCAGGCCTACTGGCTCGAGGAGAACTGGCAAGAATCGGTTGATGTCTTCGATCAGCTAGCACGAAGCCTCGAGGAAACCGAGCGTGGGTTTGATGAATTTATGCAACTCTTAAGTGTGGCCGGATGGGATACGACCCACAAACTTACCTTAAAGATTCCCAATAATATTTACATCGAGGACATGGTATTCGACAATTAAGGTTTTAATTACCATTATTTGTCGATTATGAAATTCAAATAATTGGATTCAACGTTCTTCGACCGATAAGAACGTATAGTAGTCTTTTCTTCACCAGAATACTGTACCGAGCGTTCCGTGGCTGGGTAAGCTAGCTTTATCGTTAATTCTCGACCACAGCTGCTTTGCTTTTGATAATGGTGGCCTTGGTGAGTCGATTTGAGACGCACCAATGGCACCACTATCAGATAAGAAAAAGATAAGGGCTAGGCACTTGTAGCCGTCAGATGGATACGATATTTGATCGTACGCTTAGAAAGTACCCACCATGATTGTCCACAAACTCTGATCTCATCCGAGGTCTAGCTGGAATATAACACCAGTGCTGAACACGCTCCTACCATTCCCTCATCGGAGTTCTAGTTTCAGTGAACGATGGCCGCCGCCACAACCGCCGCTTCTGCCTCCTCCTTTATCGGGACCCACCTGCCGGAGGTCCGTTCAAATGCCGGCAGGGTGCAGGCCCGTTTCGGATTTGGGAAGAAAGCTACAGCCAAGAAAGTGAAGAAGCCTAGTTTTGACCGTCCTCTGTGGTATCCCGGAGCTAAAGCGCCGGAATGGCTTGACGGGAGTTTCGTCGGAGATTACGGGTTCGACCCGTTTAATCTGGGCAAACCCGCCGAGTACTTACAGTTCGAGTTGGACTCTCTGGATCAGAACCTTGCAAAGAACGATGCCGGAATTGTAATCGGCACCAGATTTGAGAGCGCCGATGTGAAGTCCACTCCTTTCCAACCCTACTCCGAGGTTTTTGGGTTGCAGAGGTTCCGCGAGTGTGAACTCATCCATGGACGATGGGCTATGTTGGCCACTCTCGGAGCCATTACCGTTGAGTGGCTCACCGGAGTCACCTGGCAAGACGCCGGAAAGGTACGCCGAGATAGTTGCCTTTATTTTCATCAAGAACAAAATCTCCGACTTAACTTCTTGTCATTATCAGGTGGAGCTAGTGGACGGAGCATCGTACCTGGGCCAACCCCTTCCATTCTCGATCTCGACATTGATATGGATCGAAGTCTTAGTGATTGGATACATCGAGTTTCAGAGAAACGCAGAGCTCGATCCTGAGAAGAGGCTCTACCCCGGAGGAAAATTCTTCGACCCACTAGGCTTGGCGGAGGATCCAGAGAAGAAAGCGAGGCTGCAGTTGGCGGAGATCAAGCACGCTCGGCTAGCCATGGTCGGGTTTCTTGGGTTCGCCGTTCAGGCGGCGGCCACCGGTAAAGGGCCACTGAACAACTGGGCCACTCATTTGAGCGATCCCCTCCACACCACCATTATCGATACATTTAGCTCTTAATGATCCTCTCTCTGTTTTGTTGCCATCCTCCAGTGAACTCGATATTTTCTACCTGGTTGAGGATTTGAGCTGTAATTGTCATCCAGGAGGGTCATATTTAATATTTAATATTTATTTACTTCTTACCAATGTCGAAATTTCTAGCCCTCAAGAACCCACCTGCCGACCTTTGATAGGATAAGTGATGATGGCTCAATAGGTTAAAGATGAGAGACCGTCGACAAGAAATTACATCATATTGGAGTTAACAACTCTCAAACTGCGACTGTCAAGATTTGAACTTTGACACTTATTATTAATTCTATCATCTCTAAATCGACTGAGCTATGTCATTTATTTGCTGCTCAGCTTATATGTTCCTACTTTCCGCCATTGTTTATCATTTAAATTTTAGTTCATTATTGCTCCGGCCCACTAAAACCCATATCTTGTTCAGGTTTGATCCAATTAGATAAAAAATTATTATCGACATCACGATCTTTGAGTGGAGACCCCGTACGGACAGGCACAGGCCGATTCGGCTCGGTTTTAACCTCAAATAGAATCAGAATTCACGATTTTGGATTTTTCAACCAGAAGTGAAACTAGCGGTCTCGTGCAGTTCTAATCTTAACCCAGTTTTATTTTACATTTAAAAAAAATTAAAATATAACTAAAAAATATATTTTATTATATTTAGATCAATTTAAGTAAGTGGAAGATTTTATAACCCGTTTATGAATTTATATTGAGTTTTATTAGGACTTAAGTCAGATTTTGCTCGATTTTAAAAAAAATTTGACACACGGTCTTGATTTTGGTTTCACGACTTTTTACTCGTAAAGATCAAAATCAACCCATAAATTATGATTTTTAAAAATTATAATTTAATCTGAATTAAAATTGACAATTCTAACTCGATTTGCATTTTGCCCATAATCGTCACTACTGCTTAACGGCTGCCACTATATACTATATAGGGCCTCCCTCTAATACGCATGGCTTGAAGAGTTCATTTGATTGGTTTTAAACTTTTGGAGTTAATTTAATAAATTACATGGTTTAATTTGATTTTTAGTCTAATTATTATACGATTGAGTGAAATTCAAATCAATCAATTGGCCTCCTTCCACGCTCGCAAGTACATTTTAACTATCCAAGGTCGCCGGCACTGTAACAAAGCTCTTTTAATATTAATTTTCTCAAATGTTTTTTAAAGTTATCGACTTGTCCGAAAGATTCCTTCTTCGCTTCTCACTTGCCTGCTCACTCTACGCTTCTGCTCCAATGGCGTTCTCTCTGCACTCGGTTTCTTCCGCGAGATTCTCTGCAATACACGCAAATCATCTGCCGACTCGTTCATTTTGTGCTATCTCTTCTGTGTCTTATAGCAGTGAGTTCACTCGCTTGCGCTCTATTTGGCCGACGAGAAAATAGTCTTGGAAACCAACATTTATTCGATTGTTTTGGATTTTTTTAATATATGATTTATTTAAGCTACTGCAGTTGATTGTAAGATTTACTGACTTTGATGAAAGATAATTGATGTGTTGACTGTTATTTTGTGATTGGTTCAGGGCGGAAGCTTACTATTAGATCATCTGAGACGGATGCAGATGAAGGTTAGTGTTTCTTTGCTTTTCGTTTTACGGGATTGATGTTTTAAAAAATTTGAAAAAAGCTATGTTCGTCTTTTGTTTCATCTGTTTCTTTTTGTCTTTGTTACTAGCTGTTCTCAAATCTAAAGCTCCAGAAAATTCTCCGGTCGGTAGTGGTTCTAGCTTCAATCAGCTTCTTGGCATTAAAGGAGCAGCTCAAGAAAGTGTAAGTAATTGGCGCTTGCGGGACAAAAAATGAGTTTGTATTTTCAAAATCTCGATTTTTAACCTTTTAGTTTATTAAGTTATGATTAAAAATGTTCAAAGATCTGTTGGTTTTGAGAGTTAACCATTGTGTTCTGAACACTTTTAGTTGTTCATAGGAATATCATCTGTTTACGTTAAACTAGTTTCTAATCATTGCAGTGCTTAGTTCTCAATTAATAGACCTGATTAGAATTAGTCTTTTCTTTCTCTCAGTCTTTTTTCTTCTTTATGCAGCACTCAATTTGATTGATGAACTACAATTATGGCTTAGATTCTAACTAAGTAGATCGTTCGATGTGCACTTTTGCAGAACAAATGGAAAATTCGTCTTCAATTGACAAAACCAGTTACTTGGCCTCCATTAGTCTGGGGAGTAGTTTGCGGAGCAGCAGCTTCGGGTGATCTTTCTTATTAACTACATCATGAAATTTAACCTATCTATAGCCTTCTAATCATCTGAATATTACATTTTATATATTATTGCTTGCAAGTTAACCTTAGTGATGATTGTTTTTTTTATTTTTTCTGTTTTTTGGGTTCTGCTGCATAATCTTTGTCCAAAAATGAACCGTATTTTTCATGCTAGGAAACTTTCATTGGAATTTCGAGGATGTAGCAAAGTCAGTTGTTTGCATGATGATGTCCGGTCCATTTCTAACAGGCTACACACAGGCAAGCTTTTCCTGGACTTCATTTGGGTGTTTTATGACATTATCTTCAACATAAAATTGTGATTGTTTAGATTTGATCATTAGACAATAAATGACTGGTATGACCGAGAAATTGATGCGATCAATGAACCCTATCGACCAATTCCTTCAGGCGCAATTTCTGAGAGTGAGGTAATGTAAATGCAAGTTTGAAGAACAGTGTGAGCTGAGCTCTACATCACATTTTTTCTCTTTACATTTTCAGGTGATTACTCAAATATGGGTGCTGCTATTGGGCGGACTTGGTTCTGCTGCTTTATTAGACGCATGGGTAGGTAATTTAATTTAGTGCACATCTTTTGGTATATGTCAGATCCTGAATTTTTATCCTATGCAGGCAGGCCATGATACCCCAATAATTTTTTACCTTGCTCTTGGTGGATCGTTCTTGTCATACATATATTCTGCCCCGCCATTAAAGGTAGCTCTCCTACTTTTCTTGTCCATTGGATACACATTTCTCAATTGTGAACAAAAGTTTCATCTCTGTATCAGCTGAAACAAAATGGATGGATTGGAAATTTTGCCCTGGGAGCAAGTTATATTAGTTTGCCATGGTGTGCTCTCCTCTTTTATAACTTTGTTATAATTTAATCTTGTACAGTCAAATAATTTGAGAACGAATTGCACCAAGGATAGGACTTGCATGGTGTATATTTGACTTATTTTTATATTTATTCTTGATTGATTCCTCAAACAGCTAGCACTGTTTGGTTATCATCAAGATCAACTTATGAGATTGCTTTTATTTAGTTTAGAGGTGCTAAAGAATTCTAATCTTAAAAATTATAGGATTATATATTGTTTCTTATCGTTCATTGTATTCATATCACGTCCATATCAGGTGGGCTGGCCAAGCTTTATTTGGAACTCTGACGCCTGACATAATTGTTCTCACACTCTTGTACAGCATAGCTGGTGTATGTTTTTTATTCAAACATTGCCATCTATTATCAACATTTTTTATCCTATTCCAACTCACATTTTCAATTAAATTCTAGCTGGGCATCGCCATTGTGAATGACTTCAAAAGCGTCAAAGGTGACAGAGCTCTTGGCCTTCAGGTTTCTTCTATCAATGCCAATACTGATTTATAATTTGTTTTGGCAGAATGGTCAGTCCATGTTTATGTCTATAATTGTTCTCAAACAGTCGATTCCTGTGGCTTTTGGTGCCGAAACTGCAAAATGGATCTGTGTTGGCGCAATTGACATAACTCAGTTATCAGTGGCTGGTAAGTGTAATTCCACGGACAATATCTGGTTTTTACGGCATTCATTTGATTTGTCTCGACAGGTTTCATGGCAGGACAATGTTATCGAAATTATGTCTCGCAATATATTGTAATTATAGTCTGTAATGATGCTTGCAGGTTATTTGCTCGGGGCCGGTAAGCCCTACTATGCTCTTGCCCTTCTTGCTTTGATAATTCCTCAAGTAGTCTTCCAGGTAAGCACATAAAACATATTTGACGATATGCGCCGTTTAAGCTTTAGATCGTGCTCTTTTTGAAGCACGTCTGTTTTGATCGATGTGCATTCTAGTCTCATGCATGTTTTTTTTTGTCCTGCAGTTCCAATATTTCCTAAAGGACCCTGTCAAGTATGATGTTAAATATCAGGTATTACATACATTTTACGAACCCTGTCCATTTTCGGTTCGAGATTCCCGTTTTTAACTGAGCTTTGAAAAAAAGGCGAAGAACATTTCGTGTTTTATCAAGACGACTCTAATGGACGCGCTCATTTCAGGCCAGTGCTCAACCATTTCTTGTTCTGGGTCTTTTATTGACGGCTTTGGCGACTAGCCATTGATCTCCGACCGCCCATTTTTCCACTCGGGAAACTGCAAATCCAGGTGATCAAATTACCTATGATTGAGCAGCCACCGTTCAGACCACTCTCTAGAAAACACAATCCTTGTATTTCAAAAGCTCTTTCATATTTCACTTGAGCACCATCCTTTAGATTTTCACCAGGCTTTGGATATTTCGTCTTCTTTTGAGCTGCTTGTTTTTAATTCCATGAAATCCTTTAGTTTATTTATCAGTAGAATAATTTACATGTTTTTTTAAATTTATTCATTTCCTTTTTTTTCTTCAATTCAACGAAGAGATTTATTGTAGAGTTAAAAGGTCAATTTGATGTCGAGTTTTAGGATAATAGACTTTTTGGTCATGGCAGACGGTCGCTGTAAGGGACAGTCATTTGCTCGATTTTTTATTTTTTGTTTAATAATTACTTAAATTTTTACAACATATTTATAATATTATGATATAATATTTTAAAAAAAATTGTAAATTTTTAATTATTCTATTATTTATTATAATTTTTTGAATATAAAAAATAAAAAAATCATTAAGAATATAAACATTAATCAAACAATGGAGTCCTCTATCCCAACGTCTGAGGACAGAGTACTCAGCCAGTCACCGAACAATCTCTCGCCTGTTTCACAATCTCCGACAGTGATTTCTACACTGGGTCGCCACCTTGCTCGTAGACTTGTTCAAGTTGGCGTCTCCGACGTTCAGGGCGACTCTAGTCTCACCCTTTTGGGACTACATTGTGGATGAACCAGGGCTGAATCTCATTGGCTTTTGTTACGAGCTTACCGCTGAATATGCTGCCGATGGGCATGCAAGGTCCCGTGGCGTCGGAGCTTGCGTGGTGACCTTCACTGGCCTCAGCCTCATTAACGCCATGGCCGGAGCTTATCCAATGATTACGGCTCCCGAAAGATTTTACACCACACCGTTGGCTCGCCGGACTTCAGTCAAGAAACTTCAACGATGGTGAAAATTATTTTCATTAAATGTAAATGAACTATGCCTACCGTTGGTACGTTCAAAAATGGCTGTCGTTTCCGAAACCGGCGACTCATGGTTTATCTGGGAACAATTTATTTTATCGATGGGTTTGTTCTTCGTATTGCTTTCTTCGGAGCAGATGGGTCCGCAAGAGGGTTCTACGACGATTCGATGTGGGCAAAAGAACATCGTATTTCTTATCAACAATGGCGGATACAGCATCGAAGTTGAAATCCCCGACGGACCTTACAACGTGATCAAGAACTGGGATGGCGCTGCTCTGGTGGATGCCCTCCGTAACGGAGATGGAAAATGCTGGAACGGAGGAAGAGCTAATAATGGCGATTGAGAAAGTAAAGGGGAAGAAGAAGGATTTCCTGTGCTTTATTGAGGCCATGGTTCACCACTGGGATGATACGAGCAAAGAGTTGCTTAAACTTGCGACCAAGATGGCTGCTCTCGCCGGCCGCCGTCCTACTCCACCGTAGTACCAAATCAACTGTTTTTGGATATCCGCATCATCACTGTTTTTGGACACCGCACGTATTTGCACTTTCGGTCAATCTCAAGTTGTGTGATTTTATTATAAATCATGCATTAATCTCCCAAGTTTCGGGATATTGTTATAAGTTTTGCGTTGATTTATCGAGTTATGATAACTGTTATCAATCAACCATGCATTAAAGCCTCGTTTTCTTTGCATGGCCGGGTATCGCAACAATAGTTCATCATTGTACAATGTTAACATTACGAAGATTGAATATAATCGCACAGAAGGAACACAATCTTGAAGTTTTACGTACAACACATTAAATTAGTTGCATCGAAATATTTTTTCAGTGGAGAAGTAGGCCAAGATCTCACTTTGAATCGTCTAAAGTGATTCATATAGTCAGATCTAGGCTGCTTACTCTCTTTTCGTTCGGCTTAAAACGAACAATATCTTCTCCTTTGTGCAATCTACTCAGCTTCGATGGCCATGTTGAGGACGAGCACAACGACAAGGAGAGTTTCGTAGAACTATCTTCTTCATATTCTTCGGCTGCGATGCTCGAGATTTTTTCCGTCTCTTCCCGACCTATTGTAGTCGTCTTGAGAGACAGATTTAAGTCAAGGTCACATTGAGCTGGTTCTATCTTCCTCTTGAGCGAGTTCCATTCGTGTCTTATCTTCATTCTTTCCATCATTGAGCCGTTGGGGAATTTATCGTCGAGTCCTTCATCGCCTTGAATTCTAGTAGAATAACTTGAACATATAGGGCTTAGTTGGTCTTGAAGTGATCGTAATTGATCTCGAATCGGCCGGTGAGATTTCCCGTCACGAGGGCTAAACGGTCCTCCGTGAAAGCTTTTAGAGAAATGGAGCAAATTCACATTGGCGCCGCCATATACTTTATCGGCTAGTGTACTGTGACCCTCGGTTCTTGCCTTTTCGTTTGGTCTCTCGCCGAAATACGGATTGTATACGTAGTTTTCGTAACTAATCCAAGAAGGCTTGTCTCCAAATCTGCATGCAGTTAAAATGAGATTCGGTACTTTTAAGCAGAATTTCAAAAGTTTCAAAGTAAATATGATGAGTACCGGAATTTGGAGGCGTGACTTTTGTTACAATCTTGAAACATTGGAATTTGGCTGAAGTTAAACATGTTCTGATCTCCATGTTCCGTAAGATACCGATGATTGGAGAGTGCTGTTAATGGCGTTGTAGAAGTATAATTAATGGCAAAATATCGTCCAGGTTTCCGTAAAAACTCGAAAAAATTAAGGAACGGAATCAATTTCTTCTGTAACATCATGAACTGGTTACTATTTTTATCAGATAAATATTACAAAATAGAAAGGAATATGCTAAGATGCAGCTTAATTTATGAAAAACTAAGCATGTTATAATTAGAATCTAGAAGATTTGATACGTAATTGTGTGGGATTACCTAGAGCAGAATCGTTGGTTTTCCTGCTTCTGTGCATCTGAAGTTCAAATCAGAAGAAGAAAGCCATGGAATAAAGCATCAGAAAAAGATTGATTAAATAAGAAATTAGATAAAAACAAGAAAAAAAGGTGTTTTTTTCCTGGAAATAATTGACCTGAAGATGGCTCTTGACATGGGCGATGCTGAGACCTTTCATGTTCATCAACTGAAGAACCAACTTTGGAGTAGCTTCTGCATAAAATCAATCAATCAAAAAACTAAAAGGCGACGATCAAGCGAAGAACTGGCGTAAAATCGCGTACTCTCTTGGCCACCAAGTCGTTCAACAGCTTGAGCAAAGCGATTATGGAGGTCTGGAGTCCACCGGAGCCTGGGTATTTTAGATCTGACGTAGGGACGAACAGATGGTTTCTTATCATTCTCTTCGATCGTACTATTGCTTGAGCTTCCGCCATTAAAAGGCTTTATTTCTTCATCAATGGCCTCGCTCTCATTCTCGTTTTCGTTTTGATTCGAGGAGCTCGTCCTCGAACATTCCGTACTTCCCCTTTCCTCCATCGGAGAAGTTCCGCCGGAGCTGATTCTCTTCTCGGACGAACGCCGGCAACGTGATTGACTTTCCGATGAGAACCGCTTTCTCTCTCCTAAATATGAAGAACCCTAGCTTCTGATCTTGATAAAGAATTTGAAGGAAGACCTCTCTCTCCCCCTCTCTCTTTCTCTCTCTACTGACCCCTTATGCAGAGAAAAAAGATGCATAGGCAGCAAATGATGGAAAGCTCAGGGCTGGATTGTTATATATGGATGTGGTCGAAAGGAACAATAAATTGGGTCATGTGAATCCATATTATTGCTTTACACCTTCAAAAGATAAACTGCCAACCAATGTATGATATGAACACAAGTAAAAAGAGCTAGGGTTTCTGAGTAAAAGAATTGTTGCGGTTGACCATTTCAGTACCTTTCAAACTCTTTCTTATACTTCTCTTCTTCTACTGTTGTTGTGGGATCAAAAGTCAAGCCAATATCAGGCCTGCGTTTTTTCTCTTAAAATGCTCGATGATCATCGGAGAAATTCGTACCGGAAACTTGAATTAAGTTCACTGTGATTTACGTGTTTTTACTGCTGGTGAAGAAGACGATGATTTGAGTGAAAATGGTGGCGAAAATAATTAAAAAAAATTGAATTTATCGACGGGAATCACGGGGCCTGTTCGTCCTCGGCGTTTGGGGAGATCGGAATTGACACCTTAGAACCACGGTCAATGCCAGGTTGCTGTTTCTTATCATTTCGTCTAACGTCTTAAATATACAACCAAAGACAAGACTGTTGTCGTCATAGAAAATAAACTAATCCCTGCATCCTACCTATGATTCAGTGAAATGGGTTTCTCTCTCCTCCATTTTTCTCGCTCTCTCCTCCCTGTCCCTCTCCCGCTCCTTTTTATTTATTTGTTGGGACCAAGGAAGGGCTGTTTTATGGGTAGGTCAGCAAAAGAAGAAACAATTTTTGATCTGTACACACGAATGAAATTCATGAAGGGTTCTAAAGCATGAGAGAGGGGGGAGAGATGTTCCTTTTACGTGCGATTCCAATGGGATTTGTGTGGAGCAGAAGAGAGATTAGGGTTTCAACACAGACAAGGCACCCGTGTGTGTGCGCCTTTGAATCACAGGCTTCTCGATCACTGATAGAAACAGATTAAGAACAGCTCCATGAGAGAGAAAGCTCTCTCCAAAAAAAAAAGATTCAAGCCAACGCCATGTCTCGTGAGAAGTCAAATCCTGCATTAAAATTTGTTTTTTTATTAGGTTATAGCTTTTGCTCGAGAATTCGTGAGCCTCTTTCTGCGGATCTAAGCCATTAATTTAGCATTTGAGGTATGTCTGTCTTCACTGGCGCTACTAACACTCATACTTATCTTTTAATCTATTTGCAATAAACAACACTTAGCATCTAATTGTTTTAATTCATGACAAGCCCTCTCGATCGACTAATTTTATAACGAAGAGGGTCTCGATGACAAGGTTTCTCCTTCGGGAAATAATTATAAATCACGTTCTACTAATTTTATTACGAGGAGGGTCTCGATGACAAGGTTTCTCCTTCGGGAAATAATTATAAATTGCCTTTGTAGTTATTTTCTTGTCACTCATGTGTTGTCTGTTTCAGCTCAATCGAAGCAAGATCGTGCAATTATTTCATTATTTTCTAGTTCAACACTCATTTTTCGATGCCTCAATTGATTATGTTTTCTAATTTGGTTAAAAAGAAGGTGTTTTATTGTTTCCTTAGTAACTTTGAGTTGAGATTAAAGTATATAGTTTGATTTAGAGTTGCGAATTATGTATCTTACCACTACAATATTCGATTTTGAATATATAATTTGATCAAAGTTGACGATAATCATTGCCTAGCATTCACTTTTCAATCGAATTGATCAAAAAACAAAACTTTTCGAAGAACGAATCTCAAATGATCTCAAAAAAATCGGACCAAGTTGAACAAAATTACAGCATTTCACTCATGGATCATGCAATGTAATATACTTAAAGACATGGGAGACAAAGACAGTTTCGAATTATATATGCATTAACTCGCATAGTAGGTGAAGGTATTTCCACATACAATATTAAATTGACCAAACTCAGGCCATGCATATCTTTATTCTAAATTATTTGATTGGAAATTAAATTATATACTATATAGTATTATAAATCCCTAAGTTTTATGTAAATAATAACTCACACGTTGAGGGACTCATTCGTTCACATCTAAATTATAGGAAAATTACGATTGAACGTCGCGTTTTAAACTTTCGACCGTGAGGGAAATAAATGTCGTTGCTATTAAATATATTGAAATTGACATGCAGGTCTAAGAATTTAACGATATATAACATGATTTAATCAAATAATATAATCGTCGAGTTATGACATAATTAATAATATATTAACATATTGAAATTGTCGTTGCTATTGTACTTGCAATTGGAGATGAAGCTGGTTTAATTGGAAAAGTCTTCCAATTAATAGTTTTTATATGGAAAAGTCTTCAACCATATGGTTGGTTCAATTTAATTTACTTAAATATAATTCATATATAAAAAAAGATTATTTATTTATTTAGCTATTTATTTTGCTTCAAGGATATAGATTGTCTTTTCTTTAATTATTCTGCAAGTAAAATTAAAAATAAAGAATTAATTTGAAACCAAAAGGAACAATTTCAACTCTTGAAAAGAGTTAAGAATGACTAATCCGTGATTTAATTGACCTAATATTTTATGCACAATTAGAACCATCAAATTGACTCCTTCAACCATATGAATGTAAAGAAATTATAAAATTGAACCATGGATTATTTAAACCCGCATCGTTTTAAAATCCACGAAGCAAAATTATAATTTTTCTTTTGTGGGTCGATTGCGATAATTGACATTATCTTCGATACATTATGCAATTAGATTTTACAATTATTTACATAACGATTTCGGTAATTTCTTATATGTTTATGTCGAACCCTAAAAAGTTCGCCAAGACAATTGTATTATTTTTTGAAATTAATCCAAAAACGAGTTGTTGTGATTGGAGAGGACCTAACTTATACGATGTCACCAAAATCTACTCTCGAATGATGAGGGTAAGACACCCAAAATAGTCGCGGTAATTATGCATTTTTGCTTCTTGCAATAAGCAGGCAATAATTGTGTTCAAACGTGACACCCAATTTAACCTAGTTTCTTGGTCTCTCATATTTTAAACAATTTATTGACTGTCGGTTTTGCTGTGTATTCAATTATTTTCCCACTGACTGCGAACGTAGCTATCAGCTATGGAATTTTAATACCATTGACTCTCATCTGTAAAATATAAATATAGCTGAGAGGTTGCTTGATCTTTAGAGATATGTAAAAGATGGATGCCATATATTCAAAGATTCTTCCAACTGGGCACTGCTTTTCTTTATGTTTGGAACTCTGTCGTTTACTTGATTTTCTGATTGTCGTCACCCATCCATATGAATGCTTGTATTAGCATAATGCTTGGATGATTCTGTGTGTAAAATCTTCCTTTGACATGTCCTAGTAGGCCTAGAAATTGGAGATCCAAAGCGTTTCAGGGGCTTTCGCCACCGATTTTGGATCGTCTTTCTTTGGAGCGAGGACGATAGAAACGAAGGAGAAAATAAATTATTAAATTCTTTTCAGCTTGAACTTAGTTTTCCAGCATCAGAAAAGTAAAACAATGTCACGATAAAACTCAAATGCAAGAGCTAAAAAATGACCTAGATGGGAAGAAAAAGATGTTAGAACCGGGCCGTCGTTCGTGACCCCATCTCTCACTTGTCTTCCTTTTTGTTTCGTGATTAAATGATGCTGGTCCGATGACAAAAGAAGCCACCATTTTAGTCCACTTAACCATTTTAGATTAGGATTGTTTTTCAGCTTCACTCTATTATCAGTCTCGTCATTACTCTTCCCTGCCCTAATCGTTCGCACTTAACAAAGATTATATGCTTTGTGTACTTACTATGGTCATCTTATAATATTACCATATTGTTAAGCTGTGTTTAGATACGATTGTGCAAGTATTTTGGAGCATTTGATCGATGTGCCTTACTCCTGTAGCCAAGAACAAATATATTCTAAGCCGGTGACGGAGTTCAAAAAACATGGAGGAAATTCAAGGGGACATCAACAAACCATGGCCTTTTACGACAATTCTCAGTCGGACAACATGCTCACAGATCTTCGTTATAGCCTCTACCAATGAATAAACAAACCCAGCGATTAAAAAAAGACGATGAGTATACCGTTTTTCGTTAATAATTGCACCTGCTCGGTTAAAAACTCGCTCTCAATGAATCCGCCATTTCTGGATCGTTGTTACGTCTGGGACCTAATTTCGTCGAGAGGAAAACGTCAAGTATGAGATTACTTTTGCGTCAAGAGGAGTTATAGGGTGTACATTTTGTAACTGGAGAAGCTTTTCGTCATTCGAATAACTTAACCGGGAAGAAAATAAAGCCTTTTTAATGGCGGAACAAGCTGCAAAACGGGCCGACCCGGAAAAACCCCGAAGACGAAACTAGGAAACCCTGAATCTGAAGAGAAAGAATTAGCTGAAATTGGGGTTAAGAGCCATGAAAACGGCAAATTGAGATAAAAAGGGAAGCGAAATGAAAGAACGGAGCGAAGAAGAAGAAGAGAGCAGTGCAGAAATAGAAAAATTAAGATCTGCAAGCTATTTCTTGAACCGTCAGATCGTGGACACGTGGATGTATACGGTTTAACACACATGCGTTGAGCATGTGAGTGCGCTGGAGATAACACGTATCAACAACATATTGATAATAATTAAATTATTATTATTATTAGAATTGGGTTGAGTTCGAGGACCACGAGAAGAGAACATCCAAACAACGAAGCTCACTTTCAGCGGAAGAAGACGAGGACTGTTCTGGTTTTGAAAAGCTGGAGAGTGCGCTGCAATGGCGACGGAGATTCAGAGAAGCTTGGGGCTACCACGCGACACTGATCCCACTTCGTCTTCATCCTAAAACTTGTGCACTTAAATCTTTTTATTTCCGCTAGTTTTCCTCTTCGGTGATTTACCATTTTATTGCATCTTTTTTTTTCGTTTCAACTGCTCGTAGATCTCTGGTCTGAGTGCATGTTCATGTTCGTAAATTATAGTGAGGTTGCAGAAGTTGAAGTTCGATTTTTAATGGCGGAAACTCGTTTGTTTGGGCGTGTAATGGGATTAGAAAAGATGTTCGAGCCTGTCCATTTCCATGTCAATACTCCGGAAAGATGAATGCGTGGCGACAATTTCATTCCATTCAATCCGAAAGCGAGTTTTTCGTGCTGTGATTATCTTCATAATTCTTCATTTGAACCGTCTTCAACGCAGATTTTCACCAGCGCCGATCATGGCCGCAACAGACTCGTCCCCAAAATATCAAACTGTACCGAAGACAACCGATTTCCTGCCCGGAATAGCGGTTTCTCCTCCCATGCACGACGGCCTTTTCTTCTCTCAGTTCATGATTTGTGGGTCCATAGCCGGATCGGTGGAGCTCATGATTTGATGAGAAATTGATCGATTAAATTTGTATAACGATCTTCCAAATGAACTCATAAAAATCAGATTATTACCTTGACAGCTACAATCAAGCTGGAAGGAAATGCAGAGTTTTGTCCAGTTGTGAGTGCAAGAAGCACAGACAATAACTTTCAAAACTTTTCTACATTGACGCCATCCCTGACAAGCTCATAGGCATCCCTGCTCCTGCTTTTCTTCACTCCAACTGAGAAGTCAAGCTTTGATTCATTAGAAGTGATGGAGGTCACCTTTACCCAAATCATCACTTTTGTCTTCATTCCCTCGATCTCACCTAGTTTCCCTTTTTCTAGATATCCAGTAACTGTGGTGAAGAATCGCAAAACTGACTTGTCCTTGTAGCAAACTTCGCTAATTGAGGGTATGTAAACAGTGAGCTTGTGAGTGCCTTCATTAAACTCGTAGTTGGTAGCATCTCGAGGAAAAATTCCAACTGGTAAGTCATACTCCTGCAGCAGCTCTGGCAATGGTTTTTGAATTTTCCCTGCAACGATCAAATACCAAGATGATGATGGGTTCGAATGGAGGAAATATGAGTTTTGAAGAGAGCATGGACAGAAGTTTGAAACAACAGATGGAAAATTTCAGATCACTAAGAAACCATTTTTCATCCCAGATTACATGTTCAAAACAGAAATAGAAAAAGAGTACAAACCTTTGATTTTGTTGACCAACCACTTAGCCCCTTCTTCAATGTTAGATGACACCGACTGATGTAAAAAGGATAAAAAATCAGTCAATATTAAAATTAAGCAACTTCAATCGAAGAATCACAAGAAAGAAGAAACACCGCAGTCAAACTTCCATACATCTAAATCCATTTCCAACACAAGATAAGAGCTATGGCGTCAATCTCTTACATAGATAAACTTTGAAATGAGCCAATAAAATGCTTAGAACCTCCTAGCCCCTTATTCATTAAGAATCCATCCCTATCGATTCAGGATACGAAGAAATCAAGAGAAAAGAGTGCCTGCCGTATCAACTTAGTTTATTCATAATATCCTTGCTTAAACATCTACCTTCATCGTATTCTCAATTCTTAAAAAACAATCATGAAGAAATCTGAGCGAAACCGAAGAAATCAAGAGAAAAGAGTGCCTCCGATATCTCTATTATGCTTTCATGAAGATGTTATTTTACTTTTTGAGAAAGGAATGACAATTTTCTCCATATTATCACGCAACGAAAAATTGAGAATTTTTTTTTTTTTGCGCAGATCAGCATTTCCCGAAAGTAAAATGCACGTAAGCTGCACTGAATCAATTACTTGATGATTTCTCAACAATGTAAGTGAGCGAGATGCCCAAAAAATTACAGAATCGAATCAACGGATACTGAAGATATGCAATTTTGCTATGCAAACACAAGGATCATAATCTTCTAATCAACAAATCGAAAAATGCAAATGAAACATAAAGAGGAAAGAAATAGATGAATCACGTTGATTTCGTTGCCGATGGAGTTGAATTCCTTGGATGCCTTTTGGTTGAACCAGTACGACCCTACCTTATTCACTATCTGATCCATTCCTCTGCCGTCACCGCCTCAAACCGCAATTGCAGAGCAACGCTATCACGAATAGAGAAGCCGGAGAACAAAAAAAGGCAGAGAAAGAGACGGTTATCTCCGCTCGTTCCCCGCGCTTTCTCCGGTGAGGACAACTTATTTTCGCTCTTATTTAAAGTGTAATAAAATAGTTCTTACTTCTTTCCTCTCTCTCGGCCGGCTAATCTTAGCAACGACGTGCCGACGTCCAAACCGCTGACCTTCATGTCGTTTTGGCCAAATGTATCACTAGTTGTCAATTGATTGATGGTCATCGGCCACGAGATTAAGGAGGAGAAAACCGACCCAAATTGTGGGAGTTGTTACCCTTAATGTTGGGGTAGCTCTTTGGAATATCAAGTAAAGACCTCTTATTTCTGGGTCGCTGAGTCACCGTGATTTAACATCTTCACAAACTGTCGGACCGGGGTGTGAGGACTTTGGGGGCGAGAGATTTCGCCTTTTGGGTACAAGAAAACCGACCCAAATTAATAGGTTGGAAATTAAATATTTAGTTTGGTTTGGATTTAGTTTTGATATTTGACTTTAATTGTAATCTAAATTTTCAAATTGAAATATATTAGTTTGTGTTGGGTTAAGCTTATTTTAGGGGCTTCACCACTTAAGTTCATTATGACATCTAAATCTATTTTTTAAAAAATTAAGATTGCTAAGAGTGAGAATATGAGTAGACGTCTAAGAGAAAATAAAAAGAAAAAAGAGATAAAAATGGTTAGGATTTTTCCGCACCGTGAAAAATTTAATTTCATTTTCTCGACATTCAACAGCTGGATTAACTTGACATTTTGACTGTAACTTCGTAGTACAAACAGATACGTTCTCAACAGTAGAAATTGCATTTTGTGCTTTTTAAGACTATTCGTTTGGATAAAAATGGAACCGCTGTTTATATGATAGTTTAGCATATCTCTTTATTTTGTTGAATCCAAGATTATTTTTTGATCTTGATGTGTTGTTGTACTTCTCCAATTTGATGATTTATAAAGAATCTGGTGTTCTCATTATTTTGACATAGTAGAGTTTTGATCTAGTGACTCCTCACTCGTGGTTTTTACTAACAATATGGAAAATTTTCTATGTTAAAATATCAGCGTATTATTTTATTTATTGTTTGATTATTTTTCTAGATTTATTATCTTATTGTTCTCAACCGTTAGATCGTGTTTTCTCTAAAAATTGGATCAAAATGTAGTGTATCTACCCCCAAACACGTGACAATCAAAATTGAAAAAATTGTAAGCGACTTTGCATGAATCTTATTTAAACTAGATTAAGGGTAAGCGAGCAACAAGGTGGGTTCAGTTCGAGTTCGATTCCACATGGACCGTGACCAAAAAGCAAAATATCGTTCCGTCACAAATTAAAAAAATTTAATTTATTCAATTATTTTTTATCAAATTTTTGAAATTTCGATCATGCTTGAAATCTTATTTCAATTAGGGGTTTTTAACTAGTTAGGTCGTGTTAACTATATTATTGTAGGTTTTTTTACTCTCAGTTTACAGTTCAGTTCGGTTTCTATGATTTTTTAGACCTAAAACCGTGGACAAAATAGCCAATATGCTCCCAACCAATACCGTACAGGAATGTGAATTCTATTTGTGATCATCGTAATTTTTATTCTCTCCAACTACATGCAATGGTGAAACCTCTTTTAATATGCATTAGATGTTCACAATTAATAAAATATTAGATCGTTCTTATTTTTATTGAACAGATCGTCACGCTCTGTCACCTAAATTTTGACCAATACGTGTTAAGTTTAAATCTGATTATCCCGTACTCTTAAATTAATATTCTAAATTACACTTTATTTATTATTTTAATAAAATGAAAGGTAGAGATGTTATCGGACGAGTTGACTATTTAGACCCACATAATCTCATCCAAGTTGTCCCCCAAACACATGAATGGTGGACAAGATGATCACGAAGGCCAACAACAACTTAATACCCCATTTCAAAGTTCACTCCTAAATATTTACTGTCCTTCGCCCACCTTTCTTCGTCGTTAGTTGTTTCTTAATCTCGTTAAAAACCTAGAATAAAGGTTAAAACCATTAGAAATATTACTGAATCCTCGACTCGAGCAGTATTGTATTATTGTGGACGCTCGAGATTATGTCGAGACTCATCATTGTCTTCACACGATTGGCCGGGCTCTGATGGGTAAATACAAGTAATCACAAGAAATGCGTGTTAGGGTTTAATTGTGACCATGGTTTTGTTGCTTCAAAGTCGAAGTTTGGTGGGATGGAAAAAAGCAACACTTAAAATAAAATAGTATTTATAAATATACAAAAAAAGTAATTAAAGGGGTACGACTATTGGGCTGATTTTATGAACAAGGCTATTTTGGTACCCCAGTTTGACCAACTTGGTCTTCTCCGTCGCCATCAACTCTCTGAACCCTGATCACTCTATAGTCTCAATTCTTCGTGTTTTGATTCATTTCCATGAAAATGCCTTCGAATCCTCCGAAATCGGCGGTCGTTTCCCGTCGAGTGAGCGCCGCCGCAGCTCCAGGCCAGAGGAGGTTTCAGAAACTGTCGGCGCCGTCAAGCGGAGGCGCGTTGCCGGAGCCAGTGGCGCGTTATCACAGACACGCCGTCCAAAGCAATCAGTGCTGCTCCGTCGTTATCCAAGAGATCGCAGCTCCGGTAACCACCATCTGGTCCGTCGTCCGATGCTTCGACAACCCCCAGGCGTACAAGCAGTTTCTCAAGAGCTGCCACGTCCTCGTCGGCGACGGCAACGTCGGCACAGTTCGGGAGGTACACGTCATCTCCGGCTTACCGGCCGGTTGCAGCACCGAACGCCTGGAGATCCTCGACGACGAACACCATGTTATGAGTTTCAGCGTGGTCGGAGGGGATCACCGGTTGTCTAATTACCGGTCAGTGACTACCCTTCATCCGGCTGCCGGAGAAGGAAATGGAACGGTCGTCGTGGAGTCTTACGTCGTTGATATCCCGGCCGGAAATACCAACGAGGAAACGTGTGTATTCGTCGACACCATCGTCCGATGCAATCTACAGTCACTTGCACAAATAGCTGAGAACTTGGCTCGTCGGACGTCGTGACAGTCTCGCAACCGGTTCGCCGGAGCGGGGCATTATGCCGGTCATTTTCTGTGCCTAAAATCTTTTTTTTTTCGATTGTGCAATTTTGTGTTCATTGAACAGATCGTAGATTTCAATTTGCATCTTAATTTAGTAGTGTTATCTCAAAAAAAGAATGATTAGTTTCAATGTATTATCATCTCAAAATGAGGACTGTGACAAAACGCTTACAACAACAATTTGAACTTCGGAGAGATTTAAGGTTGTCCCACCTAAGACTGCACGACATGTTCTGTGTGTGATAGTTATTATTTGGCTGTGATTTGATTCAAACCATTCTCTTGATCTCTATACATTACTAATTGTGCAAATTATTGACTTTTAGAACATTCAAACCCGAACAATCAATATCAAAATTTAAATGTTGTAATTGATATGCATTCGAGCTACGAAGCGTTTACTTTGTGATCCAACTTCTAATCATACTCTCCTGCAAATATCGATCACCGTGAAAAGTGACTTAGTTTAATTATGTATTTCTAGTTTACTTAAGGCTAATTACTTTCGACAGCTTGAGTAATTAGATATGAGCTGGCCTACCAAAAATGCAAGTTGGCATTTTTATTTGATGACTTCAAAACAGCTGGGAAACGATGGAATCAACTTGCCATTCTCTCTCTACTCTCTCTCTCTTGCCTTTTTTATCTTTAGAAGAAAGAAAGGCAAGTTGGAGTCCATTTTGTATGTACCTCGTAACAAAGTCGAAATAACTTGCTCTCAGGGCCCCACACCTCTGTCTGACAGCATGTGGGAGAATAAATCACAGTCACTTAACAACTTAGAGATGAGAGACCCGTACCTGACGCTACAAGTAGCAACTTCAACATTGGATGATTAAACTCCAACAATGCGGTGGCGCAGACTTCGAACCTTGGTTCTTGTAATAACTCTGTCACAATTCGACCATTGAGCTAAGTCCGTACAAGCTCATTTTGTATGTACCTAATAAGACTACACGTTGTTTGGTTTGTGAATAAGACTGGCCTATGCAACTTGTGTTATGCAAATTGGTAACAATCCTTTGCTTTTGATTTGATCTCTCGCGAAACTAGCCTACTTTCAAACCAAGACATAACTCATCCTCTTCCATATCTTATTAACTTTGTCTTTACCCAACAACGTTCTAGTTCTCCGAACGTGTAATCATAGGTTAATGTTATGGATCAGTGATGATTTTAGTACAACATTATTCGTTTTGAGTTGAAAATTACACTGATATATTATAGCAGTTAGCTTAAAACGGGTCATCTTATATAGGGAGAATAATTCTATAAATAATTCAAATTTTATTCTTTCGAGTAATACGAGATTGTTTGTATTTATCGGTGCAACTTAAATTCTCACAAACAATGTATTGTTTAGTTGATATTGCCTTCGTAAGACAAGGTGCTATTTCAATTTTGATAGCGTGTGTTCGTGCCATGTGTCAATGAGTCATCTGAAATGAAAATGACTTCAAATTATGTGAGCATAAAATCATACGACAGTAGTTACATGATCTCATATAGTAAACATTGAAGGAAATTAGTTTATCAATAAGATTCTCATCTTAGCATAATACAACGTGTTAGAGCAAACCTCGAGAATAATAGATAAATAAATTTGAACTAAAAATAAATAAATATTATACAAACACGACCGATACTACCCATTGGCCAATGGAAGCACCAAGATGGCATTAGGATTGAGAGTATAAATTAAATATGGGACAATAAGGTGGTGCACATGATTTTAAACTCCCTCTCTCCCTCTCTCTCTCTCTCTATATCTCTCTCTCTCTCCACAGCCAAACCTAAGCTAGTACATTGAATGGACTCCATTGTTTTTGGTGTGGAGACAAGAAGTTGGAAGGAATGAGTATTTATAAAGAGAGTGGAGGTTAGCTTTATTAAAGAATGGATATGCTGCGGGGGACACGAATCAGGACAGCAAGAAGCACTACAGCGATGCACGTCTAGCTCTACACAGCAATGCTGTCTACATTAGGGTTTTCAGAGTCACTCATTCAGCACTGACCATAGGCCGGTGTGGTTTTTAGGAGAAAAACAGTAAAACCGGAAACAGAAACGTAGATCAAAAAATTCTAAAATCGAGTAAAATTTGACTCAAACTCTAATAAAATTCGATATAAATCATAAAATTAGTTAGAAGTCCTCCTAATTACTTAAAATTTGATCTAAATATAATAAAAATATATATTTTATTGTTATATTTTAATTTTTTAAATATAAAATAAAATCATGTTAAAACTAAAATGAAACCGGAACCGTTGGTTCGGTGCCGATTCTAAATGAACTAAGAATTTCAGTTCCAGTTCTATTTCAGGATAAAACTTGCCCGGACCAATCCGTGTCCACCCCTACTCTACATAAAATTAGAAACTGAATGTTACAAGTTTAATTAGAAATACACGGAAAAATTTTGGACGGTCGAAAATAATTGATTGGGCCATTAGGCAGTCTGGACCAAAATCCTCTCTGACCATGAACCAAACCAAAGGAATGTCCACGAGTCTGGTTTGGATCTTGAGTTAAGTTCTGTGGGTCTGAATTTATTGGGCTGAGATGAACCGGGCTTGGGAAAGAATTAGCCACAGCCATTGGCCCATTATCATTTGGAAAAGGTTGGACACGTGTCACCTACTCTACCTAATTGAATATCTTTTTTTGTATGCTAAGAAATCTTTTTTATTATATTATATAATCCTACTATAATCTTTAATATCATTTTGGGATAAAAAATATAAATAATTACACTCGTGCCACTTGAGAAATAAATAATTAGAAAAAAATTCATGGAATAAATTGCATTTTTTCCTTTTTTATTTTTATTTTTTCTATTATATTACCATAAAAATGGAGGTCATAGACTCATCAAGCTTGAGCTTTCAGGAGGGATGGTAAGATTTGTTAACAAAACTCATCTCGTGAAGTCTAGAGTTAAATTTGATACTCATAGTTTTCTTTTATTTATTCGATTTTGATCGAAGGTCAAAATTCATGGACTGCATGTTTGATATTTATCACCATCCTTCGTGTCTTGCGATCGAATGAATAATTGCCGTCATCTTTTGTTCGTCGTTATCTCGATCATAATGGGAGTGTGACCGGAACTTCTCGAACAAAAATGACAAATTTGTTCTACGAAGACGTGCTAGCAACATTGGGATTGAGCTCATAAATTAGTATATTCATTGTCGTTCGGTTTAGGTTGTTGATTAACTTATTATACTTGCATTGCCAGTACAAATCTACATCGTTTTTATAAATGGAACATTGTTTTTTCTATTAATAAATTGAATAAATAAATAAAATCCAGTCCATCGTGGGACCAGCATCATCAACCCCTTCAAAGTTTCAAACGAGACCAGCATTTATCCTCTCGTCTTCCCAAACGTAGCTGTCGGTGACTACGCTGGCCTTTTTCATCAAAAGTTTCCATTTTTCTTCGCTCTGATAATGCAGAGATGGAGCCGAAAGAAAACCCAAATCCAGTCCATCGCTCTTATCCTTCTATTGTTCATACTTTTCACTATGCTTCACAACGAGCGAAGTATTCGACAGATCGAAGAACCCCCAGATCATCGTCCTCAAACACCAACCACTTACGTCAAACCAAATCTCATCGACCGTACAAAAGCAGGTCTAGGTATGAAACGAGTATTTAGTTCTAAGCAAACTTCACAGATTTGGATTCTAGTTGTTTGTTTTTGTTGGGTTACTGTTTTCTTTGTTCTGGATCGTAGGGGTATTGGATAGATTCAGTAAATGTAACTCAACTAAAGAGTACAGTGGCCGGAAAATTGCTTGGGGTAGTTCCTCCTTTGGTCGGACTTTCATTCGCCGGAATGTTAGGTCGGAGAGCTGCGACGTGTTTTCCGGCCAATGGGTATTCGATAATGTTTCTTATCCGCTTTATCAAGAGACGGATTGTCCGTACATGTCGGACCAGCTGGCTTGCCACAAGCACGGCCGGTCGGATTTGAGGTACCGGTTCTGGAAATGGCAACCCCACGACTGCAATTTGAAGAGGTGCTCTTTGCTCTGTTTTTATGTCTTTTAGTCACATTAATTTAGTAACTACTCATTGGATTATTCTTGTGTATTTTTTATTTGAATCAGCATGGATTCAACCAAGCCGCCATTCGAGTAGTTTAATCTTTGACAACAAAAATGACTGGATTTTAATTGAATTGGATTGCAACTTTTTGTTCATGTTCTTTATATGATTTGTTGCAGAGAAGATTGGACTTGCACTTTTAAATATCACCGAAAATCACATGCTTTCCTTTGTTCTCTCTTAAATATTATCGAGTAGTTTAATCTTTGACAACACAATAACTGGATTTTAGTTGAATTGGATTGCAACTTTTTGTTCGTGTTCTTTATATGATTTGTTGTAGAGAAGATTGGACTTACTCTCTTAATGCCATCGAAAATCACTTGCTTTCATTTGTTCTCTCGTATTTCCTTTGGATAAGACTCTTTAAATGGTCTTTTTTCGGCTCGACTTAAAAACGAAAGTAAATTCTTTTGTAGATGGACAGTGGGAGAATTGTGGGAGAAGTTGAGAAACAAAAGATTGATGTTTGTTGGCGATTCTTTGAACAGAGGACAGTGGATATCGTTAATCTGTATGCTACAGTCTGTGATTCCTGCCGACAAGAAATTCATAACCCCCAACGCCCCGCTCACCATTTTCAGGGCCGAGGTAAGAATGACTTCTCGCTGCACATCTTGATGATGCGAAAATGAAAAAAAATCATATATAGACTATTCAAACATTAAAAATAACGTTGCAGAAAGGGGAGAAGCACTGTTTTCAGGAAAAATTTGCGTGAAACTCGCGTAGTTTTTCTTAATGTTGTATGATTGACAGGAATATAATGCCACCATAGAGTTTCTCTGGGCGCCTCTTCTTGTCGAATCCAATTCTGATGACCCAGTGAACCACAGACTGGATGAGCGTATAATACGACCCGATTTGGTTCTAAAGCATTCCGAAAAATGGGAGGGTGCCGATATTTTGGTGTTCAACACATACTTATGGTGGAGACAAGGTCCAGTTAAGCTTCTGTGAGTATACTTTAGTCCACAGTTTGTTTTCAGTATATCAAATCATTATTGTAGATAATCGAAAGATAAAAAAAAAAACTATTTTGGCAGATGGAGCAGTGAAGAAAATGGCGTCTGTGAAGAATTAGATGGACTTGGAGCCATGGAGTTGGCCATGGAAGCCTGGGCTGACTGGGTTGCCTCTAAAGTCGATCCCCGTCAGAAGAAAGTCTTTTTCGTTACAATGTCCCCGACCCATCTCTGGTTTGGTCTAAAATCCCATTTTAACATCATAACTCTAATGTACCCATCTTGTGATTTTATCGAACAGGAATTGTATCGTTTTCTTATCAAATTCAGGAAACGAGAGTGGAAACCACATAGCGAAGGGAATTGCTATGACGAAAATACACCAATCGAAACAGAAGGCTATTGGGGAAGTGGTTCTGATCTGCCTACGATGCAGATGGTGGATAAAATCATCAAAAAATTAGGCTCAAAACTCACAGTTCTAAACATTACGCAGCTTTCAGAGTATCGAAAAGACGGGCATCCTTCCATTTACAGGAAATTTTGGGAGGCTCTAAGCCCTGCACAATTGTTGAACCCGGCCAGCTACTCCGATTGCATTCACTGGTGTTCGCCCGGCGTCCAGGACGTCTGGAATGAGCTGCTCATCCATCATCTTCTCTAATATACACAAAGAAATAAGCATATTTTCGCTATAGGTAAGCATAGATAAGGGTAACTGTGAAATACAGAGCTGAGGTTATGGATAGACAATGTTCTGCTGTCTGCATCATCTAATCGCGCCTTCTAAAGAACATGTTTTTTGCTCATAATTTCACTGAATTTTTATGGGAATGTGTAACAGTTGTGCTTGAGAGATTTCCACTGTATTTATACCTTTAGGAGTGAACAATGGTGTGATTTGGTCCGGTTTTGTACTCTGAACATATAGAACCGGGTTCTGTCAAAAAAGTGTGATTCTGTTCGATTCTGGTCGGAAACGTATGGGTTTTCGGCCACATTGGAAAATCACTTGCTTAACCCGTCTTGTGTAGGCAAACCATTGACTCTAAATGTTTCGGGTTTTGTTGGTTTTGAAAGTATTGATCTTCATGCGGCTTCGATTCTGCCTGATAAAATAAAAGAAACGTAGAATAAAAGAAAACAAACGTAGAATAAGATAAAATATAATGAATTTTGCGACTTAAATATTAATATTTAGAAAGAATAATATAAAATATTAATATAGAATCTGAACCATCTTAAAATCAAACAGCCAAATACCGGCCGGTTCCTAACTCGCTACTTTCTACAGTGACCAGCCAAATATGACTTGGGTCGGGTCCAGCCATGGCCGATACCGGCCCGGTCTGATGATGATCAATTGAAGATGGTTTATTTGTTGTCTATTGTCGGACTAACCAGTCCTGTAATCCGGCCTGGTTCAGCCAGTCTGGATCATTTGACAGAGCTGGATAAGCCCAGACGATGACTTCGCGGGAGATATTTCTTTTCCATTTGGAATCTATAGGTCGAGGATTACTTTGTTGATTACTCGCAGAGAATCTTTAGTTATCTAGTCTCTGCAGTCTGCTCTTCCCACTCTTCTCCTCCCACTCAGATCGATTATCGATACGCGGTGAGAAATCAGAAATGGCGGGCTTTCTAGCTTGCCATTGTATATGTATCCAATCTACTCAGACCAGTTCGTCCGCTAAATGTGAGGTGCTGAACAGATATCCTAGTTCAGCTGCTCAAATTCGATCGTTGCCTAAATTATCATCGAGGAAGAATCGTGGACCTTCGTTGAAAATCTCTCCTGGAGAACCGAAGGAAACATCCTCCCCTGAGAGGATTCGTAGTCCTAAAACAGACATTTCTTCGAGATCTTCTTTTTTAGGTTCGTCTTCGTCTCTGCGAAGGTTGAGGTACACTCCAATTAAAATCTGCACTGTTTTCCGTGATTTTCTTTTGTTCTTGTAAAAATTACAGCAGATGAAGTTTAAGTATCACTGTGTTGTGTGATGGGAATACCTTCTGATACGTTACAGAGATGCCGTATTTAAGTTCGATCCACTTGCGTTGGATATATTGACAATTGCTTTTCCAGCTGCATTGGCTCTAGCTGCTGATCCGATTACATCACTGGTAGATACAGCGTTTGTTGGGCATTTAGGTATGGACTTCTCGATGCAGCGTCATTGATATTTGGTCGTAATAGATGTTATGTTAATGTTATTTTTGGGCTAAAAAAGTAAACTGGATTGAATACATTTATCACTATCTTATCTGTATTAGTACATTATGATGACATTGGTCTAATTCCTTTTGTAGGATCTGTTGAACTGGCAGCAGTTGGAGTCTCCATTTCAGTGTTCAATTTAGTCTCAAAGTTATTCAATGTTCCATTACTTAATATTACTACATCTTTCGTTGCTGAAGAGAATGCATTAATTTGTAAGAACAATGGTGAGTTAGTGACACTAGTTGTATCAAGAGTTCTGAAAATTGTTTGTTTTCATGTTTTATTCATGGAAAAAGTTGTTTTTCAATTTATTTAACAGATTACCCGACTGTGCTTCAAGGGAAACAGAAGCTTCCTTCAGTAACCACTTCTTTAGCACTGGCTACTGGTCTTGGTGTTGCTGAAACTGTTGCACTCTTTTTCGGCTCTGGACATTTAATGAATATCATGGGTATACCTGCTGTACGTCAATTCTAATGAATTTAGAGTACTCTTAACTTTAATGATGATGTGCTGTTTCATTCTTTGTATAACTTTTTTTTCGTTTGAAGTTTGCTTCTTCAATTGATCTTCATGGATTAAATAATTTTTGGGAGTCCTATTTCTACATTGAATATTTGTAAACAGAGATTCATCGAATTAACTTGTAGAGATTTTTGGAGTGTAGGTGTGGGACACAGAATATATTCGGTTCTACGAATTATTGAGGCTCAGAAGGATGGGGCCACCATATTTTTTACGTGGCTGCTGTCAAATAGAGTGTTGACTCTTCCTGACAAATTATTTAGTTTTTATAACTATAGCTTCAGACATCTTGCACTTGATTAGAGAAAGTGCACTCTTAGACTTGTTGGTTTTGGAATAAATATCAAGTTATTCAGAAATAAGATATTATCTTGTTCAATAAAATGTGCTAGCACACTGAAAAGACAATTTAACTGCAATGAGCTAAATTGCAGAATAATTAAAAATGAGTGGAGTTGGCTATACATTGTAGTATATTAGAAACATTTTATATTTAGGAGTAATAAACATGTAGTCATGACAGTTGAATCTGTGCTACGATTGATCTCTTTTTACCTGCTTCAACTTCTGGATCCATCTCTGTTCACTAAGTCGGAATTTATTTGAAATTTTAGTATAGTTGGAATATTTTCTGAGCTCTGTGTTATAGGATTCGGCAATGCGTGAACCTGCTGAGTATTTTCTTTCTCTAAAGGCTATTGGTGCTCCAGCCATTGTCCTTTCACTTGCAGCACAAGGAACTTTTCGTGGTTTCAAAGATACTAAAACACCTTTGTATGCCATTGGCAAGTTCTATCCCTCCTCTTATTCAGAATTCAAGATTTATAAAAACACCTTCAATTTGGTGGATATATTTTGTTTGTGAGATTAACCTCTTTAAATTATATTGTTTAGTAATCTTTAGTATGAATTTCAATGTTTAACACCAGTTGCTGGAAACTTGCTCAATGCTATATTGGACCCAATTTTTATCTTTCTGTTGCACTTTGGAATTGGCGGGGCTGCTGTTGCTACAGTGATATCTGAGTACGTCAACAATGTGGTAAACTTGAGCTTCAGTTCCTCTGGTTAGGAACTGAATTTAATGTTTCCGGTAATCTGACGTTCCATTTTTTCAGGTATTTGATTGCGTTTGTTCTTCTATGGAAGTTAAATGAAAAACTTTCACTTACGCCTTCCAACTTTGATTTTATAAAAATAGCTCAGTATTTAAGATCAGGTACACGCTTCTGCTGGTTTTTCTGTGTACAATATCTTTTTGGTTAAATCTTTGTAAAGTTGTATGTAAGTTAGAAAGATTAGCTAATAGTGTTGATATTTCCCTTTATTGTCAAATGTCAATATCACCTGCACGTATGAATTTGAAGGAATCACTTTTTCTATTGTCAATTATCATTTATTTAGTTGGCATCTCTAAAGAAATTTCTGTACATATGAATGTATGTATTAATTCATGGTAGATGAAGAATTAGTTCAGAACATTTCAATATACAGATTAACTTGTTTTATTTTCAGGTGGTCTACTTATTGGACGGACCTTGAGTGTTCTGGTTACAATGACTTTGTCAACATCAATGGCAGCTAGACTTGGACCAACATCTATGGCTGGTTATCAAATTTGTATACAAGTTTGGTTGACTATATCCTTGCTGACAGATGCTTTAGCACTTGCTGGTCAGGTAACATTTTTTTTCTTTTAAACTAAACTATATTTATTCTGGGAAGGACCGTTTAGAAATTTTCTTCTCATTATTATCTATGACATGTAAAAGGATTCCATTAGGACTCTGCTAAGCATCAACCTCAAAATTTGTTAAACGTGTGCAATGATAGTGAAAGGCCTTAAGAAGACAAGCTTATGTAGAATTTATCTTTATTGGAATACTGATTATATTTGCTGATGTAGTAGGAAGTTAGTGATGATTGACTTCTATTAATAAATATTTCAGTGGCTAGTGCTTAGCTTGGGATAGTAGGAAGGAAATCAATTTTGATGTAGTAGAAGAAGTAATCCAAGAGCGACACTTGTGCGATATATTTCTTATCATAACATGGCAAAACTTGAAAAATAGATATGAATAAAAATTCTTTCTTTTATAAATATAAAGATAAAGATATAAGACCAAAGCTGAGCTTTCTTTTTTCTCAAAAGAGCTCTTACATGCCATAAAAAATATTTTAAATCCTTCATTCATATTTAAAAGCTTTATTAATTATTAGAGAAAGCCTAAAAGTGATTTGTGATTGTTGCACTGAACAAGAGAATAACCATGTTTTATTTATGGATTATAATTTTGTTGTCACAATTGGACATTAGTTCTGATTTTGAGGTAAATGATAATATTGCAGGCACTTCTTGCCAGTGACTACTCACAGGGAAACTATGAACAATCACGCCAAGTAATTTATAGAGTGTTACAGGTAAAGTATGATTCTATGTTCTACATATGATTTCGGATTTGAGTAGATAGATGTTCCCATTACTTTCTCTCGCAAATGAAACTAGGAACTGACTGAAACATACATATGATTTTGGATTTGAGTAGATAGATGTTCCCATTACTTTCCATCGCTAATGAAACTAGGAACTGACTGAAACATTTTGTGAACAGATTGGTTCAGTAACAGGCATTGCATTGGCTTTTGTTTTATTCCTTGGTTTTGGAGCCTTTTCTAGCTTATTTACCACAGATTCAGAAGTTCTGGAGATCACTTGGTCTGGTTTATTGGTGAGTCTTCTTTAAAACTTTCTGGTTTCTTGGCACGTGCTCTAGGGATTCCTGGATTATGTTCTCAAAGGGACAAGTGTTCAGTCTGTTCTTCCTAGATGCAGACAAAGTAATGAATTATATTAAGGATAATATTTACTTCAATTTCCACTTACTCGTAAATTTTACAATCTTAGGCAATCGCTAAGAGGCTGAAGAATCTATGGCAAATTTCCACTATGCCCATAAATTTTACTACTCTGGATTTTATTCTTTTTAATTTTCAGTAGCTTAATCTAGACATGTAATGGGGGATAGGTATTAAGGATAGTTCTCCTGAAGTTCCACAGCTTTCAAGTCCTTGGGTTGAGTGCTCTAGGAACTCATTTTGTCCTTATCACAATCGACACAGCATCAATCAAGTTGAATTTCTTAGACGTGATGCCAGGAATATGAATAGTAGAATTCATTTCTAACACGTATCTCTTTACAGTTTGTTGCTGGTTCCCAACCAGTGAATGCTCTAGCTTTTGTTATTGATGGGCTTTACTATGGGGTTTCAGATTTCGGTTATGCTGCCTACTCCATGGTACTTTCTCGCCATTGTTGCTAATAACAATTGCAGTTTCACGATTCTATACTGCTTACTTTTCATCTTTCAATGATTAGGTGGTTGTCAGTTTGGTTTCATCTGTGTTTCTACTGGTGGCTGCACCGGCCTTTGGTCTCACAGGAATTTTTTCTGGTTTGTTCTTGTTCATGACATTGCGTGTAGTAGCTGGAATTTGGAGGTAATTCTGAACCATATTAAACATAACTAAAAGTTCAATTCAATAGGTTAGCAGCCGTTATAAACTGAAGGCATCATTTTGGTTGGATGTGGCTGTAAAAAGATCAGGTCAATCATGACTAATGCTAAAAATCACGACTGAGGACTCTGATTTGAAATTTAACGAGGATTTAGAAATGAAAGATCCAATTATTTTAGTTTCTTACAATGGTTTGTGTAAATCAGCATGCCCCGGTAGAACTTAAGTAACATATCTCATAAAGTTGGAGGAGAGTTAGCCTAAAGTCGGACTTTTCCAGCTTTATCAAAATGTTTTTACCACTTCACATACAAGTTTTTGACAAGCATACATACTTAATTCAGATTAGGATCAAAGAGTGGACCTTGGAAGATGGTATGGTACGATGCGAAGCAAAAAGGTTACTGAAAATGTGCCGCCATTTTTGCAGAAAGGCTTTGGCCGCCCTCGCTTGTTCTGTAGAATTTATGGTGCAGCAGATGACTGGCTGAAATCGTTCAAACACGAAGCGAAGCAATACAGTTTATATAGAAAAGGGGGCAAAATTATGTCAACTTCTAGCTGCAACCAAAAGATCTTTGTTTCAGTGGTGTAGGTAACGTTGTTTCATTCTTCGTTTTGGGTTTACGTATATTTAATGTTCCTAAAGATGTCATTTTCATCTAGTATGTGCATTAGAAATTTTAGCTTTTTTTTATTTTAAAACTAAATACCACTTTCAACCATGGCCCCATAATTGTTTAGTGGGATTAGGTTTAGGACAAGAAATCACCCCAGAAACACAGTATACGATTCAGGATTTCAAAGTCTATCTGCTATAAAAGATTAAAAGAAGAAAGATCAATACAATTAGATTCAGTATATCCATGAAGAAATCTGCAAAGAAACTATAATCTTTATTTCTCGATTGCCCAAACCCAATATTCAATTGATCAAAGACGTTAATTGGCATACCTTTATGATTACCGATGGACTACACTCGAGCAATTACAGGGGCGGCGGCGGTGGCGATGGCAGCAGCATTGGTGGCAGCGCCGCCGAAGAAAGACAAGAATCCAGAGGAGGAAGTTTCCGGCTCGTCCAAGAACAGATCCTCGGGTGTCCTAAAAGCCCCATGGGCGCAAACCAGGGCAGCTCCGACCAAGAGAGCAGAAACCAGAATCGATCCAACGCTAGTGAGGAAGACGACGAAGACGCTCAAAATAACCAAGAGAATCAACGTTTCGCTGTCCTTGAAGGTGCGCCCAAAGACGATGAGGGGCTGATCGGAGGGCCGGAAAAGATAGAGGAAGAGCCAACCGGCGAGGAGGCCGACGAGGAGAAGCAGAGAGAAAGGGTTCGAAATGAGAGAAACTGCGAGAACGCCGGCGATCACCGCCAGATAATTGACGCGGAAATAGGAGTAATTCTTGCGAATGCGAAGAGTGGCGTCGGAGAAAGAGTCCGGCTTGGAAAAGGCAGTCCGATCTGCGAGCTCAGCCCAAGGACGGCGCTGAGAGAGGCCATGGCGGAGAGAAGCGGAGACGTTGTTGATGAAAGCGCGGAAGGCCGGAGTTGCGACGGCGGAATTAGGGTTGACGGTGGATTGAGGGTTGGAGATAGGGAGGATGGCCGGAGATGAGGAAGCCATTTGGGAGGCAGCAGAGGGGTTGGGTGCAGGGGAAATGCAGAAATGGCCGTAGGAAGACGAGAGGGGGGAGATCTTGGAGGTTGGAAATGGCGGAGAACAGACGATATCGCCGTTTTTGACTTCACGCCGACTTTGATGATAGGTAACCTCGTCGCGTGTTCATCACTTCTTCATTTTTTTTTTTTTAATATTTAGTTAATCTATTAATTATTTTAGGGTTATACTAATATAATAACACGAAATTTTAAATTTATCTTATTGTCATAGTTAATTTGATGATCAATTCAAATAGACTAACCTACAATAATATGCTAGCTGGAGATATATGGACAGAACCGGTTATGGGGGTGGAATTAGAACAAGTTAGAATTTTTAATCCAATCAAACTGTGGGCAAAAAATAACTCAAACCTGATTAAAACATGACCTAAAATCATTTAGTGGCATCCTTAGTTAGATTAGTGGCATAGTTATAGACTTGTCGTCCACACTAAAATTAGATAGGAAAACCAAACTAAACTCAAACTCATAGTTCCATCATTTTGATTTGGAATAGGAACTAGGGTAAAAATAATTTTTAGGCCCGGGTTTTCGTAAAATAAGCGAAATCAGGCCTGAGTTTCGGAAAATAAAATTTGGGCTCGTCGGACGCATAAAATTCGTCTGATATGTGTTCGAATGAGGCATGGTCGGACGAATGAGGCAGATTCTGCCTCACTCATCCGATATTTGTCCGGTATTCGTCTGAGTGAGGCATGATCGGACGAATGAGGCAAGAAATTCTTGCCTCATTCGTCCGAGTTTTGCCTCATTCGTCCGATATGCGTCCGATAGCCCGAAAAAACTATAAATTCGACGTTCTTTCTCATTGAAAATCACACTTCAAAAAAATAGTTCTATATTGGCTATAATGATTGGTAGATCGAGCAACTGGTGGTTAGAAGCGACGAATAACAAAGAAGATAAAGCAGAAGAAAGTAAATCAAATATGAATTGAGTTTACGAACCTAATACATGTCCTCCATTTAAAACTTTTTTATGGTGGATATGATGTAGAAGTTCAATCTTTCTCAGATGGAGCAAATATGATGGCTTTGACTACGCTACCTGAATCAGACGAGTAAGATGCTGCCGAAGTTTTGAGCTTTCCAACGGTGGCCGAGAGCGAGCTTTATCTCGGTAAAATGTACTCTTCCGTTAAAATATTAAATATCCCGGGTTGAACCGGGTTCCAGTATAAAGACAATACATAATATATAAGTTCATATGAGTTACCAGCTCGCGATGTCCGTCCCTTGGAAGAATCGTGTGAGATATCATGTTCTGAATCACCCGAGCTACCACGTTAAGCTCGTTCGCCTTCAGCTTCATCAAATAATCTGTTCGACTATCTGAGGCCCGAATTTGCCTAAAAAAAGATAATTCAGCCACTTGTACAATACACAGAGCGGCCTGAGTGGAGTTGTAATACATCTCACCTTGGCCATCCTCAAACTCCTCAGAATAATCAATAATTTTGTTGATATGCTTCGGTGTAATCAACAGATCTCTCCCAAACATAAATGTCTTTCTATGACCGCTGTCCGCTGAAACCACAAGATTCGCATAAAAGAGTCGCACTAATCGCTTAGCTGAATGACCTGATAACTCAAACATCCCGACCAAACCAATGTCATCAGCCATCTGTCGAATCCTCAGGCCTTCAAATGCTAAGAATACAACTGGTCGATGAGGTATGACCGATCGTGACGAGAAGAGTTTATCAAACATCCTCTTGATTGCAAGGGAACGAAATTCGCCACGACGTCCTCATACCGACAAAGGCGAATCAGAAACTCCAACTTCCGAGGGCTGGGATGATCTATCATCATCGTCGCAGTACTGTCTGACGATTCTAATGCGTTTTCCACGACCGAAGTTCATTTTTGCAAAAATATGAAAATTTTGGCAAAGTTTCACTAAGACTTCCGAAAGGTAAAAAAATAGAAAACTCAGCCCAAATTTATAGATTTTGGGCTGATCGAACGCATGTTTGCCTCACTCAGACGAAAGAATGCGTCCGAGTGAGGCATGATCGGACTCATATCGAACGAATGAGGCAAGAATTTCTTACCTCATTCGCCTGATCATGCTTCACTCGGACGAATGAGGAAGAATTTCATGCGTCCGAAGAGCCCAAATTTTTTTTTCCAAAACTTAGGCCCAGTTTTGCCTATTTTTCAAAAACTCAGGCCTAATAATTATTTTTACCCTAGGAACTAAAACCGTATCATTCAGCTATCGAAACCAAGAAAACGAGCACGTTTCATGGTTCGGCTCACAGCTTTTATTGGTCAAATTTTTACTTATTGCTCAGTCCAGCTTCACAAATTTTGACCTAAAAATGCATACCGAACTTAACTGAGGCTCTTGAAATTCAGAAATGAACCAAGTATAACACCAGTATCCATGTATAAACCTCATCAGATCAATGTCAAAACTAACACCAATGTACATCCAGTCACCGATTTACCAAAAAAACTGTATCAAATGGTCAAGGACATGACTATCAACGCACAAACACAAGTCAATAGCAACGTAACAAACGAGATTCCAAGCCCAAAACCAGCGTTTGGTAACCACGGATACGCATCCGGAGGCGGCATGACACAATTATCGCCGTTGAAATAAATCCTTCGAGGAAACGCCCAGCCTTTGTCGAACGTAAACGTTGAATCTTTCCGAAAGAGTAGCTCCGACTGCACGTTGCCGAGAGGGCCCGCTTCCATGAGAAAATCATTGTAAAACTTGATCCCCCACAGCATTCCTGTATCATCTGAAACAAAAAACAAAAAAAAACATCATGGTTAATCCAAATTGTTCTTGTTTCTTGTCCAAGTAGGTATAGAAAGTCATTTAACTTACTTATCGGCGTATAAGGATTTAGCGACTCGTAGTTAAAACTGAAAATCTGGGTCAGATTGTCGAAGTTAGGATGTTGAAGAACCAAATTCCAGTTCGAATAGTTCATCCGGTAATTGAAGTTCGTGACGGTAACTTTAACCCGCCAGTATTCTTTGTAGTTGAGTTTGACATGCCAATGAACTCTAATTGGGCACATATGGCTTGTGCATTGAACTAAAGGGGTTCTTATTTGCCCAGAATCTTGAACAACTGAGGCTGAATTTGAATTGTCCCTGCAAGTCTTCAACAAAATGAGCATATAATAAAATAAACTTCTAACATGTGTACGGAGTTTACATATCGACGGCTAAAGACTCACCCAACGCAGCCACCTGTTTCGCTCAGATTTCCTTGACAGCCACAGGAGCATGTCGGACAGGGGACGATTGTAGAATTGTAGAAAGACGAGAACGAGACGCAACAAGTCGGAGTTCTCTGGGCCAGGAATTGCGAATATGTGCATGTCACATTCCATGTCACTACCACAAATAAGTTTCAATTTTTATCGAATAAGTTGATCATCGGAAGATACGAACATCTTGAAAGCAAAAAAAATTATAAAGTCACTTCCGATAATTTCATTCAATAATATGAACATCTTGAAATCAAAAACACTTCTGCGATTATCATAAAATCAGATCAGTTAAAACTATCATCTTAAATTGAGTCTCTAAAACCATCAAAAAGGGCATTCAAACATTCAAAAACCAAAAAGAAGAATCCCAAGAAAACAATATCCGTAAAAAGTTGCATCGATTTTTAAGAAATTCGAGACTTACTCAGGGCTTGTGTGACTCTTCTGTTATCTGCAGACAAAAACTTAGTTGGTTTAACTATCACACCAGGTCCACAAGTATAACCTGGCCCTGGAGCTTGCAAAGTGAAGTTCTTAGGCACTTTCACCGTCTTATTGGTGGTTCCCGAAGAACCGACACTGATCTGAAACGAGCTACCTGCATTGGCCGGGTCTTGGACCCACGACGAGAGTACTCCGCCTTTACAGCAATTCGCTACTTGTTGATTGTAAGGCGTTCCGGGCAAAAGATCGACGATAGTCGGGGCCTTTTTGCAACAGTGTGGAATATTTCCCGTAAATTTCGAGCAATCTCCTTGCTCGGTAGCCTGACCTCCAACCATACCCCAGATTACCTCTTTCTTCGCCCATGTCCATCCCAGCGACCAACCTGGTGCTTGAATGTGGCGATATTGCTGGAAATTGTACATTGTCACCATAGCCTGTTCATCAGACAATTGAAAATAAGAACATGAATCTCTGGACTGATGGTTCTAGATATTTTAGAGACGAATTCCGGCTAAATGTTTGATGTTTTTTCTTCTGCTGCATTGATGAATAGTATAGTCAATGGATTGAATAATACTCACAACATAGCCATCAGCAGTCCAACTGATAATATCCCATTTGATTGTGATGTTTCCATTTGGATCAAGTGGATCATACGCCTCTGCAAATCCAGTTAACATACAAGAAAAGCTAATTCAACATTCCTCTATTTGAAAGATCAAACCAAACCCCTTTCAGCAATGTAAGGCAAATCAAACATAAAAAACAAAACACAGAAGAAAGCACAACAGTTCTTCAATATTTGAATCGAGAATGAGAGTATAGCCTATTTCATGAAATCGCTTCAGCCAGAAAAAATGAAATTTCATCAGAAATCTTCCAAAGAAATGAACACCGTAAAAGGGTATTGTAAGGGGTGATACCCAGAAACCGCAGTGAAATTGGGGAGATTAAAGAAAAGGAAAACTGGAAATGAGAGGGCGAAGAACGCAGCCTACCCGTCGTAGTAAAGCTGGCGAAAAAAAGAACGAGCGCAGTCAAAATGGAAAAGCCGAAGAGCTTGGAAAATGATCTAAACATCGGCGTAAACAGAAACGCCATTTTCGAAACTCAAAAACTCGATCGCGGCTTCAATGCCCGAGCTCAGGGTAAAATAAGGAGCAGAAGAAACCTGAAGGGCTGGCTTCTCGCTCGCATGGCACCGATTAAGCAATACAAGTAGACTTTGGGAGCCCACTTTTGAATAATTTATTGAAAAACGGAAAATGAACCAGAAAAAGAAAAACGAAATTCGATGCATCAATCACCCAAAAAAAGGAAGAAACGTAAGCAGTTCCCATCAAAAAAAGATCGTATAAAGCTAGACGTCTTCTGATGAAGGTTCTACTGCCGATTCAGAAGCAAAATTCTTCGAATATCTGTATTTTAATGGAGTCTGTACGATGAAGATGACAGGTTGTGAAGTTCTTGGCCTCTGCATTTTTTTTATTTTTCTTTTATACTTTATATTAGTTTTCGGAGACCATGATTTTATTTTTTATTAAATTATTTATATAGTATTTTAAATATTTATATCTTAATTAATATGCAATGCCCACGTCAATCAATAAAGGTCAACAGCAAGTTATGAGGCCGGACCAGAACAAACCTAAGATAATTGTATTTTTATATGAAAAATAAATCAATATAATAAGTAAATGATAGTGTAATTAATAATTGATATTCTAATTAAATATATATTAATTGTGTATTTTGAAAATTAAATTTTTAAGATAATAATAATGATGGTCAAATAAGGAAGGCTTACAGTGTGGAGACAGCTCATAAAATTAATTGCCCCACCAAAATCAACATTCTTTTCCCAATATATGTCCAAGTGCTTCTCCAAAATACACAAAATAATAGTTTTCCCATGTAATAATATTGTAATTATAATTGAAATAATTCATAAACTAGGAAAGGTCCCCGTTCTAATTAGAATAGGAGTTCGAAGTTCCCGTTCATGAAAAGTCAACGAACGGGGACTTCGAACTCCGATTCGGAGACCTTCATATTCATTTTTTTTTAAAAAAACCGACTACCAACTCATGCCGACCCGAACCCGAACGGGTTGGGTCGGGTTCGGGTCATCCCGATAACCCAACCCGAATGAGTTACCGAGACTGGCCTTATCGGGTTCGGGTTCGGTCAAGTTTTGGGCCAACCCGACCGAACTCGACTCATGTTCATCCCTAGTTACTGTTACCCTTATATTTTATCTTCAATTTAATAAAAATATTTAAGAAAAATTAAGGAATATATATATATAATATATATCTAGGTGTTCCAAAATTTAATATTCTACATATTAAAATGACAAATTTACGGCCAACGATAATTAACTAGATAACGCATTTTAGGAATAATTTAAAAACGAAGGCATGCAGGCTATGACTCAAAAAATAAAATATATATGAGATATGAATATTCAAATATGATTTCTTCCCTCTTTAAAACATTACTAACTCTTTGCTGCTGCATAGTATGAAACATTTGGCATAAAACTGTCATTATCGGACAAAACGATGAATTTCCGTTGTATTTGTTCAGTGTAGAGATTAGTACGGTAAAAATGCTCATTTCTCCGGAAAGAATGAGCATTTTTAGCGTACTATGCTCGGTTAACCGGTCATAGGAACTATGGTTTGTGACTAAAATTACAAATACTTGATTGAATATCAAAATGAAATGCTCATACTTCACTGCTAGTTTCCAAATCTTCACATTTCTGAGTTTCCAACATGTCAATTACAGGCTTCAAATCACGAGTAATTGATTGCTAAATCTCAGAAGCCCAATAATACATTTCCTGATCTATGCTCTTACCTTTTTCAGTTGTTCGACCAAACAAAAGTCATGCTCAAAATTGGTCTCTCACTTTCTCTCATCCTCAATCTTGCTCACAATTTCGTCATCCTCGCTGCTTTCGCTGTTGTGCGCTTCGTCTTCTTCTTCCTCAGCTTCATTCTCGCAACTGGATGCTTCAATCTCGGTCTCCTTATCGGCAGAGGTTTTAGCTAAACTTGTCGATTTGCCCTTGTTCATCTGTAGGAAAAGAGATAAATGTAATGCTTAAGTAATTTCCAGTAATTATAGGAAAAAAATGCGAGAATAAGCATCATCTAAGCACACGTTTATAAATATTTTATCACAATGCCTCATCTTTTGATGATGTTAATGATAACATAGAAGCAAGAGAGGGAACCAGCCCTGACCCTGACTGTAATCCACAATTCTATTAAGCGTAGAACAAGAAAACTATTTTTAGGGACAGAACAGAACTATAAAAATACAGTTCGGTTTCAAATTAAGGAAAAAATATTTTATATTGCACTTGGATCAGCATTGGCACGAGTTTTCCGGCATGGATCGATTTTTTACCATTTTGGGTCGGGTTTTAACCTTTTTTGTCAATATTTTACCAACGGTTGAACTCCGATTCATGGTTTTTGACCCACAAAACCATGGATAACGATTTTGGGAGTCCCTAAACCGTGGCCATTTCCTATACTTCACATAACCTACCTGAACTACGAGTACATACTGGTTTTTTCAATACCTACCTAGAGGTCTGACTAAATTACTTACTTTTAGGCTCTTTTGTCAGAGGCTTGGAAGCCTGGTAGGCTGGGAAAGTCGGCGGGCCAATGAGCAGAGTTTCTTGCACTAGTTTCTGTTTGTTAAGTTTCATCAAGCATTCTGGATTCCCTAAGTGAAGATTTGCAAAAACCTTCGCCTTAAGGGAACGTCAAGACTATTCTCACTATACAACGATCCAAACTTCATCTTTCAAAAAGATGCGACATGCCAGAATCATGCAAGGAGTTGCACATATTATCATTGTATCTCACCGAGCTTGATTCAACTTTCTGGTCATCTCCAATCAGTGAATGCTAAATCTTCAAAACCCATCTATCTAAAATACAAAACTAACAAAAACAGTTTGCAACCTCCCACTATAATACCTTCCTCATGCTAAAAATTTCTTGTTCTAATAAATCCAAGAAAGTTGTAGTTTTAGAAGAAAAAATTTAACCTTTTTGTCTTTCTATATACAAGTATTTTAAGCAAACCTGATGGGAAACATATAGTATATACCAGATGTCCAAATTTTTTCAAATGACCAAATTGTTTTTAGCTCCTTTCATATAACAGAGAAATAGTTTCTCAGTTTCGAAAATACACTTCAGAATGCAAAAAAGGGAACATACTAAACAATGAAATAAAGCAAAGATGTAGGAAGCTAACCGCTCGGAGGAGTGTTCTTCGGTCCCTTTCCCTGGCATTCTTAATAGCCTGAAAATGTAACCACCAAAGCATAAGCTTTACAAAAAGAACTAGTCTAGATTCATAATACATTTGCAAGGTTCAAACACACCTCTTGAAGCATTTTTTCCTCAGCCTCTACTTCTGAAGCATCTCTACAGTGTAGAACACATCACATGAATTGAAAAAAACCCTCTTCTTAAAAACTGAACAGAATTATTCTTCATTGCAGAAAAAAAAGAAAGCAGATCCTAAATTCATTATCAGATATCAAATAAACCTTCCAATTATTCTGCTAACGCGAGAACAACACTTTGCACATAGACCTTGCTCCTTGGCACAGCCTGAATTCAATATCGAACTATCAATCGACAAGAGAAAAGGAAAAATTCCAACTTCAATACGTCAATGAAATCAACACAACTTTCTATCCGCAACTAAGGTACATATTTTCCTCAAAATTCTATATGTTTTCATATGATCATATATCTGGTTCAACCAGAAAAACTTGATCTATCAAACCTCAGGAAAATTGTCTTCCTACTAGATAAAGAAGAAAGAAAGTATACCGTTACATAAATTATGGTAAGCTTGACGAACGGATCGCTTCGAACATCTTTGGCTAAAAAACGAATGATTAACCAGATAAGTTCGACAAAAACTCACACACAATAAAAAGAAGGGGAAAAAAGCACCATTTACGAGGCTCCGTAAGGGGCTTGTATTTTCCATAGCGACGTTTCCACTCAATCTGTTCTTTGCAACGAGCGCATACCCCAGTAATCTCCGAATACGGCCTGCACTTGCTTCCCACCTCCTGCAGTCAAAAAGGTCAAATTTCTTTCGAATCAAAAACCAGTCGAAGACGACGAAAAAGAAGAAGAAGAAGAAGAAGAAGAAGACGAGTTAGGTAAATCGTAAATACGCTTTCGTTGATTTTGTGGCCTGCGTTAGGTTTCCAGGCGTACTTGTTCTGGTGCATAGGAGGACCGTGCTTGGTGTTCATCTCTTTTTCGACGCGACCAAGATCTCTGCTTCGTTTTTCGACCTAAGGGAATCAGTATAAACTACGAGTACGACTTGGGGTAGGCACCGGACCAACCGGTCGAACCAATTCAAATTCTGAAACCGGTTCGGTCCGATGGACTTAAGCCCTTATACATAGCCCAAAAAAAAGATGCACTTGTATATAGCCCTTATTAGACCAATTTCAGACATCACTAATACATGAGTTTATAGTCGTATAGTTTACGTTCGCTTTGGCATCGTAGTTTTGGAAGGGAACCCGAGAAATATAACCAAGCCGATGGACACACTTTCGCGTATTGACTCCTTTTTTCGCGAGAAGATGACAATTGAACTCGAGATCAAACATAAAGTTTATACGAGAATCCCAATTTGATATCCGACTAGTCGATGCTACCCATGAAAGTAATTTCACTTTCCGACACGAAAAATAGTTTACGAATGCGTGAAACGTTATAGTTTGTTTTTTTTTTCATTTTCGAGTAGGTATTTGGTAAGGAAATATCCACTCGGGCAGGCATGAATGGAGGAGAAGTTTAAGAAGAAAGCAAAAGCAAGACATGAAATCTATTTGGTAAGACACGGTTGCTTTATATCCAAATACATGAACGTACTTTGTATGTTTGTTTGTGTACTTAAAAAGCACTACAAATTATGGAGTATTTTTTTAAAAAATTAATATTTAATCATATATCGGATTATTCTATAGTTATCGTTCTTTTTTTCTAAGGTGCTTATCGTATCTCGAGGCTCGACTCGAACTAGACAACAAAAAAATACCGAGTTGTAATACGATAGAATTAGGGTTTTTGGTTGGGACAATAGAGATTGAGAAGAACACCAACGATGACCAAGCAGGAAGAGTGAAGAGTGGATCAGCAAGTAGGGCATAACAAATGAGCTGGTGTGGGTATGCATGTACTTGTTCATCATAATTATTATGGTTTTAATAGCTTTAATTTTATTAAATATTTTATGTTTTGTGTTTTAATTGGTTTAGTTAGTTAGCTTAATAATGTCATTAAAATTAAACACTTGGTAATTATTTTTGGTGCAATGTAATTATCCATCCCAAAGCTCTCGAAGAAAACTATAAGGTCAGTCGATCAATCCTTCGACCGAATGTCACGTTGCAAACGTCTAGAGGTATCCACCATTAATTATACGCTAACTTCCGATGAAATTTTCGAATCACGTGCATTTCAATCCTCTCTTCTCAAATAAAAAGAAATATACGAGACGACATATGAAAATACTACTGAAATTTTGACCTAAACTCGACCAAGCCTCTAACTTAATGCGGGTTTTAACTTAAGTTGATTGAAACTCAATTCATATTGCATTCAATCTAGTGTATCTAAAATCGTAATTTTTATTAGGAGAAATCTACCAAATTTGACGTTCTGGTTTGATTTGTCTACGGAAACATTACGAGGCTCACTATTCATCTACGACAATGCATCGACCAAATCGTGCTCACCCTATCAAAAATAGCAATTATTCACAAGATATTTTAAATATCTTTCGACACAAGCACATTAAAGCTTAATTTAATACAAGGGTGGTGATGCAGTGAGCCTAGCTCAATAATCAATTAAAGACCATCGTAATTTAATTTAAGATTCTTTATCCTGCATGTTATATGCATTATTTGTTCATTATTTTTGTTTTATTATTTATAATTACGATATGAATAATCAAAAAATGGCTCATCCGATCCAAATATAGTCGAATCATTGCTTTAATGACGTCATATTTTAATTAAATAAGTTGTGAATATAACTCAATATTATAGGATTTAGCATAATACCAAGAAATATTATTGTAGAGAGCCATGCATGCACGATGATTGGCTAACTCCTGAAGGGAAGAAGAATTTCCAGCTTAAGTTCTTCAAATCGATGATAATAGTGCACATACTCTGTCGTAAACTGGGTAACACAATCAACGAGATCTCGAGTCGTCTTTACTCCCACACTGCAAAGACTTGGGTAACTGTGTTAAGTGTAAACGTGGGGTCGGGCCTATAGTTTCGTTGAGGGAACAAAGCGATGGGTGGGTATCGTACCAGAAGGACGATTATGATGCGCTCACGAGGGAGTAACATGCAAATCGCAATCATTTTGCATGGTTGTTTGGTTGCTAAGAGAATTGAAAGGAAGAGAAAAGAAAAGGTAGCCACCATGGAAGAGCCCCACAAGAGCTTTGAGTTTCGTTCTCGTTGTGGCCGAGCAAGCACCGGATCACATGGGTTTTGGTGCCCCTTTTGCACGTAAGGTTACCTAATATGTCGACTGCAATTTTAATAAAATAAAATTATTTTAAAAAAAAGATTGGGAAAGAAACCAACAGGAAAGACAAGCGATGAAGCATCAAACAAAATGGAAATGGGGACCTTCTACACATGGTGGGTGGGGCTTTGAGCCTGTGCTGTGGAGCCGTTTCCTTAAAGCTTAGAATCTTTTGCTCATTCTTGCTTCGAACCACACATGCACATATGTTTATATATATATATATATATATCGTGTATTATGACATTTTTTACGATAAATGTGTTGGATTCTCACCCGGTTTTTTAGATTGTTGCTTCGGTTATAGATTTGAAGATGTCCTTGATCGAGAAAATGAAGTGTCAGCTAGTTATTGTTACGGTGATTGTCATAGCAAGTTTGAACGATAATAGAAATCATGATATTGAATGTTCGAAACAAATCACGAAATTCTAAATTGTCAGTTGTCCAGTAAAATCCCGAAATCCCTAATAACAAATTGGCAGAATGTTCAGGGATACAACCTCAATGATAACAACTGAGCAAGAGGGTATCGCTCATTATCGGACTGATCAATTTATCATGTTATCATAGCGTAAAGACACTTGAATAATAGCGTCAAACCTTTGATTTGCACGTTAAATTTTTCAGTACATTAAACTTTCATGATGTCCCACATTCACAGTATGTGCATTTAAAATGTCGTGCTATAGTATTCATAATTTGTTTCTATTAATGTTACAATCACTCGTGATTAATGATTACAATTGGTCAAATAATGTCGGTATGTATGTTTCTACACGGTGAGTGGTTGTTAGATTGTTAGATTGTTTCGTGAAAGACAAGTTGACCAAAGAGAATCGAATTTATATTCGAAATTCAAGTCGATGAATGGCTTATCAATGCTAAGGTATTCAACTCTATATTGACGTAAATGCAATAAATGGTTTAACCAATTATAAATGATGTAGTAAATAATAATTATCTATGAATATAGAATTATATTTCATTATATCCTAATTCGATGAATATGGTGACGAAGAAAGGATAAATATTGGAAGGTGAAATATTAAATTAAAAAATTATTGAGTGCAATAGTTCAACTTTTTAAGGCCGATGCCCCACAATTTAACATAATTGAATTATTGACCATAATTTAAAGCCAATTTTTTTAAAAAAATAAAGCATGGAGCAAAATGGTAAAAAGCAGAGGAAGAGACAGAAGTAGAGAGACAGAGTCAATTCACTTGATTGCATGACTCAATCAATTCAGAAATAATAAAATTAATAACAAATATCAAAGTTTAAATTGTGATAGTTACAGTGTAGGAATTATTATCTCTAATGTAAGATAATTCTTTGTGAGAGTCTCAGCTACAGATTATTAGGTCTAAATATGAGAGTCTGAGCTACAGAATCTCTTTTTTTTTTCCTAGGAGTAAATTCACTTGAGTAAACTGATGGACGTTGATAGACCTGTCACACGTGCACAATCATCATATCTGACTTTCTCTCTCTTCCACTCTCTCACTAGAAAACAATTATTTATTATTATTATTCTAGACCGCAGAGAGAGGTGGACTGGATGTCAATCTGTTCAACTTGCAGGGTTGCTGAGATAAGAGCTTGATATTTTTTTTTATTCTTTTTATTTTATTTATTTACGAAATAGTTTTTGTGATTCTCGAGAAAGAAAGAAACAAATCCATCTTCACCCTATTTCACTTTTTAATTAATTATTATTCCTTAAATTAAATTGTATTTTTTTAATTATTAAAAAGAAATAAAATGTCAACATCGTCTTCCATTTGAATTTAACCTAACATGGTCGATTCCAATTACTTGGTCGAACAAATTTAGAGTTCAAAGTCATTAATTGTAACTTTATTTTGAGTAAGTTGTTTGAGATTTTGATCGATGATGATCGAGAGTTCTTCGAGAGCTACAAAATATCTAAGAACAACGTGTATCGATAGAGTTTCGTTCGAGTGATGCCGACAAAAATTCTCAAACATGGATCGATTGAACTTCTAAACGTGATTAATTAAGCGTGGATCAAATTGCACAAGTGTTTTAGGAATAGGCGCGTGAGAGAAGATATGATGGAGAAAAGACCAAAAAAGAAGCCCTCGTGCAAATGGGTGGCTTAAATGAACCTCACTACTTTCTTCAATAGTTTATTTCTTCTTTGTTTGCTTTTTCATTTATGATTTATTGGGCAAAACATCACTAAAATCTCTTATTTAGGGTGAAAGTTAATTTTGATCTCAATTTTTCATAAAATAAGCGAAAAAATATTTGAGTTTTAAAAATACTATTTTAGGATTCTTCGGACGCTCGAAGAGGAGACCATACGCTCGTATCAGACCTTCGAAGAAGGATACGTGCGTTCATATCAGATACACTCAAATCTCCTATTTATTTCTAACTAAGTGTTTTTGTCTTTCTTTCGATAACCCAAACACACCAAAACAATGTAGAAATCTATGTCGATAACTTACGTTTCTCCAAATTGTCGTAATTTGTTATCTTTCGTTTTATTTGCATTGAGACATTTAGTCCACCCAAGATAAATAGCGTTCTGATCATCAAAATTTCATGTTCTATTTTTTATAAACAGACGTGCAATAATTATAATTAAAGTATCAAGTTAATTGTTCATCACAACGAAGTTCATCGCACAGATCGTACTAGACCGTGCAAGTGTCGAGGAAATATTATAGTGGGAAGAATCGACTTTGAGCATCCGTCCAACATTAGTAAGAAGAGAAGTTTAGCTAAACTTATTTTTTTTCTTAACTAGTATAACATATTTATGCATTTAACTTACAAACAAAATCATTCTACTTATGTGGATTTTTGAAATTTATGCACATATGCCCATATGCACAAACATACGTATATACGTAAAAAGTTAGCTAATTTTTTAGATTTATTTATGGTATAAAATTGAAGCTAATGTTTAGGGTTTTATGAACTTGAGGTTTGTATCAAGGGCTAGCATGTGTTTTGGGAGTCCACGGTTTTAAATTCCCTCTCTCTCTCTCTCCCATATTCGCATGGGTAGGAAGGAGAGGGTGGTTTTTAGTTCTAAGGCAAATGGATTAAGAATAAACTCCCTCCCACCCACAATTATTAACATGCTAAACAATGCTAGGAGCTTGTTATGTATTATTCTCTCTCTCTCCCTCCTCCCCTCTCTCTCTCGACATGGAAAACAAAGAGGTGTTCGTGCTTGTAATGCTTGTGATTAGCGTTTTACGATTATTGATTCTGCAATAAAACGATGGTGAAAAATGGGCGAATTTGCTTATAATATACCCTATAATCAGTCGAAAATAAAATAAACGCTACATGTATGTACACTGCAAACATGTCGTGCTACAGTCTCTCTATCCCTCCTCCCGGGATTCACAAGGCAAAGGAGGAGAGAGAAAGAGATAGTGTTGTAGTGTTATAGAAATGGATTAGGAGATCTTGCTCACTTGGTTGCTTTGCATGTGCTTCATTGCCTTAATCTTGATTAACTTGTTAATTACATTATTTATGTTTCCATCTTTATACGACCAACCCCATCATTGCCCATCTAATTAACATTAAATTTTGGATTATATTTTTATTTATTATTATTTGTTTTAGTCACTACCAACACTAATACTCCTTAATCTCTTTGATTTTATATTATTTTAGATTTAAAAAATTGTTATAATAATAGAAGTCGACATTGACATCTCACGATGACTTTAAAAAATTTAATTTAATAATTAATTGTTTCATTTTTATTTTTGAAGAACAATCAAACAAGCTTTATCCTTTTCATTAATCTCTTAATTGCTGTCAAATATATTTGTCGAATTAACTATCAACGTCTTTCCAACCAAACATCCAATCTCACTACCCATTTGATATTATTTATATTAATAAAATTATTATATAAATACTTGAAAAATAAATTTGTTGATTTAAGTTTCTGGATGAGCTTTTTACTACGCGAGGGTCCTCCTCTGTAGGTTGCATGATTTGGCCATCGATCGTTTTTTCAGAGGTCTATATATAGGTACGCTTTTGGCTATCATTAATCAGAGCGAGGCCATAACCATTTACAGCTCTGCACGAAGTTGGGTTGAAGCTTCTTGGGAGCAACAATGGCGGTTCTTATTTTACTTCTTCTCGTATCGATTCTGGCTCTCTCTGTCTGTTCTGCTCTGTTGAGATGGAATGAAATGAGGTTCAGCAAGAAGGGCATTCCTCCTGGAACAATGGGGTGGCCAGTTTTTGGAGAAACCACTGAGTTTCTCAAACAGGGTCCTAATTTCATGAAAAACCAGAGAGCAAGGTGATGCTGAATCCTCTGTTTTTCACTCGAATCTCAAAATTTACTAATTTTCAAGCTTTGGGTGGTTATCAATAATAATTCAATCTCCTCGTTTTGGTAAAAGAAATAATCTTGAAAATTTGCTGATCTTTGAGTTCATAAACAGGTATGGAAGCTTTTTCAAATCGCACATTCTGGGCTGTCCGACGATCGTTTCTATGGATCCGGAGCTTAATAAATATATTCTGATGAACGAGGCAAAAGGTCTCGTCCCCGGATATCCCCAATCGATGCTCGACATTTTAGGCAACTGTAACATCGCCGCCGTGCACGGCGGCGCTCACAAGCAAATGCGAGGGGCTCTGCTTTCTCTGGTCAGCCCGCCGATGATCAGAGACCATCTTCTTCCGAAAATCGATGAGTTTATGAGAGCCTATTTGAGTGATTGGGGAGGAAAAATAATCAACATTCAAGAGAAAACCAAAGAGGTTAGAAAAAAATCCAGAAATTATCTCCGCCGCCATGGAAATTCGTGGCTTAACGTGTTCTTCATCTGCATGCAGATGGCTCTGTTTTCTTCTCTGAAACAGATCGCCGGAATTGAATCTGGGTCTCTATTCGAATCCTTCACGCCGGAGTTCTTCAAGCTGGTTTTGGGGACCCTTTCGTTGCCGATTGATCTTCCTGGAACAAATTACCGGCGTGGGTTCCAGGTGAACATTCCGGCGACTATCTCAGTACAATTTCAAGCCTTTTCGTCTTCAAGTTTCTCGATTTTGAAAGGGGTATGGTTTGCAGGCGAGGAAGAATGTAGTGAGTATGTTAAGAGAGATGATATCAGAGAGAAGAAACTCCATTGAAACCCAGAAAAACGACATGCTGGGGTATTTGATGAGCGAGGAGAACAGATATAAGCTTAATGATGAAGAAATAATAGATCAAATCATCACCATTTTATACTCTGGATTCGAGACTGTTTCCACTACTTCAATGATGGCCCTCAAATACCTCCATGATCACCCTAAAGTTCTTCAAGAACTCAGAGTAAGTTTCAGAAATAAAATCCGAAAAACTTCAGATTGGGCAACAGTTCTGATATGGGTTTTTTTTATCTCTTGCCAGAAAGAGCATTCCGCCATTAGAGATATGAAAAATCCCGAGGAGCCAATCAACTGGGATGACCTTAAAGCCATGAAATTCACTCGCGCAGTGAGTTTCCGACCATTTCGTCTCCAGTTTTTCTCAGATTTGAACAAAAAAAGCAAATATTTATGGTTCTTTTTATGCAGGTCATCTTAGAGACATCAAGGCTAGCCACCATTGTTAACGGAGTTCTAAGAAAAACGTCGAAGGACATGGAATTAAACGGTGGGTTCTTGTTTTCAACCAAATCAGAACCCATCATTCAACTTTTAAGTGGACCTTCGTCTGCATGTGTTTTTTTATTTTTTATTTTTTGTTCTTTATATTTATCTATTTTTTACGGGCTCAAGAACAAACCCTTTTTTCTGCAGTCAACATCATTTCTTTTTCTGAATTTCTTGAATTCCGTATAGTCTGCACAGCTCACTTTACCCTGCAATCTCACGCCTTTCACTTCAGTTTTCTTTTTTCTCTGTAAAAAACCATAAAATAATACTATTTTATAGCATATGTAAAGTTAAAGAGGGTAAAAAACTAAAAACTCTGGTTGGGTTTTGCAGGATATTTGGTTCCAGAAGGATGGAAAATCTACGTTTACACCAGAGAAATAAACTACGACCAGTTTCTTTACTCAGATCCCTTGACCTTCAATCCATGGAGATGGCTGGTTCGTTCTCGTTTTTCCTCTCTGGATTTTATTTATCCCCTCAGAATGTTATAAGTTTGTTTGCTGAAATGCAGGATAAAAGCGTCGAATCTCACAACTATTTCTTCATCTTCGGCGGCGGATCCCGGCAGTGTCCCGGGAAAGAACTCGGAATCGCCGAGATTTCTACTTTTCTCCACTACTTTGTGACCAGTTTCAGGTGAGCAAAGGTCCCGGCAAAGATCCCGGCCAATTCTCCGGCTGTTTGGGCGGTGAAACTGAGCGATAACGTTGAATTATGTTGAATGCAGGTGGGAGGAAGTCGGAGGAGAAAAACTGATGAAATTCCCGAGAGTGGAGGCTCCCAGTGGATATCACATAAGGGTGACGTCATCTTGCTGACTAGGATTTTTTTTGGGGGGAAATTGTTGTACAGCAAAATATAGAGGATGATTGCTTAGAATATAATTCTAACGAAGTAGACTATAAAAACCATATCCGATCCGAATAATCCGATACCGTTTTATTCAACCCGAATAACCCGATACCGTTTTACCCAACCCGAATAACCCAACTGAGCTAGTAGGCCATTTTGTTTAACTACGATTTAGTAGGTTTATACTAATAAATGACACGTGGCGATCTTTCAGCTGGAAAAGATAACATCTAAATATCCCTCGGCTTCGGATTAGTATTCATAGTCGACAATGGAAACCAAAGGAAAAAGCTTTCTCTCTCCATCCATCTCTATCATGGGTTTCTCTCACCACCCAGAAAAAGACTTAATTGTTTCACCAATTGAGTTGCAGAGGAGTACCATCTAGGAAAGAAGATGAGCTCCAACCAGTAGTTGATTTCATCAGTGCGCTGAGGAAAAGAGAGGACATAGAACAAAGTAAACAGGCAGGTTACTTTTGCAAAGAGGAGAATTTCTCGTCTTTCTGCTTTCATCGTCTTTTCCCGCCGTGGAAGGCTCTACAGTTTAAGATCTCCAGTGCCGGAGTCTCCTTTTCTTCATATCCATTTTGATATCACTTCTCAGAGGCTCTGATTCTGCATGCAAATGGCTCGAGCCCTTTTCACGGCACGAAATTAGCCCATCACGTTGCAGGCGGACACATCTCGGATCAGCATCATAAGGCAGAGGAAATGGAGGAGAAAGTGATGTGTACTACAGAACACGAGACAAAGAGTCAAAGAAGAGTTACTTTACAGAAAAATTACATTGTTCATCGAACGATCAAGGAAATGATAGAACAACATGACAATTGGTCACGGGCGATCCCGATTTTCAATCTTGACAGCCATGCCTGTGGGCCGTGACTCTCATCCTCTCATTTTAACAAAAACAAAAACCCATAAACACGTAGAATCATCAAAGACGGTGACCCGTTGAAGGACCCGAGAAAGCACCGATTAAAAGAACAAAGGAGAAACACAGAAAAAGACCACTTTGAAAAATAAGAGAAAGAGAGAATAAACATGACCTTGGTCGGCAAAGGTGAATGAGCCAGAAGCACCGGAAAACAGAAAATAGGAGAATACAAGACTGTAGAATAGATCAATCTGAGCCTCGGATTTTCCGAAGAACATAGGTTAAGTTTGAGGCAAACCATATCTCCGTCTTCTACTCTCTACCGACAGAAAGAAAGATAAAGGGACATTTTGAAAAACACTACTGAAATATCCACATTGTAGATTTCGTGTTATTTATCCAAAACAGACATCGTACAATCTAGTACGAACACAATCATAGGAATTCTCAAATCACTATCCAATCCCAGATTTAATTATAGTTGACTAGTGTGGTGTATCATAAATCTAATTTGCTATCCTATAGTTTTACATAAATTCTTCTAATCCGTGGTGTCACTTGTCCATAATTGGTACAATAATTAAAAACTATAAATAAATTAAATAAAACATCACTTTCACCAATAAATGAACGTCACCATATGAAGAAAAATAGTATAAAATTAAACAGTAAACCTAATATTACTACCAAATGGTACCTAAACAATAGTTCGACACAAGATTATGATGTAAATTAACAGAGAATTACAGGGTTACCCTTTCCATTTGTCCGTACAATCGTGATTTTCTTTTAAATTTAACTGAATCAAAGTCAAATGCAAAAGGACACGCACAAAACTTGCGGGTTCTCTAGTCTCCCACCTAAACAAATGTCATCTCCCACCTATAACCAAACAACTCTAATCACAAGTAGGTGGAAAAAAAATGCAGCTCCTCACCTTCGTCCCCAGATGGCCTTTTTGATCGTGGAGGTAGCAGATGAACCAGCTCAGCACGTTTGATGCTTCTACTTTACAGTTGACTAGTTTTTCCATGAGCAGAATTAAGGATATTGGTGGGTAATTCTGTGTATAAATCTGGATAAACTCAGTTATATCATAACAGAATTGATAAGGAAGAAAAGGGGTATATTTAAGGCTTTGATTGGATAGAAAGCAGATTATTTTGAGACTGATTTGAAGGTTTTGTTCAATAATGTCTTGGATTGCGGCGATTCTTTTTCTGTGTGTTTGTTTTGCTGAGTTTTCTGAGGGGAGGCTGGAGAAGAGGCTTCCTTCTGCCGCCATTGTAGGAACTGTCTTTTGTCATGCTTGCTTCAAAGAGAAATTCCTGAGGCCAAACCACGTCATCTCAGGTAAAAATGAAAAAAAAAGAATTAAGAATATAGTGAAGCAAATAGCTTTCTGTCCTGAAAATATAAAATCTAAGCTGGTTAGGAATATATTCATTTCTCCTTTGTGAAGTCTACCAGGAAGGGGACGAGCTTTTTGTTTCACCCCTCTTTTATTACATTCTTCGATTCTAAATACAATTTTCGCCGCTGATGTAAGAAAACTTTATAAGCAGTTGACAAACAGATGTTCAAAAGTACGAATTTGTACTGAACCTTTTGGATATTAGGGGATTCTTTTTGATAAAATAACTGTTCTTTTTTCTTTTCTTTTTTGTAAATCTCTGCAGGTGCATTAGTTTCAGTAGAATGCAAAGAGGAAATTTCAAGGCCGACTTTCAGAGAAGAAGCAAGAACAGATAAGCATGGACAATTTAGGGTTCAGTTACCTTTCCCCGTTACGAAATACGCCAGGACAATTGAGGGATGCTCGGTGACATTGATTGAAAGCAGTGAGCCATTTTGTGCGGTGCCTGCTGTTGCAGCCTCATCTTCTCTTACTTTGAAGTCATTTGACAAAGAAACTCACATATTCTCAGCTGGATTCTTCACGTTCGAGCCTAAAACACAGCCTAATATGTGCAGCCAAAAAGAGGAGTTAAGAGATTTTGATTCTGATAAAACTGTTCTTCCTTCACCAATTGAGGTTCCATCGCTTTTTCCGAACCTTAAAACCCCTGTGGCATCAAAACTTCCTGGATTTTTCAAAAAATTTCCCATAATTCCTTCATTTCCTCTACTTCTGCCATTGCCTAAGCTCCCTCCCATCCCGAATTTCCCAGGAATTTCATTTCCAGGGACGGTCAAGGTATCCGAATGTCCCAGAACTCCAAAAACTGGAACATTACTAGACCAAGAGGAGATCTACCCCAAACTGTCCTTTCCTCCAGTTTTCCCGGCAAATCCATTTGAGTCACCATCGTCTCTTCATCCAAATCCATTGCAGACACCATCAATTAACCAAAATTCATTTCAATCTCCGCCACCACTGTCCTTCCCTTTTCCTCAAATTCCAAATGATACTCCTCCGACATCATCTTACGCACCTTTTCCATACCAGTTCCAGCCTGTTCCTGGCATTTCTCGCCTCCATCCCTTTTCGTCCTTGAAGAAAGCTAAAGTTAATACAAAAATCCATTAGATTTATCCTAATGACAACTGGAAGAATGCTGTGCTTTTATTTCACCAGAATTTGTCAAATGAATAAGTTTGTGAGGTCTCATTTATAGAATCGGATTAACCAAGTCAGTATTGTGTTAATGTTTAATAAAACAGCATTTTTCTAACAGCGTCGGCAAAAATTTACTAGTCTAGCATTAGCAGAATATGAAAGACTAGGTTATTACAACTAATCTCACATGACCATACTTGTTAAATGAATCTTGTACAATGATTTACTGTTAAAAAAACTGAGTCATAAAATATCTATCTGAAGAAGTTTCATCGTAAAAAATGACGTCCAGGCACCTGAGTGCGCCTTAAAAACCCAATTCCAACCCTAAACCCATATCCGGTATGGCAACATTACACCCTACAAACAGATTGGACACCAAAAAAATAAGTATGAATAGAGCGGATATAGTTTGATTTCATCTCTATCTCGCATCTATCGATAGATAAAGAGAAATCATACCCGGAGAGAGAGAAAGAGAGAGAGAGAGAGCGAGAAATTTCTGAAATCCTAAGATTATAATCACCTTGAGAAAGATGGAAAGGACAGAATCCAGAGCTACCAAAAATAAAAAAAAATCGCCTCCAATCATCTTAACATACAGAAACCAATGTTCCAAGCAGCAAGGTCGGCGGCGAAGGCTGGGCGAAGATGTGCGCCTCTGTAAAATGATAAGCAGGCCAAGAAGTACAACTGTCCTATCAAACTATTTAAAATTTATTTTATTTAATTTAGCTAAAAAATATTAATAAAATACTTTAAAATTTTATTATATAATTATAATATTATAAGATAATATGATAAAAAAATTTAATAAATTTTTAATAATTGAACAATTTATTATAATTTTTTAAATATAAAATACGAACAAATTTTTATTCAAGTTTTGTTATTTTTTTTCAAATCATTTTGTAGTGTATAAGAAAACATTATAAGAATTTATATTTGTAGATTTTTTTTATTAACATACTAATTTTAATTATTATTTTTTATTTTATATTTAAATAAATTATATCATTATTAAAAATTCATAATTTTTTTTAAATGTTATTTTATAATATTATAAAAGGGTAATAAAAGTTTGAACTGATTTGAATAAATTTTTTTTAGTCAAATTAAATAAAAAATAAAATTGAAAAAAATTTGATTGGACAGTGACAGACTTACTCGGACGTTCACGAAGAACAAAATTATTTTTTTAAAATTCAATTTTTATTACATATTTCTCATAAAATCATAATTTTTCTAACATTAACCCTAAAAATAAAAGAATTGCCTTTAAAAAAATGAAAAAAAATATTTTAGCTAATATTTACGGGGCAATTTAATTTAATCATTGACACTTTAATTTTTCGTACTTTTCAATTTTATATCTTTGATTTATTTTCTTAGTAAATTTAATTAATATGAAAGTAATAACTAAAATGATTGTGTTAAAATTAAGGGAAAAAATAACATAACATCAAACTATGATATTTATTTTAAGGGCAATGGATACCTTATAGTAAGAAATGTTTTTTTTAATTAACACTTAAATTTTTTTTATTATATCAACTGATATTTTGAATTTATAATTTATCAATTAATGTTTTAAAATTTAATTATCAGTTGACATATTTTAAGAAATCAAGCATTTTTTATAATTTACTTTCTTTTTTCTATAGTTATATATATTCTCGATTATTATGATCGAAAATAAAAAATTATAATAAAAAAATCAAAATTAAATCGTGAGAAGATATGTAATAATAAAAATTTAATGATACGATGTATATTTATAAAAATTATAATTTAAAAATTAAAATTTGAAGGTGCTTGTCTATTTTCTAATTTAGGATTTCCGTTGATAATTATATTTAAATTATGAAGTGAAATGACATTTTTAACCTTTAAGAAAAGAGGGGAGAAGAGGTAAGTTTCCCACCGACAATCACCGCCTTTAACAAAGTTTGGTTTCATTTCCTGTAAACTAAGATATATACTCAGTCCTTCTCTACTAGGCCAAGATTCCTTTCCTCTCTCCTTTTCCTGCACTCTGATCTTCGCGCCACTCAAGCTCTCGCGTATGGCGGAGCAGAGCCTTAATAAACTTATTGATGCTCTCTTCGCCGATGGTAAGCCTTTGTCTTCCTCTGATTTTCTGCAGTATGTTCGCTCCGACGACTTGATTAGACGGGAACTCCACCTCTTCTATTCGATTCTTCAAGGCGGTCTTTGCGTGCTCACCGATGATAAGCTCCGATTTCAATCATGGACCGAGTCTCAGATCCAAGCCGTTTGTTCGATTGCTCAAGCGATCATTCTCGCTTCTGGATCGTATTCAGGTGCACTGCCTCACTCTTCTATTGATCATTTTCTTTTCAATTTTGGTTTTCCTTTTTTTTTCTTTCTAAATTCTTGCTGGCGTATTTTCAACTTTTATATCTTCGAGAGAGAGCGTACGTGTAATTGATTAAACAAGCTGCTTAATTTGAAATTGCAACTGGATGAATTGATTAAACTATGTATGGCGATGGTGGTTGATTGAACAGGTGACCATCCAGAATCTTTAATTGTTTCCGTTGTTCGAAAATCACTGGAGTTTTCTCTATGCTTCTTAGAAAAATCAGAGTATAAAGGAGATGCTTTCAGTATCCAGGTTCGTGACTTTTTTTTCGTGTTTTCTTGAAATTACTATTGATTTTTTTTGTTTTTTTGCATTTTTTTTCTTGCATTCTTACAAATAATTGTGCCTTTTATGTTGAATGTTGTTTGATGACATGTATTGGCATGCCATATCTGTCAGGCACTTTATGTCTCATGTGCTCAAGTTTTAACGTTGAGCTTTTAATGCTGACCACCGTTCATAATAGTAATTATTTCATATTATTTTTTGAATCAAGGAATGAAATGAAGGTATATTTAATCCATTTAGTAAATATCAAAACTCAAAAGGTTTAGACCTTTTTTAGGAGCTTCTTTTCCTAGGTTGATTTTAAAACAACGATAGTTGAGCTTCTGCGTGTAGTTTTGGTTGATTCCTCTGCATAATTTGTACCTACCACCTGTTTTAACTATTTCCTTAATGCAAGCTGCCTTATTATTATGTGTAACTACGCCTTACTTGGGTGGTTGTCAATTTTCTTCTAGAACAATATGTTGCAACTTTTGGAGATAGCGCTGGTTAATGGGACAAATAAATTACATGACACTTTATCACTGTGTTCTGAGAATAGCTTCTCAGACCTGCAAGCTATCGTTAGTGGAAATTCTACTACTGTTGAGTATGATAACTACATCATGTGTGGTCATGAAGGTACCATTTCAGTGTCTACGAAATACGATTTTCACATTTTAACTGTGGATTATTATTTTGTATTGATTCATTGAGTTTTATACTGTTTAAGAAGGTGCCAGTTGCCCAGGAGAAGAGAAACTGGTGGATAGACTTTTGATGAGTTTAACATCTGAATGCATGCAACCTGATCAGCTGCTCTATGGATTGAGAGACAGACCTTTTATGAATGATTTGCGCAAGTTGGTTTCTTTATCCCAACATTGGGTGGTTGCTCATTTTGTAGGAATTCGGCGCTTAGTTATGCTTTGCAATGAGCTAGTTGTGCTACCAGATAACCTTGAGGAGAAGATAACAAATACCAATTTCTACGTGAAACTGACATTTGTTTTGAGGATTTTAAAGTTACTGAAAGATCTATGTAGGGAGATTTCATATGTTGAGTATGATGCTTCATTTGTGGTAGCTCTAGCTTCATTAGCTGATTTGATACCTAGCTTGTTTAGGATTGGTTTTGAGTTCACGAATGGTTCTGCTGCCGATGGTAGTTTTGATAACGTCATCATGTTACTACTAGAAGAGTATCTCGGCCTTGTACAAGTTGTCTTTTGCAATAGCTATGTGTATCAGAACATCCAAGCATGTATACTAGCTTCAATATTGGAAAATTTGAGTTCTTCCATCTGGAGATATCGGGGTTCTACCATTGGCATGAAGCTTCCTTTAGTTTACTTACCTAGAAGTGTTCTTCTAATATTGAAATTAATTAACGATGTTAAGAGACAAACAGATCTCACTATGAGATTCCAGGAGTTTGATTTGCATGGGAATTTCCCTGCATGCAAAGCTCGTTCAGAGATTGTTCCTTTACAGAAGAAACATTCAGCCAAAGAACTAATGAAAGTAATTCTCCCTTCATCAAGTCCTTGGGTCGATGATCTGATGCATCTACTTTTTTTTCTTCATTCTGAAGGAATAAAGTTAAGGCCAAAAGTTGATAGATCATTATCTAATTGTGGGAAAAGTGATGACAATGCAGAACAAGAAAATGCAGTCTGTCATGAAGATGAAGCATTGTTTGGAGATCTGTTCTCTGAGAGCCGGTCAGCAGTATCTGTTGATGGATTTGATCAGCAACCTATTACTCTCAATCCTAGCCCCAATCCTTACAATATGCCTATTCAAGCTGTTACGGAGTTATTGAGCTTTCTTAAGCATTATGTCTTCTCTCCCGAGTCAGATTCATCTATTTTCAAGAATGCCTGTAGAAGTCTCAGTCAAAACCATATTGATATTTTGCTTTCCTTGCTCAATTGTCAGTTCTGCTTTTCCGAAGACAAGGCTTCTGGTAGCTGTGTCAGTTTACGTGGAGAGAGAAAATTTAGCCACGTCCATGAAATTTGCTTTGGACTGCTCCACAAACTTCTTACTTCTCATTCTCTATCAGATCATATTGAGGATTACCTGGTTGAAAAAATCCTTAAAGCTGAAAATGATAACCTTGTTTACAATGATCATGCCCTAACGTTAGTGGCTTACATGCTCTTTTGTAGACCTGGGATTTCTGGTACTCAGTTGAGAACAAAAATTTACAGGAAATTTACGGCTTCTGTTGTTGAAAAGGTTAAAGCTGTTTCTCTAAAGTTTCCCAGCATCCAGCTTATTCTTGGGAAACTTCCATCTATTTTTCACATTGAGATTCTTCTTGTTGCGTTTCACTTATCTTCTGATGAAGAAAAGGCTGAATTAGTGAAAATGGTATTTAGTTCATTGAAGAATATGGATGCACCCTCAGTACATTTTAGTAGCGTTCAGCTGTCATGTTGGGGCTTATTAGTTTCAAGGATTATCATCGTACTACGCCATATGGTGCATCATCCATATGCTTGTCCACAGTCTTTTCTTTTAGATTTTCGGTCCAATATGAGGGAAGGCTCATTTCATGATTTCAGCCATCCTAATGAGGTTAATGATCATTTCGTATCTTGCGCTGCAACTGTAGCTAAGGATATAATTGGTACGGCGAGCGAAGCTGATCCTTTCATCAGCATCCTAATAAGCCAATTGATTGATATTTCTGAACCTCCTGTTTCTCTTTTCCATGATGATAAGTCCATGGAGTGTCCGTGGTTGAATCTTGATGATGTTTGTGCTACATTATCTTGGATTATGAGATTATGGAATGGTAAGCAACCAGCAACAATCGAGGACCTTATCATTGAAAGATATATTTTTATGCTATGCTGGGATTTTCCTAAAGTGAAGAGTTTGGACCATCTTCTGCCATTATGTAGTGAACCACAAAATCTGGACTTTTCTAATATGACATATTTCTTTAGTTTTAGCCACTTACTTGGACATCATTGCGATGTCGTTGAGAAGAGCCCAACCTTCCTTGCAGTTGTCCTTGCTTTAATTCATCATGTGAGTTCAGTACACATATCTGAGATTTTAAATGAACTCCACTGGGATTTTATGAGAATTGGATCGTGGCTGTCCTTAGTATTATCTTTAGTTAATGTGGGTATACGGAAATACTGCATGAATAATGCAGTTCCTGGGATTGTTCCTTTGTTGATGGAAAACACGTCCAGGGATAATGAATACATCACTCTTGCTGAAAGCATAATTTCCTTATTTGTTGAGTCTGGTCAAGTTACAACTCTAATCAAGGAGTTGTCCTCTTTGCTGAGCAGATATGTAATGATTTATCAGAGGGCATTTGTGGAAACTCTTGATTGTAGGCTGAATTCTAAGAGTTGTTTCTCCCCTCTTCTGCTTCTTAATTGCTCAGAATTTGATAAATGCCCCCAAAATGAAATCCTTGATAAAATTGGTGTTACTTCTAGCCAGTTGACATTGGTTCACGACCTTTTATCCAGGTTGGATGATTTAACGGATAAAAGATCTTCCGGAGTTCTATCTAGGGCGTTCTGGGAATGCATCTTGCACGGTTTCCCCTCTCATCTCAAAATTTCAAGTGGAATCTTTCTGTCTTGTTCCCTTATTATAAAAGGAATTATTTCAGTTCTAGATGGAATCTTTAGGATCATGTATGGCAAAGAAAATATTATCACCGAAACTGATGTAATTCATCAGATAATTGATTTGGTAATGACCATCAAGTTTGATCGTACATTGGAAAGTATTCATGGGAAATGTGAAAATATCTATAATACTTTAACTGCTGGTTTAAAAGGATCAGATTACACTGTCCTATTTCTATTAAAGCACATGGAAACCTTTATAAGGGACACAAACGGTGGACAAAGGAGTGAGAGCAATAATTATGAATGGATAATTGTTAAATTCGTTGATATCTTGGATGGTCTCCGAAAAGATGTGTGTAAACCTTTTATTTTCCAATTTTATATTGGCACTGAAGACGTATCAGTAAAGGTGAAGGAGCTCTATTTGTTTAGACGAGGTGATCTCTTGGTTCTAATTGACTCATTGGATTGTTGTGATTCTGAGTTGGTGAATCTCAAGGTTCTTGCTTTCTTTGTTGACATAATATCTGGAGAGCTATGTCTTGAATTAAAGAAGAGGATTCAAAATAAATTTCTTGACATGGATATTCTTACACTGTCTAAATGGATGGAGAAGAGACTATTAGGTTTCATAGAACAGGATGCAGATGGAGTCAAATGCACAAAAGGAACGTCTGTCTCTCTTCGAGAATCAACCATGAACTTTATTTTGTGTCTTGTAACCCCTTCTTCTGAACCACTGTCAATAAAACTCCAGATTCACATCTTTCAGGCTGTGTTGGTTTCTCTTGATGTTGCTTTTCTGCAATTTGACATCAGTGTTTCGAAGTCATATTTCCATTTTGTCGTTCAGCTATCAAGAGTTGAGAAAGCAATGAAATTGCTTCTGGAGAAGACTTTAAAGATGATCGAGAAACTAGCTGGGGATGAAAAATTGTTTCCCGGGCTAAAATTTCTATTTAGCTTTATTGAAATGATTTTTAGTGATTGTGGGTCTGGTAAGAATCTCCTGGAGAGGTCTTCTAATAAGCCTTCATCGAGCATCACCATTGGGGAAGGACCAGGTTTTTCTAGGCAAGCTGGCTCAAGAAAGCCTTCTGATACATTAGTGCTTTCAGCCAATCAAGAAGGAAGATCTACCCCTTTTGAATGTGATGCTACTTCGTTGGATGAAGATGAGGACGACGGGACTTCTGATGGTGAGGTTGCCAGTCTAGATAAGGATGAGGAAGAGGATTCCAACAGTGAAAGGGCACTTGCTTCTAGAGTTTGCACCTTTATATCAAGTGGTAGCAACTTCATGGAACAACACTGGTACTTCTGCTATACTTGCGATCTTACTGTTTCCAAAGGCTGTTGCTCTGTGTGCGCAAAAGTTTGTCACCGTGGTCATCGTGTTGTTTATTCTCGCTCAAGCAGGTTTTTTTGTGACTGTGGTGCTGGAGGAGTAAGGGGTAGTAGTTGTCAATGCTTGAAACCTCGTAAATTCTCCGAAAGTAATAGTGGACCAGTACGAGGGTCTAGTAATTTTCTCAATTTTTTACCCTTCACAGAGGATGGAGATCAGCTGCCGGAAAGCGATTCAGATCTTGTTGATGACATGAACAATGATGTAGATTTTGTCCTTAGACAGTCAGTTCCCAGAGAGTTTCTAGATAAAATTCCTGTTATACTTGAAGAACTAGATGTTGAGGATAAGGTGCTTCAACTTTGCTCTTCTTTGTTGCCATTTGTAACTAGTCGAAGGGACCCCAATCTTTCAAAAGAGAAGAAAATTCTTCTTGGAAAGGAAAAAGTACTGTCATACGGTCTTGATCTGTTGCAATTGAAGAAAGCATACAAGAGTGGGTCCTTGGATCTAAAAATAAAAGCCGAATACTCAAATTCTAAGGAACTTAAATCCCAATTAGCCAGTGGCTCCCTTGTCAAATCACTGCTTAGTGTCAACAACCGAGGTCGTCTTGCTGTTGGTGAAGGAGATAAAGTTGCTATATTTGACGTTGGTCAGTTAATTGGTCAAGCCACCATTGCACCTGTGACTGCTGACAAAACCAATGTCAAGCCACTCTCTAAGAATGTTGTTCGGTTTGAAATTGTACATCTTGCTTTCAATCCAGCAGTGGAGAATTATCTTGCTGTAGCGGGATATGAAGATTGCCAGGTCTTAACTCTGAACCATCGTGGGGAAGTGATGGACCGTCTTGCCATTGAATTAGCTGTGCAGGGTGCATTTATCAGAAGAATTGATTGGGTTCCAGGATCCCAGGTCCAATTAATGGTGGTCACTGATAGATTTGTCAAAATATATGACCTATCGCAGGATAATATCAGTCCCATGCACTACTTTACGTTGCCAGATGACACAATTGTGGATGCAACACTTTTGATGGCTTTACATGGTAAAATGTTTCTTATTGTCCTGTCGGAACAAGGAAGGCTACTCAAACTTGAGTTGTCAGTGCAAGGGAGTGTTGGAGCCACACCTTTAAAAGAAATTATACAAATTCAGGACACAGAAATAAAAGCAAAGGGATCGTCTTTGTACTTTTCCACTACTTACAAGTTACTTTTCCTGTCGTATCAGGATAACACCACATTGATAGGTCGATTGAGTTCTGATGCGACGTCATTGACTGAAATATCTTTTCTCTATGAGGAAGAGCAAGACAAAAAAATGCGACCTTGTGGATTGCATCGTTGGAAAGAGTTGCTTGTTGGCAGTGATCTTTTTGTTTGCTTCTCTAGTGCCAAATCGAATTCTGCATTGGCCGTATCTATTGGCGCCCATGAGTTGTTTGCACAGAACATGAGGCATGCTGGGGGTTCATTGTCACCTTTGGTTGGGATAACTGCATATAAGCCCTTATCTAAAGATAAGATCCACTGCCTTGTTTTGCACGATGATGGTAGCCTTCAGATATACTCGCACATTCCTGTTGGTGTAGACGTCAACAATAGTGTTACTGCTGAGAAAATTAAAAAGTTAGGTTCTGGCATCCTCAGCAACAAGGCATATGTTGGCACAAACCCTGAATTTCCTCTTGACTTTTTTGAAAAAACAGTTTGCATCACTGCAGATGTGAAGTTGGGAGGTGATGCTGTTCGAAATGGTGAATCTGAAAGCTTGAAACAAAGCTTGGCATCAGAGGATGGCTTTCTTGAGGGGACTAATCCTTCAGGATTCAAGGTAATGCATTCTATCCAATTAATTACCGACTTTACCTTGACAATTTTCATTTCAGGTGAAAGTTAATAAATCCATTTGTTAATATTATCACCCATTTCATTTTGGTTTTGAAAACATTATTAGGCTTCCAATGTGTGAATGAGCTCTGCAACTTTATCTGACTTTTGCCTAATCTAGTTGAAGACTCACTTTCCACCGGCAGATATATTTTTTCATCATTTTTACATAACTTCAATATCTTCTATAATTCCTGTTAAATTAGAATATGCATTTCTAATTAGTTAACAACTGTAGTTTGGAATAATCGTGCTACTAGGCAAGATAAAAAAACCCTTTGTATTCCTTGAAGAGTTATGATCATCCAATCTAACTAAACATAAGATCTAGAACTGACATTTCTATGATAATTTAAAGTTTGAATTACTCTCAATGGTTTTTATGTACCATTATTATTGTTTGTTTTCATTGTTTGTGGAATGGGAGGTCTCCAACTCAATCAGATTAGAGTCTGTTGATGTTAAATGTGATTGAATTGAAATTTTAATGTATACTCATCGAATAAATTTTATATTTTTCTCAGCTTTCTGTCTCCAATTCCAACCCTGATATTGTCATGGTTGGATTTCGTCTGCATGTTGGCAATACATCGGTGAATCATATACCTTCAGAAATTACAATTTTTCAGAGAGTAATTAAATTAGATGAAGGTATTAGATCTTGGTATGATATTCCATTTACAGTAGCCGAATCACTTGTTGCGGATGAAGAATTTACCATCCTTGTGGGCCCAACATATAATGGTTCAGCCCTTCCTAGAATTGACTCGCTTGAAATATATGGTCGAGCCAAAGATGAATTTGGTTGGAAAGAGAAAATGGATGCTGTGTTGGATATGGAGGCGCGTGCGCTTGGCAGCGACTCACTGCTTGCTAGATCTGGAAAAAAACAACGAACTATTCAGTCTGCTCCCATTCAGCAGCAAGTTCTAGCTGATGGTCTCAAGGTTTTATCTCAGTATTATTCCTTCCGCAGCTCACAAGGATGTGCTATGGTTGAAGACACAAAACAGGATCTAGGCAAACTCAAATGCAAGCAATTGTTGGAGGTGATATTTGAAAGTGATCGAGAACCCTTGTTGCAGGCCGCTGCTTGTAGTGTTTTGCAAGCCGTGTTCCCCAAAAAGGATACTTATTACCAAGTAATTTTGTGATGTTAAGTCATTTGCTATATTATTAGATTCTCACTTAATCACCTATTTTTTTCATACAGTTCACTTACATTTTTCATTATAATTTTCAAAACATTGTTGATTAGGTTAAGGACGCCATGCGACTTGTTGGGGTTGTGAAATCAACCCTTGCCCTTTCACTAAGGCTTGGAGGTGGTACTGGAGGGGGTTGGATTATTGAAGAATTCATGGCACAGATGCATGCTGTATCAAAAATTGCTTTGCATCGTAAAACTAATTTGGCTACGTTTCTTGAGATGAATGGTACAATTCCTTCCACCATATCTATGTTTTTTTACTTTTCTGTTGTTTCATATTTATATTATTGACTATCCAAGTCTGCATTTTTGTTTTTATTTTTAGTTCTCAATGTGGGTAGATGGTATCTCCCTTTTTTAGAATTTCGAGTTGGTATTCCCTCTTCTTATATCCTTAATGATTGAAGTTGATGCAATCTTTATCATGGTATTTGACGAGTGGACAAAATTAATCAATTCAGTGTTCTTATTGTGAAATAGAGAGAATTTTTCCTTTCTGAAAGTTAACAATGATTATTTAGCATGTGTAAAGCTATAAACAGTAGTACAAGCGGAGGATACATATTTTTCCCATAAAGAGGTCAATCACAGCAAGACTTTCATGTTGGAACAGAGTATAGGGGAGAGAGAATAGTATATAATTAGTTTTTTTTATTTGTCTTCTGGTAACAAACTGTTTCTCACGTTTCCCATTCTTGAAAAGTTTTATCATTGCATTCTTATTTGAAGAACTCAGAATTAAACATTACCACTTTATTGAAGCTTCTAGTTTCACCCTTGCGGAGAATCAATTGTAAAAAGATGTAAACGGGATTGGGAAGAACCTTACTATTTAATTATCAAACAAGAAATATCATTAAAAAATGTTATTTCTATTGTAAGCTGTTTGCCTAGTTTCTTGACTTGAATTCCTAATGCTGGCTATTTTTATTTGTCTCTCCTTTGGTATAGCTGAAAATACAATTGAACAAAAGATCAAATAGCTTGATGAATGAATGTTTTTTTTTCTAATGAATTAATTGGTTGATGCCATTCATTCTCTCCTGGAGTGGGAAGTTCAAAATATGACTAATTGTTGTTGGTTTTGATTTGTATGCCCATGGAGCAGGCTCTCAAGTGATTGATGGACTTATGCAAGTTCTATGGGGAATTTTGGACCACGAGCAGCCTGATGCACAAACTTTGAACAATCTTGTTATTTCCTCTGTGGAGCTCATATATTGTTATGCTGAATGCCTGGTATTGCATGGAACAGACACCGAAAGCCATTCTGTTGCCACTGCTGTTGCACTTTTCAAAAAGCTTTTATTTTCCCACAGCGCAGCTGTTCAGGCATCTAGCAGGTACTTGCAATCTTTTTAGTTGTTCATTTAAAATTTTGTTTTTTGCCATACACTTGTGACCCTTGCACTTTCCTCCCTTTTTCAGCTTAGCAATATCTTCAAGGTTGCTTCAGGTTCCTTTTCCAAAGCAAACTATGTTAGCCACGGATGATGCTACTGAAAATGTTTTATCTACTCCTGCGCCTGCTAACACAACCAGTACAAATCCCCAGGTCATGATCGAAGAAGAATCTGCTACTTCCTCTGTTCAATATTGCTGTGATGGTTGCTCTACTGTTCCTATACTTAGGCGAAGATGGCACTGTACTGTTTGTCCTGATTTTGATTTATGTGAGGCATGCTATGAGGTAGTAGATGCAGATAGGCTTCCTCTACCGCACTCTAGAGATCACCCCATGACTGCAATACCCATTGAAATGGAATCAATAGGAGCAGATGGAAATGTGTATCACTTGTCAACAGAAGACACAAATGATTCAAGCTTATTACCTGCCACAGGAGATGTTAGTATGCTGAACTCCAATTTGCCAATACATGTACTGGAACCCAGTTATCCTGGGGAATTTTCTGCATCATTAAATGACCCTATTTCAATATCAGCTTCAAAAAGGAGAGTAAACTCCTTAATTCTCTCTGAGCTCATGGAACAGTTGCAAGGATGGATGAATACGTCTGGCGTTCAAGCTATTCCTGCTATGCAGCTTTTCTATAGATTGTCTTCTGCTGTGGGTGGACCATTTGTTGATAGCTCCAAGTCTGGAAACTTGGATTTAGAAAAATTAATTCAGTGGTTTTTGAATGAGATTAATTTGGAAAAACCTTTTGTGACCAAAACTCGCTCCCCTTTTGGTGAAGTTGCTATCCTTGTATTCATGTTTTTCACTTTGATGCTACGCAACTGGCACCAGCCTGGAAATGAAAGTTCTGTTCCAAAACCTAGTGGAAGTACAGACACACATGGCAAGAGTTCAATCCAGTTGTTGCCATCCCCTACAGGGGTCATGCCGACTTCTGAGGATTGTATAGAAAAAAATGACTTTGCTGCTCAGTTGCTTCGGGCATGTAGCTCTCTTAGGCAACAAAGTTTTGTCAATTATTTGATGGATATACTTCAGCAACTAGTGCATATATTCAAGTCGCCAGCTAATAGTAATAGTGACATTTCACATGGATTAAATCCTGTCTCTGGATGCGGAGCACTGTTAACAGTCCGAAGGGACCTACCAGCAGGGAATTTCTCTCCTTTCTTTTCTGATTCATATGCAAAAGCTCACAGGACAGACATTTTTGTTGATTACCATAGGCTATTGTTGGAGAATGCTTTTCGACTTGTATACACGTTGGTGAGACCAGAAAAACAAGACAAGAGTGCAGAGAAGGAAAGATATAGTAGGATCTCTGGCAAGGATTTGAAGTTAGAGGGTTATCAGGATGTTCTCTGCGGTTACATTAACAATCCTCACACAAGCTTTGTGAAAAGATATGCAAGAAGGCTTTTCCTCCACCTTTGCGGAAGCAAGTCTCACTATTACAGTGTTCGAGATTCTTGGCAGTTCTCAACTGAAATGAAAAAGCTCTTCAAATATGTAAACAAAGCTGGCGGTTTTCAAAATCCTATGTCATATGAAAGAACTGCAAAGATTGTGAAGTGCCTGTCTACCATGGCTGAAGTTGCTGCTGCAAGGCCACGGAACTGGCAGAAATACTGCATAAGGCATGGGGATGTTCTTCCTTTCATGCTGAGAGGAATATTTTACTTTGGGGAAGAGTCTGTTATTCAGACTCTAAAACTTCTAAATTTAGCTTTCTATTCTGGAAAAGACATTTTCCACCCTGTGCAAAAAGTTGAAGAACGTGACACTGGGATAAATCAAAACAAACCAAGTACACAGTCATTTGACTCAAAAAAGAAGCGAAAGGGTGATGAAGTAGCTGAATCTACTTCAGAGAAGTCCTATTTAGATATGGAGGCAGTTGTGGATGTCTTCATGGACAAGGATTGTGATATGTTGCGCCAATTTGTTGATTGCTTTCTACTGGAATGGAATTCGAGCTCTGTGAGAGTGGAGGCTAAAGGGGTTCTCTATGGTTTATGGCATCATGGTAAGCAATTTTACAAGGAAACTCTGCTGACATCTCTTTTACAGAAAGTGAAGAATCTCCCCATGTATGGACAGAACATTGTTGAGTATACTGAGCTCCTCACATGTTTGCTAGGGAGATTACCTGATGCCAACTCGAAACAGCAAAACTCTGAACTTGTTAACAGATGTTTAACCCCTGATATCATTAAGTGCATCTTTGACACACTTCATTCCCAGAATGAGCTTCTAGCCAATCATCCAAATTCACGTTTATACAATACTCTAAGTGGTCTAGTTGAGTTTGAAGGCTACTATCTGGAGAGTGAACCATGTGTTGCTTGCAGCTCTCCTGAAGTGCCATATGGCAGGACGAAGCTAGAAAGCCTGAAATCTGAAACTAAATTCACTGACAACAGAATTATTGTGAAATGTACAGGGAGTTACACCATTCAATCTGTTTCAATGAATGTTCATGATGCTCGAAAGACTAAAGCTGTGAAGGTTTTAAATTTGTACTACAATAATCGTCCTGTATCTGACCTATCAGAGTTGAAAAACAATTGGTCTTTATGGAAGCGCGCCAAAAGTTGTCATCTTGCTTTTAATCAGACTGAGTTAAAAGTGGAGTTTCCAATTCCAGTTACTGCTTGCAACTTTATGATTGAACTGGATTCATTCTATGAAAATCTTCAGGCTTTATCTCTTGAGCCATTGCAATGCCCTCGCTGCAGTCGATCTGTTACTGATAAGCATGGCATATGCAGCAATTGCCATGAAAATGCATATCAATGCAGACAATGTCGAAACATCAATTATGAAAATTTGGACTCTTTTCTATGCAATGAGTGCGGATTCAGCAAATATGGGCGATTTGAATTTAATTTCATGGCAAAGCCTAGTTTTACTTTTGATAACATGGAGGATGATGAAGATATGAAGAGAGGTTTGGCAGCAATAGAGTCTGAATCAGAAAATGCTCATCGCCGATACCAGCAACTCTTAGGCTTCAAAAAGCCCCTGCTCAAGATTGTTTCAAGCATTGGTGAAAATGAGATGGATCCACAGCAGAAAGACTCCGTGCAGCAAATGATGGTCTCGTTGCCTGGACCTTCATGTAAAATAAACCGGAAAATCGCTCTTCTTGGTATGTTGTATGGTGAGAAGTGCAAGGCTGCTTTTGATTCTGTCAGCAAAAGTGTTCAAACATTGCAAGGTCTACGTAGAGTACTAATGACTTATCTGCACCAGAAACATTCTGATGGAGTTACTGCATCAAGATTTGTAATTTCTAGATCACCAAGTAACTGTTACGGCTGTGCAATGACATTTGTTACTCAGTGTCTTGAGATATTACAGGTGCTATCTTCTCTTCCACATTCTAAAAAACAACTGGTTGCAATGGGAATATTATCTGAATTGTTTGAGAATAACATTCACCAAGGGCCTAAAACAGCTCGTATCCAAGCTAGATCAGTACTTTGTGCCTTTTCTGATGGGAATGCAAATGCAGTGACCGAATTGAACAATCTAATCCAGAAGAAGGTTACATATTGCCTTGAGCATCATCGATCCATGGACATTTCCATAGCTACTCGCGAGGAGTTATCCGTACTTTCAGAAGTTTGTTCGCTAGCTGATGAATTTTGGGAATCTAGATTACGAATTGTATTTCAGCTTCTATTTTCGTCCATTCGATTGGGTGCCAAGCATCCTGCAATTTCTGAGCACGTTATTCTTCCTTGCTTGAGGATTATATCACTGGCTTGTACTCCACCAAAGCCTGATGCGGTGCACAAGGAGCATGGTGCTGGAAAATCTGCTCCAAACCCACAAAAGAAGGATGAAACTGATTCTAATGCTGCTGGATCTTTTAATGGAATCGCAAGTGGGAGCAAGGTTGTCCAAGAATCACAAGAGAAGAATTGGGATGCTTCTCACAAGACTCGAGATATTCAACTTCTGAGTTATTCAGAGTGGGAAAGGGGCGCATCATATATTGATTTCGTAAGGAGGCAATATAAAATGTCTCAAAGTTTCAAAAGTTCAGGTCAGAGGTCTAGGGCCCAGAGACATGATTATTTAGTCCTGAAATATGCACTAAGGTGGAAGAGGCGTGTTTCTAAGACTATCAGGGGAGATTTATCAGCATTTGAGCTAGGGTCTTGGGTTACGGAACTTGTGCTAAGTGCTTGTTCCCAATCTATAAGGTCTGAGATGTGTATGCTGATAAGTTTATTGTGCAACCAAAGTACATCGAAACAATATCGATTGTTGAACTTACTTGTGTCTTTGTTGCCGGCTACCCTTGCTGCTGGGGAGAGTGCTGCTGAATATTTTGAATTGCTCTTTAAGATGGTAGATTCAGAGGATGCTCGTTTGTTCTTGACTGTTAAGGGATATTTGCATACAATTTGTAGATTGATAACCGAAGAAGTGGGCAATGTTGAATCTTTAGAAAGAAGCCTTCATATTGACATTTCCCAGGGTTTTATTCTTCACAAGCTTATAGAGCTCATTGGGAAATTTCTAGAAGTTCCTAATATTAGATCCAGGTAACCAACTTTCTTACGTACTATCTCATTTCCTCCATCCACTTATTATGTAATAGTGTCATTTTTCCTTGACTTACAGATTCATGCGAGACAACTTGCTCTCTGAAATCCTCGAGGCTCTCATTGTTATCCGTGGCCTAATAGTTCAGAAGACAAAGCTGATAAGTGATTGCAATCAGCTTCTAAAAGATCTTTTGGACAGCCTGTTGCTCGAGAGCAGTGAGAATAAGCGTCAGTTTATTCGAGCCTGTATATGTGGTTTGCAAATCCATGGAGAAGAAAGGAAGGGTCGGACGTCACTGGTATGTTCTTTTTTAGTTGCCTATTCCATATAGCATTTGAGGTCTATGTATATCGTTATACACTCAACATATGGTTCGTGCATCCATTTTTAGTTTTTGAAGTATTTACAGAACTTCTTGAGTCATCTATTTTAACAATTCTGAACCATGAACTCAGGACTTTTACGGTAGATCTTTCTTGCATGGACTCAATTTTTTTTTCCTGTTTTATTTATCAAATGTATCCGGGTATGGATAAATTGTTGTCACCCTGCTGATTTTTGTGACTTTCTACTGTGTACAGTTTATCCTTGAGCAGCTGTGCAATCTTATTTGTCCATCCAAACCAGATCCTGTTTATCTTTTGGTTCTCAATAAGGCGCACACGCAAGAAGAGTTTATAAGGGGTTCAATGACCAAGAATCCTTATTCAAGTGCTGAGATTGGTCCTCTAATGCGTGATATTAAGAATAAAATTTGCCATCAATTAGATCTACTCGGCTTTATCGATGATGATTATGGCATGGAGTTGCTAGTAGCTGGGAATATCATTTCTTTAGATTTGAGCATTTCTCTAGTTTATGAGCAAGTCTGGAAGAAGTCAAGTCAGTCCTCTATGGCAGCTAATAACACATTATTATCATCTAATTCTGTCACTTCCAACAGAGATTCTCCGCCTATGACAGTTACTTACAGACTTCAGGTTTGGTTGAACTTGAAAATAAAATTTGTTAGTTTTAGGATTCATTATCTTAGTCAATGGCAGATGAAAAATTTAACTAGTTTCTACTCATAAGTCAGGCTCTACATAGATCTCTTATGAATCTTTGGGTTATAGTCGGATAATATGAAACAATCATGAACATTTTCCTTGCACAGCAGGACTCTTTTTTGTTAATTTATGTTCTAACGTGTGTAATTATAGAATGTATAAATGGGCAGACATTTAAGGTAAAGTCATTTTTTGGACAAATACAGGGATTGGATGGTGAAGCTACTGAGCCTATGATTAAGGAATTGGAGGAAGATAGAGAGGAATCACAAGATCCTGAGGTTGAATTCGCCATAGCCGGAGCAGTTCGTGAATATGGAGGGCTGCAAATTTTATTGGGCATGATCCAGGTTCGTAGCAACTGCCAAAAATTTTCTTAGATTTGAGGAATACTACTTTGCTAAAATCCATAATCATTCAACTTCGCTTTTACTGTCTATTATATAATTAGTGCCGTTAATAATTTGCTAAGCTTCTAAATGTAACGGTTGGAAATCATTTAATAGTATATTTATATGTTCTTGCAACTTCAGAGAAGTCCTATTTAAAGTGGTAATCATCACGTTTATCTGATAAAAGGCTTAAAGCTTTTTTTCTTTTCTGTGCTTCATTGAAGTCTATATTTTTTATTTTTTGAAGTGGTAATTTTTTTTCTGCTTATTCGTCTTGTTAAATAATTCTTCTAAATTCTTGAAGACTAAAGTGGAATTATTTGATATTTTGATAAAAAAAAGTGAGGTGATAATTGAGCAAGTTATAGTCATTAGGGTTAGATACTAAACTGTTTCCGCATCTCATGTTTAATAACCTTTTCTGTTCAAGTGAAATTATTCCACGTGAATATATGAAATTTTTCAAATGTCAAAAATTACCTGGGACATTTGTGACTTAACTTGTAGATTCCAAAGTATATTGTCACTTGCTATGGGCTTCTTTTGTTCAATCTTATAGTATGGTACTGAGAAAATATATTGTGCCTATATCAGATTTATTGTTTTTGTGACCTTTGTAATGGGAATAGATTAATAATCTTTAATATGTGTCTGATTATTGTGCCTAATGACAACAGCGCCTGCAGGACAATTTCAAGTCAAGCCAAGAGCAGTTGGCTGCCGTTCTTAATCTACTCATGCATTGTTGCAAGATCAGAGAAAATAGACGTGCATTGCTGAGACTCGGAGCTTTAGGAGTTCTTCTTGAAACAGCTAGACGAGCCTTTTCGGTTGATGCCATGGAGTCAGCTGAGGGAATTCTTTTAATTGTCGAGAGTCTGACTTTGGAAGCTAATGAAAGTGATAACATTAGCATCACGCAAAGTGCTCTGACTATTACCAGTGAAGAAACTGGTACTGGGGAACAGGCCAAGAAAATTGTTCTTATGTTCCTGGAAAGATTGTCCCATCCTTCTGGCCTAAAATCTAACAAACAGCAGCGAAACACTGAAATGGTTGCTAGAATCTTACCTTATTTGACATATGGTGAACCTGCAGCCATGGATGCACTTATTCAACATTTTATCCCGTACTTGCACGACTGGGGTGAATATGATCGGTTGCAGAAACAGCATCAAGAATATCCTAAAGATGAGAGTATTGCCCAGCAAGCTGCTCGACAAAAGTTCACTTTAGAAAATTTTGTTAGGGTCTCAGAGTCATTAAAGACGAGCTCTTGTGGTGAGAGGTTGAAAGACATTGTCCTGGAAAAGGATATTACTGGGGTTGCAGTCAGACATCTGAGGGATAGTTTTGCAGGTGTTGGGCGGGCAGGCTTTAGATCTACAGGTGAATGGCCATTCGCTTTGAAACTACCATCAGTCCCTCTTATATTGTCTATGCTGAGGGGTTTGTCTATTGGGCATTTGCCCACTCAAAGATGTATCGATGAGGGAGGGATATTACCTTTACTTCATGCTTTGGAAGGAGTCCCTGGTGAAAACGAGATTGGAGCAAGGGCTGAAAACTTGCTAGACACACTCTCCAATAAGGAGGGTAATGGAGATGGCTTTTTGGAAGACAAGGTCCGTGAATTAAGACTTGCAACTAGGGATGAAATGCGGCGTCTCGCTTTGAAGAGGAGAGCAGAGTTACTCCAGGTAATTGTGTTCATTTTAATCCTCATCTGAATGTTATCATACATGATACCTCTTATAGTAACTACTAACATTTCATCTTTTAGTTCAGAAATTGACATTAGATTTTATTTATCGATTAATGTTAGATTTGTCTTCTTACTACATATTCTTATTGTCTATGTTGATTTGTCAACTTATAATTAGTCTAGTTTAAATGCATTTAATGTATGACAATTAAATTAAGTATTTAGGGCATTAATTATAGTTTGATGCGTTAACGTATATAATAAAAAAGTATGTTAAGAAAGTAAACATAACATTATCTTTATTTATCGGACGAGTCAATTTTGAAGGGTAACAAAATTTAGATTAGGGGTTGAGAAAGCATACTGATAATTGATGCTGCATAATTCTGGACTGTATATGGGACACAAAGATACAGCTTGTTGACTAGTGCTGTTTATTTTGATGATTGATGTAGGACCTTGGAATGCAAGAATTAGCGCCAGGTGGTGGTAGAATCATATTTGCTAAACCTATTATAGAAGGTTTGGAAGATGTGATCGAGGAAGAAGATGGATTGGCATGCATGGTATGCCGAGAAGGCTACACATTGAGGCCCACTGACTTGCTGGGTGTTTACTCATACAGCAAGCGAGTGAACCTTGGCACTAGCTCTTCAGGAAGTAGCCGTGGTGATTATGTTTACACAACTGTTAGTTATTTCAATATCATTCATTTTCAGTGCCATCAGGAGGCCAAAAGAGCAGATGCTGCTCTGAGAAATCCGAAGAAAGAATGGGAAGGGGCAACCCTCAGAAACAACGAATCCCTTTGCAATTCCTTATTTCCTGTGAGAGGTCCATCTGTTCCGCTGCCCCAGTACATTCGCTATGTTGATCAATATTGGGACAACCTCAATGCTCTGGGACGAGCCGATGGTGGCCGGCTTCGGTTGATGACTTATGACGTAGTCCTGGTATGTAATTTCAACTTTTGTCTTTTCTACTTTTCATTTTGTGTTTTAGAATGAGTGTGTGGTTTCATATGTCCTTGTTTTGGTTCTCAACATAAAAATATGATAAAAATTAAAAAAAAATCTTTAACGGTAGAGAAATTGGTTAAAAAAACCATAAACTTTTAAAAAGATAAAAAAAATCTTAACGGAGGGCCAGATGGTATTGCCCCCCGCATATCACTCTTGCACAGCCTCCTGCGTGGTTTGTTAAACATATATTATCAGAATAACTTGAAATTTTTATCACATCAAATTGTAATAAAAAAACATTATAAATTTTTTTGTAAATTTAAACGATTACACGGTTTATTATAATTTTTTATTGTAAAAAAAAATACGTACATTATCTAAAATTTGTATAATTTTTAAGATGAACTCTTCTAATATTGCGGTGAACATTTGAAAATTTGATTTGAAAAAAGACCAAACAAATATTTCTTTGTAAGTATTTGTATAATTTTATTATAATAATATATATATATTATTAAAAATTCTCATGATGTTGATATTTTTAGGGACTTTTTTCAAATAGTGTTGCAACTTGAATAATAGGTTGAATATATAGTAAAAAATTTGAAGTCATTCTCATAAAATATGCTTAAAAATTAATAAATTTTGAAAAAAAAAAAATATATATCATCCGCGTTGACATAGATGGTAAACCAATCCCACGCGGGGGGCCGCTTGAGAGTGGCATGCAGGGGGTGCACTAAAGTCCGCCCCTTGCCAAGGTTTGACAAAGTTCTAAGATTTTTTCAACTCGATTTTTTTTTCTCGATTTTTTTTAAGAAGAGGTAAAAAAATCTCCAATAAAATAGTGGCTACTTCTTTCTAATTTGTAAATTGTAATTGAAAAGTGTCTTCAAAGTTTTGCAACTGTAAGTTCAGTTAGCTCAAGAAGCTTTGATTGTGTACAAAGTGATACTTACTTCAGAAGTACCTATAAACTTGCTATATATGACTTTCCTCTTGACTATACTGCACTGCATAGTTAGTAGCTATCTTATAGATGGGGTAGGGTCAAGGCCTTCCTAAAATGCGTGGTGGAAAAAAAATCAAGAAAGTTTTGGACATTTGGAACATGACGGTACTCTACTTCAGAGTCTTAACCTCCCAACTTTGTAATTTGAGAGACCGCTGAGAATTATATTTGATTTGTGGCTTTATTGTCAAATTATTCTTAATTTCTCCATTGTTTATCGTGTAGATGCTGGCTCGATTTGCCACTGGAGCATCGTTTAGTGCAAATTGCAGAGGTGGAGGCAGAGAAAGTAACTCCCGTTTTCTTCCTTCCATGATCCAAATGGCTCGTCACCTTCTCGATCATGGGAGTTCCTCTACGTCTCACACTTTGGCCAAGGCTGTTTCAAACTTCTTAACCTCTCCCCCAGATTCTCGACATGCCACACCTGGAACTCAGACTTCGGGTCCATCTGACGAAACTGTTCAGTTTATGATGGTGAACTCACTTCTCTCTCAATCATATGAATCTTGGTGTCAAAATCGGCGTGCTTTTCTTCAAAGGGGAATATACAACGCCTACCTGCAGCACGCTCATAGTCGCTCAGCCACACGGACGTCACCCAATTTGGTTGATGTACCAAGAATAGAAACAGTGAGTGGGACAAAAAGTCCCGAAATGGAAACAAGAATCACCGATGACATTTTAACCATTATCCGTCCGACATTGGTTTATACCGGATTGATTGAGCAGCTCCAAAGGTTTTTCAAGGTAAAGAAATCAACTTCGGTGTCTGAAGGAAAGTCTTCAGTGTTGGAAGGGGAAGACGACGAGAACAGAAAGCTGGAAGGATGGGAGGTGGTGATGAAAGAACGACTCTTAAATGTCCGTGAAATGGTCGGGTTGTCGAAAGAACTGTTATCGTGGACGGAGAGCATGAATTCGGCCGATAATCTTTTGGAGGCGTTTGACGAGATGGGCATGCTGGCAGATGTGTTATCAGGTGGACTTACCAAGTGTGAAGACTTTGTGCAAGCTTCAATCAACTTGGGAAAGAGCTAAGGGAATGAAACACCAAATGAGGTACTTAATTTTCTAAGTATTGGTGAGATTTCCCTTGAACTTCAAAATCTTGATGATTTGCTTTAGCGAAATATGGGATCTCTTGCATTGAACTACAAAAGTCTCTGTCTGTGATTCGTACCCAATTCCCATCCCAATAAAAGCAGTTACCACTTTGACCCACCATTATTGCTCAAACTAACTGCATGAAAGCCAAAACTAAGGAATGTTCTCCAAATTCTCTCTATAGAACGATGACGCCCATGCCTCTAATTCTTTAAAGAGCAAAAATCTGAGCCTGGAACCGCTCCACTAAGGAGTCCAAAGAAGCTTCGAAGAGCCCTGTTGATTGTTGAAGCGCTAGGTGCTTTGATTGATATGCGACGAGCCAAGTGTAGATGCGATTCTGGAAACTAGCATTTTATTTCTAACAAAGTATGATCGCATAACTAACGAACACAAATGGCGCTGTTGCATTTTCCAAAAGGAAGCTGCGCCAATAATAAAAATTAGAGATTGAAATAAATTAGAGATTCAGTCTCATTAAAATTTAAAGTGATGGTCCAATACGAGCACATAGAAATCGTAAAAATTTAAAAGTAATCATAAAAATTTCATTTTGGAAATCATTCAAAACTATGCTAACTGAAAAAAACATTAACAAACAAACGAAACTTGCAATCATGCATACTTCATTTGCAAAAGTATCAGGAAAGGACAGAATGAAGAATCGACGAGGTATATATATTAACACGAGCACCCGAAGAACTTCAATGGAAGAGAAATTCAGATTTGGCGACGGAGGGAGAGAGAGAGAGAGAGAGATTTGATTTATTTACTCTTTCATGCTTACCTTCTTGCACAGTTCAATCTGCTGAACCTCAATTCTTTTGCTGGCTGCTCCCGAAATGTCTCTACTCGCAAACGACATAGTATCAATTTTGGCAAGGCGCCTCTGCGTCATCTTCAATATAGCTTGTGAAACTTCTCCGATCGAAGGTCTCTTTTTGGGCGATGTCTGCAGGCATCTATGCCCAATCCTGGCTAATCCTCTCACTTCTTCAAGGTTGCACTCTCCGACCACCTTTTTATCTAGTATTTCATCGATGCCATCCGAACTCATACCGGCCTAATAAGAAGAAAATGCAAATCAATAATCAGCTAGTTTGTTCTACGTGAGAATAGCTTTAGCTGCGAATGGGAACTCACAAGATTGATGTACTCCATCAAGTTTTGATGAGGATGGATGGCTGTGATCAGTTCAAAAATGATGATCCCGAAACTATAAACATCACTCTTCGTCGTGAAGTTGTTCGTGGAAATGTATTCCGGGTCTATGTAGCCATACGTACCTTTCAAACCTGAATTACGACGGTCGAAGACTTGTTCCTTCGACAACCCAAAATCGGCAACCTGAAGAATTTGGACAGTGGAAGTCACTTCAGTAACTGTAGTAATTATCAAATAAACATATTCCAAATTGGGTTTTTCTCCAAACAGATCCCTCATCCTTGTTCAAACAGTCACTTAGTTAGAACCAATATGAGCTGCACCTCTACTCGTATCTTTAATCAAGTAATCAGGTATTTTGCATACAATATAAAGACATTTTTTAAAGAGACCTTGGCCCTCATCGACTGGTCTAAAAGGATATTTGCAGACTTCAGATCCCGATGTATGACGGGAGGAACAGCCTGTTTCAAGAATTTTCAGGAAAATGACATACAGCAAACGTATGAACCATCACAATTATATGAAAAGTTACTTTACCCCTTCATGAAGATATTCGATTCCATGAGAAATATCAAGCACAATTTGAAGTCGTTCGTTCCAATTCAAAATCCGTTCTCCTTTATCTGAGAATTGTTTAACAGAAAAATGTTAGTAATCCAACTCAAAATAGTCAGATAATCAAGATAAGAAGCCATTCTGATGGTCATAGAACTTTATAGGAATTACCAACGCAAGTAAAGAAAAGAAAACTTAGATTATGATCCAGTAGGAGTCCTTGACAATGATTTTACCACTTTAAAACTAATTTATGTACTATTATCTTCACAAAACGACAGTTAAAGAAAAGATAGCAAAAGAGAGAAATAGAGAAGGCCTCTGAATGCACCGTATATAAGGTTTGCCAGACTCCCATTACTCATGAATTCATAAACTAACATGTGTTGGCCTTTATCTATGCAGTATCCCAGTAAATTCACTAGGTTTCTATGATGCAATCGTCCAAGCAGACTAACCTGCCAAAAAAACAAAGCTATGCAGTTTAAATTAGTATATTTTGGTTCAAGCACAAACCCCAATCAATGCAATTTTAGGTTGTCTTAAACATGAATCAAAACATTTTGTTGGTAAATTTCACGAAAAAAAATTTAAAAATCTGCTTGGCATAATCAATTTGTATCAGTAAATCAAAACTTTAACCCTAAATTTTTTGAATGAATATTCAACTTTTTTGTTTTCCGTACATAATACATCTTTTCATAGTTTATTACTATAAAAAAGTATGAGCTACAAAAAAATCACAACAAAGGAGATACAAGACACACTTAATTTTTCCAAAACAATTTATTTTTGATTGGTAAAACAATTAGTAAAAAGAAAATCGATCGACTGGTGAGAACTTAAACCCCTAGGAAAAAAATTACATGAAAAAATAGCAAACGATCCAACCCACCTTTGTACCAATTTATTTGTTGAAGTACTGAAACATTTCCTTCAATACACCTTATGTCAAAGTAAAATCATGACCAAAGGTACTTAAGATCTTATCTTTTTATAAATGTTATCAACATCTTTACCTCGGTTTGAAACTCTTTCTCCCCTTGTTATGAGTTAGAAGCAAGTGCCTTAACAGCTACAATTACTCCATTCGGCATTGTTGCCTTATAGACTGGACCATATGAACCTTGTCCCAAAACTGTTGTGAAGTTCTCCGTGGCTTTCTGGATATCTCTATATGGAAAGAGAGGATAGTTTAATCTCTTAGCTCAATGTTTTACCAGTTTAATCATTATAAAATGAGGGGGATGATTTGAAAATCAACAGTGAACCTCCATCAACAAACTGTGGCACAGAGCAAATTTAAAACAACTCCGCGAATAAGAGGAACATGTCAGGAAAGAGGGAAGACGTAAGATCTACCTCACTTATGCTAGACGAAAACAGTGTAAGCCGAGTAGTAAAGCAGAATAAGAGATGGTAAGTTAGTAATTACATGATGATTAGGATAATTTTGGGGATTATTTGCTCCAATGAATTAGTTAGGGAGAGGATTAATAAAACTAGGAACAAGGCAAGAGAAAGGGGAAATATGAAAGTTTGATTATTGAACTTATCTCGATGGAGGAAATGCATATCCTCAAATTTCTACATATTTTTTTGCACTCCATAGTTCCATATGATTATCAAATCTGTTCATTGACTGAAGAAATAAATCCTCTCAAGATAATTCACCAGTATACTTTCTTTTTTAGATGAAGATTATTTTTTTTCACTAAAAAGTAGCAATCATCAGGTGTTTCTCAAGAAAATTGTGCAGACTATTTCGAAAAAAGATGCAGGAGAAAACAATTGAATGATTCAATCTTTTCCTGTAGCATAAACCCTTCAGAAACCATTGCAACATTATACAAAGCTCATTTACCTTTACAATGTAATTGCTGTGTCTTAGATGGCAGTTACATATAAAGACAACTTAATTAACGCATACATCCAAAGTCCACTTAAATGTGCAGTAAAAATGAAGGAATGATACAAAAAACATATAATTCTGAATGTTATCCCAGAAGAAAATATGATTTTTTATGATTTCTATAGAACCATAAATGCAGAAGCTATACGGATACTATAAGTTTTAATATACAAAATTTACTTAATTCTCATTTTTTTTATTAAAGCCACAGATTCTCTGACAGTAACTCTTTTCTGATAATTTTTTTTAAAGCACTACTTAATCAGAAGCAGAAACGCTACACCAATAAGTGCTTCAGATATACGAATCCAGCAATACACAAAAGTGACTGATGTGCGTTTCACAACAACAGATACATAAAAAAAGAGAAAAAAATAGACTTCATGAAGGCTCAAAGTTTTACATATTTAAGTAAATAGATATTAGCAATTATACATACTTGTAACAGTATTTAAGTACGCCTGAGACAGAAGCAAAGCGATCTTTACTATGATGATTCCATAGAGCTAGCTGAGGACTTTTTTTAGTCCTTTCTGATTTTTTGACAGACTTGGAATTCGAGAGAGATGAACTATAGTCAATGCTTGTACTTAAGCCATTTGTCTGTGTTGGAAGTGTTGATAGAATGCGTTTATTTGCACATCGCCGGAGATTAGCATGTTTTTTGTACCATCGAACGCCAAAAAATAGGAGTGAAGCTATCAAAATACCAAGGGCCAAACCAACAGAGACACCAATGATTACTAAATTGGCTTGATCAACCATTGTTTAGTCTCTTATGATGTATAGAGACAGAAATCATCTTGCAGGGAGGTTAACTGTCATTAAACAAAAGAAAAAGATTAGTTTTGAACAAGATAGAAAGACTCAGGCAATGATGTGACGTAAGATTGCAGTAGAAAAGAAAAAACCCAGTAAATACTATAAAAAATCATAATAAGAAGTTTGAAAAAAAATCATGCAAAAATATTTGTAACTCACCGGTAACTCCACCCCATAAATGCAGTGTTCACACCCCCACCCCCCACCATAGAGTCGATGATGATGAGCATTAGGTAAAATCAGTTTAAGTTCATTAAATTTTACACGGCTAGCAACAAAATAGTTGGTTCTGTTGACCCCAAGAAAGCATTTCCTATGGAAGTGGAAACAAAATGCACATATTTTAAAAGCCTAAGGAAAACCTTGAAACAACCAAATTGTAAAATGGGGAGCCCAATATCACAGTAAATCATCTGGCACATCCCAAAGTCATCAGGATCACTGGATCAAAAAATAATAACTATGCAAATCTTTACTGCCGTTCTAGCTTTGTTCCTGCATTCATATGTACTATAATTTTCAGCACAATCCATGAAAACAAAATCCAAGCAATTTGTTCAGAAATGAAGAATTATGGCAGGCAATTAAGCTTTCCATTGAATACTATGAAACTCTTGTTCTCAATAGTCACTGATAAACCTGCTGGTTCAAGCCTTCCTTTACTCCGAATAAAATCTTCAGCAGCGAGCTTTTTTTTTT